>VWZX01005643.1:767710-1188272 GCA_013399015.1 Galbula dea
TTTAACTCCTGTCCAAATAAAATAACTTGCTTAATTTTAATGCTGAGCTTACTTTGGTTTTGCTTCACTACATTTACAAATCAAATGTGCCACAGTAAAGATTTTTTACATCTGTATAATCAAAATGCAGCCACTGTATCATTTGCTGCCAACATAAAATGAGCTGTTTGCCTATATTTACCCTTTAGTTGACTGCTCTGTACACAGCAAAAGCAACAATCCTGCTGGCTCATGCTCTTAGGAACTCTCCCAGTGAGACTGAATCAAAATACAAGTTTAAGTCTCTTTACTGCTGTATTACCTTCTAGTTGTTATGTACACAGTTATGATGCTTGGGGACAACCACCAAAATAAAATTTCCTATTGGCTTTTTAAACAGTTTTCTCACATCATATTAATGCTATGACAGAAGCAGAGGAGACTGGAGAAGAGGAGGAACCTGGAGAGCCTGATGATGTGTGGGCTGGTCAGACAAAACACGGAGGAGAGCACAGGTGAACTCACCTACTATGAGGTGAGATGTTCTATGTGTACTTTGACAACTGCCTCCAAAACCAATTGCTTGGGCCTTCTGGGATGTGCTAACACACTGAAGTTAGCACTATTTGTAACAAACAGGTAACAAATACACCTCTGATAATAATGTTTGTACTTGATGATGCCCTCCTGAAGAGATCATCTCACACCACCTTTGGAGCTGCTGCTGTTTTGGGCAGGCTCTGCTTTTGTTAGCAATAAACTCTACCAGAAAAGGGTGTTCCAGTCACTCTGTCACATTAATCTGAATTTTCTGAACAATTTTATTTAAAACCCTTTAGAATCCAGCTTCCTAGTGACTTTTAGGGCAGTTTCCCTTAGCTATGGAGAGCTCCACCACCTTGTGCCTATACACCCAGGGAGTTGGTATGGGAGATGCTCTCTGCACTGGATACTACCTATCAGGGGGACTTTGGCTACTGCTGGCCAGGAGACACCCCTTGTCATAGCCTGACAGCTTCTGCATTAGGCTTGGCATGGGCTCCCTCTGGGCTCCTGGCAGCCCTGAGTACCCATCATTGTTTAGCAGCCCCAGCTGGGAGACTGAATTCTTCCTTCCCAAGGGAAATGAATGGAAAGTGTGCATGTGGACCTGTGTCTGTGTCTGACAAGCTAGGGCCAACTTTCTCCCTGCCTGACTGAGACTGATTTAAAGTAATTTATATTTATATTCCCCTTAGACACTCTAATTGTTCAGGCATCTTATGGAGCTGGGAGGATTTTAGTCACATCTTTCCTGCTACTGTTATTAATGGTGGAACAACCTAAGCCATCCACTTTCATGCTCCCTTTCTACATAAAGAGGCATGATCCAGCCATGTGTGCAAATGAGTTTATCTGCAGGGGACTGGGCAACTTCTTTGCCTCCTCCTGCCAGAGTGGTTCACTTATTTATTGTCTTCTTTGTAGCATGTTCCTGGCTTCTACCATCTTTCTTCTGTTAAGAGTGCCTAAAACTTTGCACATCATACATCTTAGCAAGTCATAATCACATCTGGTTTAGTGTCATGGCTGGAATCAGCTGTTCTTACTGGCTTCAGAAGCTAAACATTGGTCAGAGAGGGAAGCAGAACCCAAATTGAAGGCACCTCTCTAGCATCTGGTAATTACAAGGTACCCTTCTGACACAGGTGCAAAAGGGGCTGGGGCACAACAGCATCTTGACTGCTTTACAGTGCAATGGCCTGAGTCATGCTGTATCTTTGAAGTATTAAGTAGGAGATATTTATGAACCCAACTTTATGACAACTGATTCCATCTTCTCTAAGGTAGAAAACCCCTTGGTAATAGGAAGTATAGCTAGAATTAAAGAATAGTATTCTTATTTTTCAGGAAAGTACTGCACACATCCTTTGTAAACTAAAGCAATGTTGATGATATTCTCTGATTTATTTAGAAGAATAACTCTTTAATCAGTGTGCAATTATAAAAGATTATATTTAACTGTTAAAGTGTATTTTTCTGGAATGGATAAGAGAAAAAGGAAATTTGTGCAAAATTACTCAGCACTCTATTTTTTGGGGAAAGAGCCTGAGCCAGAAAGTCTTGATCCATACCCAAACTTCCCAAGCCCTTCAGTGGCTTTTTAGGCAATCAAGTGAACAGCTTCTAACTTCAGCCCTGAGTTTCCTAACAATCAAGGAAAGGGGAAATAGTCAGCTCTTCAGTCCAGCCTCTTCTCTAACATTAATCTGCAGAGGACAAATGTTGATGAGGTGGGAAGTCTGGATGCAGCTTCTCTGGCAGTGAAGCTATGTTTGGAAACTATCATTTGGAGACTATCCTCAGAGGTTATGATAGACCTCAACTCATCAATCTTACCTTGGTCTGCTAATGCAGCTTCTGTGGAGCCATACTGGAGTTTAGATTATTTCTGTGAGCTGGGTTAAACAATTCAAAACAATTAAGAAAAACAAGGTAGGGAATTACTTATTATTGTTGTTGTCCCAAGTTTTTCCATGTCTTGTCAAGTCACTTTATCTCTGCATTTTCACACATTTTCAGCTGTGTTTTGTGCTGCAGCAATACAACTACCTGGGATTGTAAGGCCTCTCTACAGCTTCAGTCACAGCTGGTTAAGATAATATCAGAAGTCTGGGTTTTGCTGTAGAAAAATCCTTGGTCTACTGCATGAAAAAAAAAAAATCCATCTAGGAGGAAAATTCATTGGATTCTATTAAGATAAACTAACATGACAATATTTCTCTTTCCTTTAACTGCAGTTTGTGTTAGTCTCCTCTGAAAAAAAAGTAGTTTGATACTTCCCAGCAGAGAACTTCTGTGCTAGAGACTTCCTTTGTCTATTGCACTGGTTGCATCAAATAAAAATTAAGTGAAACATGACATACTGACAGTGAGAGCAGCAGACAGAAATTTGGCTGGGCCTTCAGTTGCACTTGAATTTCTTCTGAGCATGTCACGAATTGTGGCAACCCAGGGAGGTTAGTAAAATGAAAATAACATTAAAAAACCCCACAAATAAAAACGTCAGAGAATTAAAGCTTCTTAGCTCTGATTTCATAAGAAAAGCAGAGCTGCTAACTGTATCTTATTTTAAAATATATGTTAATGCACCTTTGATTTTTTCTGCTGAATAAAACCCAGAAAAGTACTGGTTATATGTTCTTAATGTTATTATTGGTCTTTTATGTTGCTTCACACAATCTATTTTACACAGGATACACAAGATCATAATGATCAGTCTCCTTACTATGGTATTGGTTATTCTGACATGAATCTTAAACATGCCTATGACTGAAAAGAACTGAGCTCTGTGGACTTTTTTACATGTCAGATTTCTCTCAAGCACATGGTTTTGCAGCATTGGCTCCTGTGGATAAGACTTTCAAAAGCAGTGCTGAAAGTCTACCTTTTCCTGTGGTAAACCCACCACCCTTCTGCCTATCAAGCCCTCCCAAATCTTCTCTTCCTTTGTCATCTCATCTGCTTTGGACTGCTGCTGTAGAAGAAACATAGAGAAAATAAATATATTAAGTCTTATACTAGTATAGAAACATTATGGTTGGAAAAAACCTCTGAGACCATAAAGTCCAACTGTCTATCATCCATGCCCACACTAAACCATGTCCCTAAGCACCACATCTACATGTTCTTTGAACTCTTCCAGAGAGGGTGATTGTACCACCTCGCTAGGCAGCCTGTTCCAACGTCTGATAACCCTCTCAGTATGTTACATGTTAGATGTCTATGGCTGCATAGCATATCAGCTCTGCAGCACCATGCCCTAGTCAAAGCCCCTCAGCTCTTTCCCTTGCAAACCACCCTGTTTGGATGTGGCCATGCCTCTGAGAGCTAAGGGTCCCCCTGGAATGCATTTGTAAAGCATGTGGTTACGTTTCGCTTGACATCATGACAAATCCCAGCTGCACAGCCAGCTGTAGGATTGCACTGAAGGCAGAGGCTTTCCTGCTCTCTGGCTTTGCAAGGCTACTGGGAAGGGCTGTAGTAACATAATTCTACTTTGCTCCATATTTTTCCCATATTTAAAAAAAAAAAAGTAAAAAGATGTATGAAACAGTGCCCTTCCCACATGTCTAAGGACTTCTGAACTCCTGCTGTGTTCAGGATAATTGTTCTCAACTTGTATTTAATTTTAAAGCTTGCTGCTTCTATTTCAGACCAAAGGGGCTTGTCAGCCATTTCCAATTACAGTAGTTTGCCTAAGAAAAGACATATTTGCCTAAGAAAAGACATATAGTTCTGCTTAGAAACCTCCCCTTGCCCATGTGTCTGTACTCATCCAAGCACACTTAGAGCTGAGAACAAGTGGACAGTGACATTGTTAAGATACTTATGTTATAAAGTTATACAAAATGCAGTGCATGTCACTGAGGTAAGAAACCACAAAGTCTTCCAAGTGGTTTTACAAGCTGTATGCCTTCAAAGGCCTATTCTTTCCAGGCCAATGTCACAGCATCAGGGGCATGGATGGAGGGACATGAGTCAGCTCATTGCCTGCATGCTGCACCAGCTCTACCTACGCCCATTTCCAGTCCTTTGAGCAGTGCTGGCTGCTTGCAGGTGCTCAGGGATGAGCCTTGCCAACAGTAGAGCCCCCACTGCCCTCCCAAGTGAACCTCAGGATGCTATGAGCATCTTGATGGGGACAGGTTGTGGCCAAATGAATCCAGTGTAGAAACTAGTGGAGATTTTCAAGGGAGGTAGAGATCAACCACTGAAAGAAGCTATTAAGGAAAAGAAGAGTTTGCTATCTTGCACACTTCAGATCAGGCCTGGATTTCTTTCTGGTAGATAAGTTCAAGTCAGATGTAGGCAGTAAAATTTCCAGGCTTTCTTTAGGCAAGAAGTCAAGTAGACATGTAAAGACTCCTTTAGTCTTAAACTCAAGAGATCTATAAGGAAACACCAAAATGCTTTGTCTGAAGCTGCAAAAGCTTCACTGTGTGCAGGAAGAGCTAAGACACACTAAGGAGAGAGGCCCTGACCCTACAGTCCTGTTTGTGAGCACAGAAGTCCATCTCCAGAGCAGATGTTCATCTTTAGAGCACATATTCATCTGTGGAGTGGATGTCCATCTCTGGTGTGGACTTACTAACTGCTTAGCTCAGGGAGTCACTAAAAGAATAACCAGACGATTGAGGTTGTTGGATAGTGTGTTTTACTATAAGTAATCAGCTTTTAATAAAACCCTGTTTTTATTCATGGGATCTTTGAAAAATTGGCAATACACTCCTATGCATAAGACTCTTTAAGTCTTATAAGCTTGCTGGCCTCTCCCAGATCATTTTTGTTTCCTCTCAGTGAGCTTCAGTTCAGCTTTTGCTGCTAACTCATAGTTCTAAGATGTGGTGGGGAATGGGAGGGACCACCAGTAGGGAAGTAGAAAGTCATTTTCATTAATAAAGCAAAGCTCCTGGGGATCCACTCTGGGCCAGAGCCAACACTTTGTTCACCTGTGCAGCCATGAGAGGAGTAGAATGTACACAACTCACAGCTGATTTCTGGGCTGTTTTGGAGGTCCTGTCATAGCTGAAAGAGCCAAGAGGCCTCGCTGGGCTGTGAAATAACCTGAAGCACTGCCCTGAAACTATGTCCTGTTGTGAGCCCCACTGCCATGCCTGGCACCCTTCACTGTTGACACACACCACGCCATACCAGTTGGGTTGTGGGAAGTGGCCAGGCATGCTATGGTACCTACTGGCATGCCATGGTGACATGTCTAGGGATGCTGAATGTCATGCTTCAGCCATATTGCATCATACTGGTTTAGAAAACAGCCACTCTAAATACTGCCAAGAGGTTGGTGATTTTCTAGGTCTGCCCATGGGACAGAAAGTGCTGCTTTTTGGGCTGCTGTATGGGAGGGGGAGAAAGCTGCCCTACAATAAAAACGTTTGTTCAAGCAGTGCTTTTACTGGAAGATTACATCTCAAAGGAGCCATGAGGACTGATTCTGGCTGCATGAAGGACTCTCTTGTAGCAATATATCTATTCTGAGCATACACAAGTCTCATTAGCATTAATAAATTGGCACTGAGGGGATTTTATAACATCTCTATGGCTGGTTGTCTCTGTTCCCCACAGCAGGTTCAGCTTTAGCAAGTAGCTTTTAAAGAGGTAGACTGGCAAAAAACATCAAGATGAGGCAGAGGAAGAGCAGAGCTTAATGCAGGCATGATAGGAACAGGCAAGGTGCCTTTTTTCTGTCTCATTTTATGTTTCTTAAATGAACATGTGACCCTTTCTGAGAACCCAAGGACCATGACCCTACCTCTCTCTTGCTATATGTGTGAGGGGTGGGAAGGATCTGCTATCGCTGCCTGTTACCCTGCTTGTATCCCCACTTTTCTTTTCATCTAGAGTTGTCCCCTGCCCACATACATCTCTGACTGCCAGACTATGGTGCTCTCTTCTCCCACTCCCCATCTCCATTATATGCAGCTCCCTTAACTCCCCAAGCTCATGCTGGTTCCTCTCCCAAGGACTTAACAGACTCTTTCCCACTCCCCTAGGGCTTCTTTTGTTTTCCCAGCAGCAGCACAAATCTACCTGTTTCATCTTTCGCCAGTGTGGTTGTGATGCTCTCACATTCTCCCTCTGTTGTTTTTCTCTACCATACAAACACTCCTTGCCCTTCTCCTTACATGCCCAAGATCCTAAACCCTTGCAACTCATTCTTCTCATTGCACTAAAGGATAATCCCTCCCAAATTTTGGTTTAGGGACTTGAAAAGTATGTCCGTATGAAAAAAGAAGACAGCCTTCTACTTTAAGGCAAACTAATATGGAACAGCATCTTTCTGACAGTCATTTCTTAACACAGAGCAAGCTGTGAAAATCAGATGGGTAGTGTACCCTTTTCCAGGTTAGAAGATATGAGATGCTTTACTTGCATCCATAAGAGCACTTCTGACCCTCATTATTAGGAGTCGGGTCTGACCCCCAAAATGTAATACTCATCCTGGATGGGATTAGGAAAAAAAATCCTGCAATTTTCCAAGTTTTCTGTAGCAAGTGATAACATAATACCTTATACTGCTGCTAGTGGTAGAGTCATCTTCAGACTTGCCCAACTGCAGGGCAGTATTCTGGCAAGTCCCTATTGTCCTTCGCAGCAGCATTCAAGCACCTTGGTAACAGCCAATGGAAGACACACAACATCACACAGAATTACAGAATCATTAAGGTTGGAAGTGACCTCTAAGATCATCCAGTCTAACTGTCAGCCTATCACCACCATGCCACTAAAGCATGTCCCTAAGTATCACATCTGTACAACATGCTTAGCCCAGAGACCAGCACAGAGGCAGAATAAATCAGTAAAGAACAAACCTCACCAAGATCTGCATTTGTAGTGGAAACTCACTTAGGCTTAACAAGCAGGAACTGTCAAGCAGGGGTTTTTGGGAACTAAGTGCATTTCTCTACATAATTTACATGGAAGGGAACTTTCTGGTGTAATTGAAATTAAAACACCAGAAAGGTAATAGATTTTCTTCTGATTCTTTTCCTCTGTCCAAAGTAGAAACCCACCAGGAAAAGATGTTTAATATCAGACATACTTTTTCCCAATGTATGAGAAAATGCAGAAGGTGAGTGTTTCATTATAAAAATATTTCACACTTAAAAGATACTGTCTGTACATCCTTGGTTGGGCAGCAGAGTAAACAGTTGTATAAAGGTGAAAGGATTTAAGATGTGTTAAAAGAGTTCCTTTTAGTTGCACATAACATACCTTTTTTGTTGTTGTTTTCTTTTTTTCTTAGCCATGCCAATCTTGTCTCAACACTCTCCCTCTCTGGTACTATTTCACATTGCCTGGATAGGAAATAAAATGCACAGAGATGGGTGAGACCAAAACAGTTTCAGATTTTATTGATCTTCAAGGGGTTTTTGGAGTGACTTGCAGAGGTATGACTCTGTGTAGGATTTAATCTGTAGCTTGGTGATAAGCAACTGAAGGATGGACCATGTGAACAGAAATGAATGAGGAAAAAGAACTACATTTGGCCCCAGTTTTGTCTCTTGTAACACAGGAATAATTTGCAGCTGGATCCATGCTTGTTGGCCTTGTGTGTTGAGAACCCAGCATTTTGGACAGAAACACAGCTTTGCTGACTCCTGTGTTTGGAAATTACCTTTTCAGTTACTCAAACAGGAAAGGATAAACACTGCAAACGTTATTAATAAAACATTAAAACCCCCCAAAACTCCAGCTCCTAATTCAGCAGAGGTCAGACAATAAAGTTTACAACCCTGCACTCCTTGGTGCTCAGAGCCAGCACACTCCTGACTGCCCAGATTAGTTAATCTTCCTCAGCTTCGTCTTGGGCCCTATAACTACTGCAGCAGGTCATTAACTAGCTGGTGAAGCCCCAGCACATTGTACATTTATTCCCAAACCTTAGCAGCTGTTGTTGAGTCCAGGAGCCTTAAAGAGGTATTTTCTGATGTTAGTTGACAGAATAATAATTTATGCTTGCTGTAATTCAAAGGGATTCCAAGGCAACTGTAAACTAATGAAACCTGGAGAGCTTTCCCTGAGAAGGTTCCTTATTTAATCAGTTGAACAAAAATGGAAATATGGAAAGTGGACAGTTGTTCTTTCTTTAAAAATAAATAGGGTCTCTTTTTTTTGGTTGGTGAAAAGGGAGATATATGAGATTGTGTTGTGTTAGAGGAAAGAAATGTAGAAAAAAATGTTTGATTCATGAAAAAATGTTTATTCTCCTCGTGTTTCTTGATTTTTTTTTTTTTACTTTGCTGTTCATCACTGCCAAAAGCAAAAAGCAAAGAATGCAATGTCTACTAAGTTTGGTAGCCTGCTAGAGGTATTGCTTTCAGCCAGGATTTTCTTTTTCTTTCCTTTTTCTTTCTTCTTCTTTTTTTTTTTTTTTTTAATCTCAAATGAAAGGCTCTCTTTAATCAGATAATTGACTGGCTGGTAATTTTAGCCTTTTGTGACACACCAGTTGGCAGGTACAGTGGCACATAACCATGAGTCTTTTCCTACAGCCTTCCCTCCCTCTGGGACACTCACAGACCTGTCTCTGTCTTATCAGTCCCAGGGGACCGTTCCCAAACATTTTGCAATGAAAATGCAAAGGAGAGGCCTTTCCCCTCCTTCAAAGGAGGGCCAGCTGTCAGAGGGAATGATTGTCAGTGGACACACAGATGGCACTAGAGGTGCTCCTTCAACCCATCATGCACCTGAAGAAAGAGGATGTCCATTGCACAGCTGTTCCCATAGGGGCCACCCTCTTCTCCCCACCTTGGAGCTTGGGGTCTTTGCCAGGCTGATGGACAGAGATGTCCCCTGAATGTGCCATGCTGGCAAAGAAGACACAGCACTGAGACATCATCCTTTGCAGTTACTGGCTGCTTCTTGCTCTTCTCCCTCCTCTGTTCATTGCTTTCAGTGGTGGCCAGGAGTGAAATGTCACTTGCTGCCTGACTGACAGCCCTTCCAGCTCCTCAGCAAACCTTGGGCCTTATTTTGAAAGGCCCCTGAAAAGAAAAAGGATTGTGTGCTCTCTGAATGCAAGGCTGCTGAACCGCTGCCAACCCCAGGCTGCTCCATTCAAAGAGCTGAGTGAATAAATGAGAATAACATCCTTGGGGACCTCAGGGATCAGTTTACTCTGAAAATCCTCAGCCTTACAAAGGGTCAGAGTCACAAGGTAAATGAAAATGGCTGGGAGGGGACTTTGATGGCCGAAACACTGTAACTGTAGAGGACTTGAAAGAAAACTGCATTTATATAAAAAAAAAAAAAGTAGTCAGAGAAAGGAGGAAGCAAACAGGGGGAGAAGGTGTCAGGGAGGGGGACTTGAGCCTCCAGCCTCACCAGGAGGGAGAAGGGGCAATGGGAAGAGGAGAAGAGCTTTCCTTTCCTCCTGAAAAACCTCTCCGCTCAATCTACAGTGATCTTTAAAATACTTCTATTTAGGGTACTAAATACACTTCTATTTAGTGGCTGTATCAGGCAGGGGTGAGCCTCTCCCCTGCCTGCTGCCTCAGTGCTACCAAGGTATTTCCTCTGAGTAGGCTGCAGCTCTCAGGGCACAGAGGGCTGAGCAAATGGCACTAGGAGTGTTACTGCACTGTGAAGTGAGAAGCTGAAAAGCACAGCACCCATGTATTAAGATAGTTTGGATGCTTCAGTCAGAAAGTGGCCATGTAAGTTAGCAAGCAGACATTCAAGAACATTTTGGAAATAGCCTTGCAATGGTATGGAAGGCAAATGATGTCAATGTGTGCACTTGCCTTGGGTCTGTTTAAGATTTGCTGTGTAAGTGTCGGTGAGGCCAGCTTGAATTAACATCTTGAGACCAGTGGGAATTAGACACCTAAACACTTCAGTCTTGAAATCTCTGGCTCTTGTTGGTCTCATCTCTTTACCTTTAGTTCTCTGAGCAGCTCCATTAATACTGACAGTAGTAGAGTTAAACACATTCCCAAACATTTGCAGGATCAGGATGTAAGTGACTCAGAGCAGCCGCAGTTTCTTATTAGGTGTTTGTGTAATGCCTGGCATCTGGGCCCCATCTCAGCCAGAGTTACTGTAATTCAAGCCCTAGTAATTACAAAAATTGGTTAAATACTGAATTATAACAGTTGTTCTGTTAGATTTTCTTCTTCTGGTTGAATACTTTTTCAGGTCCTTTAATTCAAGATTCCCAGCTCATACCTTCATATTTTGGTCAGATAGTTCTGACCAAAGCTCTAGACAATGTCCCTTAACTAAGGGAGAGGATGCAGATGCAGCTGAACTCATCTTTACTCTCACACAATAAAGATGTTACCTGTAGGCCATTAAGAGAGTTAGAGGCATTTCTCCCCACTCTGCTGTTAGTAAAGAGTCTGCTATCTCTAGACAGTTTGCTTTTGGAAATGGTTGTTCTTCTCTGTAATGGAGGATGGGAAAAAGAATATCCTACTGAAAACTAAGAGAAATTCAAGATGGTTGCATTTGGGCATTCAGATCAAGATCCATGATGCACGAAAAAGAGTCTTGCCTTTAGCTTCCACTAGGCTTCCTGTCATCATATAGACTCCATGCCTTGTAACTGAATGAAACTCTTCTATTTTGACACACTTTTGGGCCTAGGAATGTTAGCACCCAATAGCAGTGCATGAAATAGTAGTAGGCAGAGAACATGCAGCAACCTATTTAGTGTTTCCATCATGACAGCTAGAACATTGTTCCTCGGAGCAATTGTCTCCTGCCTTGGGATCCAGGTGGGGAAAGACCTGTCAGCCCCAGAGAATACCATAGGCTCCTGTCCATCTCTACTGGTATTTTTTTAGGGTGAAAACAAGAGGATTTAGCTCACCAGTAGTACAGACCAGTGAGTAGCTAGACCCTTCATATGAAAGCAGAGATTAACTCTATTTCAAACAGTTTGGTTCTGTGTAGTGTGGTTGCTAACGGAGTTGATGGGACTGAAGAGGAAGTAAAATGGCATCTACTTGGGCAAACAGTACTAAGAGATTTTTGCAAACCAGAAACCTTTGAGGCTTTTCTAAAGTTTTTTGGTTGGTGGATTAGTTTTTCTTTCCCCCCCCCCATCATTTTCAGAAAACAGCATTTATACCTAAATCCTTTTACTAAGCAGAATGGAGACATCTCTGGCTTGTGATCCAGTTCCTGTGTCAATCACCAGAAGCTTCAAGGGGACTTGTATAACCTCTCTGTGCCTCAGTTTCCTCTATACAGTGCAGAAACAGAAGCACTGGTTTAATCCTACATGCTCTGCAAAAGAGGTACAAGTAAACTGCAGAAAACTTGTTTTGGCAGATAAGTTAATGGAGGAAGAAATGACTTGCAGAACACATTAGTGAAGGAGGTATTTGATAGATCAGTTTTAAACAAAAGCAGACAGTTCACAGAACTCAAGCCAGGTTTTATAATAGGGCTCAGACTCCCTTATGGATTCTCTGAAGTCTAATAAGGAGCAAAGTCATGCTGTGGCATTCCCAAGGTATGGGCATTAATGGGATTTCCTTTTAGCATGCCACCTGTTTTCCCACACCAGTAGGAGCTTTGCTATCTTTGAAATACCTGCTACCTTTGTAAAATTTATCTGAAATAGGCCAAAGGGTTCAGAAGTTACTGGAGTATCTCCTGTTGATGTAAGACTCATTTCCTTAGGAAATCAGGCTGAGAAAGCAGTTTGGTTCAAAGTACACTCATGGCTACAACATAACATAACTCTCTGTAGCTGTGAACATATATGCACACACATTTCCTAATACCTGGCAAAATCAATAAGCAGGATCAATAATGTATATGTAATTGTGCTTATTTTTCACATGTCTTTTAAAAAAAGGATTCTCTTAAATCCAGCATTTGAGAAATAGCTCAAATTAGGATTTATCTCCATTACATATGTGGTGAATTATGTGATAGGCATTTTTTACCCAGAGAAAAAACTGAAGTGGCACATGGAGTTCATTAAAATTGAGCTAATGGTTTCAATCACATTTCTAATAGTGTAGAAAAGCTGGCCAGCAATGTGGGCTGGGAATAGGTCTGATACCTACTGAAACATATGTGCTTTTGTTTTTCCTCCCCATGCTAGGCAAATTCTCTGTTGCTGAAATGCTTTATTTTTACATACATGACTAAGGAGAAACATGAATGGATAAAAATATGAACGAGCAGAATGAGTAAACATGATTAGTCTATACAAAATCTTGCTATAGGTGTGTTCAGATAGATAGGGACCAAAAGATCTGTATCTGTTGTAGGGTAGGCAGTTCATAGCCTTCTGCAATGCACTCATGTAAGGACAGCTAGGGCAATCCAGAGAAACATAGAATAATTGAGATTGGAAAAGACTTTTAAGATCATCGAGTCCAAACACCAACCTAGCACTGTCAGACCACCACTAAACCATGTCCCTCAGTACCACATCTATATGTCTTTTAAATCCCTCCAACAGTGGTGACAAAACAACATAGGTTTTGTCATGTGTCTTGTGAAGTGCCAGCTTGTTAGCCTCGAGCAGACAAAAAGCAGAAAGGCATAGATTAATTTATTAATACAGTGTCAACATTTACTTAAAGTACTCCTTATTTTCCCAAGTATACATCATACAAACAGTTTCAGATATTTCCATTGTCTTCAATGCTGCAAGGTTTTTGTGAATGCAGTGGCAGGGAGCAGCTCCCTCACATACAGCATCCTTCAGGCAATGCTTCTTTTGCTTAACAACCTTTGCAAACGTGACTCTCTTTATTTTGCTTCCCCAGCATTCCCCAGTAGCAAAACTTCGGAGTGCTTTCCAAACAGTTGGCTCAGGAGCCAGAGGAACGCTTCACCCAGCGCTGTGGATTTAAGTTCAGCCTTCAGAGGGCAGCCCAGGGCAGCAGACGGACTTCCACCCAAGACTGCTGCTTATTGCAACCCGAAGCAGCCCTGAAACCTCCTCTTGGTGAGGTTTGCACCTTCTTGTCATATGGTACTCTAAACCCTTTCCCCGGTGGCATTACTGATTCACAGCATCGCTCTCACTTGGTCTGCTCAGGCAAGGTGATACCCAAGTGTGGCTCTCAGTGAGGACCTAATGGTGTGACAGAAAACATGAGGTGGTGGTTTTGGAGTTGAGACAGGCTGTTGTGGGAGGTCTGTGGGAGAGAAGAAGGAGCTACCTTTGCTGTGTTGTGTTTCTGTGCAGCAGAACCTCACCTGTAGGTGTGGGCACCACACTTTTACTGTTAGAAGGAAAAGCTGTAAATAATTTCTTCAAGAATTAATACAAGACCATCTTGGACAAATTTTAATGATGATTAGTTCTGCTAGTATGATGGAGACAGTGCATTCAGTGTGCCTCATCCAAAACAAAGCATGATTTGTTCAGTTCCATTGTAAAATCCAATGAAAGTAGTTTAGATGCATGTTGAAAGGCCCATTGGCTTCCACTGGGCACACCACACAAGCAGTTGGCGTCCTATCTACTTCCCTCATCTTGCTTTTAAGTCTCTCTTTTCCCTCACTTTCTAATATCAGCTTTCACATAGCTGTATTGCCCCAGGCCTCCATCATCAAACCACTTTTAACAAGAAAAAGTGAATTGATTTATAAGGGAAACATTTCCTGGATGGACACTGGAAAACAAAAAAAATCAAGGAATTTTCTCCACGATCCATTTAATTTCCTAGTTATTGTGCCTACAAGATAACCTTCCTCAAAATTCCTTGAGAAAATACCCCTCTAACCTAACCTAACCAAGGGATTTCAGTTCAAGTTGAAATGGTGCTTTTCCTCTTGCTCTTACTGCAGTTTAGAGTAATCTTGGTGCTTACTTCTGCTGGAAAAACTCAATGCTGGGGCTTCTGAGCTGGCTGACCACAGCACACAGCGCAGAGAAAATGCTGGAATGAAAAGATGCTTTTATATCACTGTTTTCCTTCTGTATTATGAAAGCACTGCAGTGCCAGGAGGGAAAAGGAAGGTTTTACAGTTGGGAAAATGCAGTCTGGGGAAGAAAACCAAGTGTCCTTGAAAATATCTCCTGGGTTTTATCACATGTGCTTATGCATGCCAGCAACTAGGAATGGAAGAGCACCAGGGAAACAGGATGGAGTTCAAAATATACAACTGCAAAAGTGCTGTGGTACTGTGCCAGGGAGGCATGATAAAAATGCCTGACTGCACACCTAGCTGTAGCAGAGAAGAATGTAGACAGACCCATACAGTCTGGACAATTCTCTGAGGAAAAGAGGAACTGCCTTCCTGGAACAAACTTATGCTACTCTCCAGGTTGGAATCTGGCTACAGGGCTGACCTCCTCCAGATGCTCCAGAAAGGAAGCAAAAGAACCTTGTGAAAAACAAAAACCTCAAGGAAGACATTAAGGGAATATTTTGGCCAGTAAAGGAGACTTCTTCATAATTGCCTTCAGTTAGTTACTGGTTTGCACTCAAAACAGGAAAGCTTAGTTGATTTCTAAAACACTTTTAATATGCAAGGCACACAACGATGCAAGGATTGTGTAAGTTAACTGCTCACATATGCATATAAAGAGCAGATATTGCACTTTAAAAGGACTCATATGCAGAAACAAATTACATACCTTTAAAAGCTGCTTCTGGTCTATGTACTGAACACAAATCTAAAATGAATGAGTGTGCATTGCCCTCATATTTTACACTGATTCCCATTCCCATCTCATTCCATTATGCTCCATTTGATATCCTTTGCCACTCTTTCACCTGGAGATGTGTCCCTGAAGAAGCAGCAGGTATCCGTGTCAGACTTCCCCAGCAGCAGGACCATTATCGGTGGACTAAGATTACAGCCTTAAACACGCTCACAATTCCTCCTCCCCACCATGGTCCAGCTCTCAACCTTGGCATGTGATGCCAATCCAGCTGTGCTTGGCCACTCCAGGAACCCTCTGCAGCCAGCCTGCTGCCAGCCTGCTGACGGAGCCAGCCTCAGACACACTCCAGCCACCGACTGTCAGCCAAATAAAAACACAGGAGAAAACGCTTTTGCTGTAATGTACATGTCTGCAATACATTTTGTCTCCTTTGCTGGCAGGGAGGCCAAATGATACCTTTTCTTTTAGGATAGCAAAATGAATTATACTTTCTGTCTTAGGAGAAACGTTTATGTGTCTCTGGGAATGTGATCCTTATTCTCTCTGTTACAGACAGGAGCCAGATGCTTTCCTGTAGTTCAGTTATATGCAAGATGCTTTCATTTTTCTTTTTCTTTCTCTACTTCTCTTACTCACTCCCTCCTCATTCCTCCTTTTTTTTTTTCCTCTCCCTCACTCTTTTTCTCTTGGGATGTGTTTATATGCAGTCCTTCCCCAAAAGATTTTGCTCTTTTTTTTTAGAGGAGTGGGGAAATTTGTTACATGAGTGGAAAGTTTTACAGCTCATTCTAAAGCTTTTCATTCTGCAGTTTTGACTGAGTATTGCTTCCATGTTAGGATCCCAACAGGTCCTTGAAGTGCCATTGCATGGAATGGCAATGCCCTTGGAATTAGCAAGGGAATGCCTCATGTTTTGGGAACTACTAATCCCTATTTATTGGTACCTGAAAGGGACTTGACTTGTAGGGAGTCGTAAACACCTCCTGCCTGGGATGCTGCTATGAGGTGGACATGCTAAATCATCTGACTAATCTTGTGCTCCTTTCTGCTTGAGTCTACAGAGAAGAGGGAACACCTTTAGTTGGCCAAAGACTGTTGCCTCAAGTCTGAGAACAGGGAGAAGGACCACAAGAGAAAGTTGCTGCAGAGGCAGTAGAAGCAAAGGCAGGATCTGTTAGCCAGACAAACAGATCTCAGCTCATCAGAAGTCTTACTTGTTCCTTTCCTGAGTGTCTTAAGGAGTTTTAAGAAAAGATCTGGAAAAGTGCTGACTTTGGGGATGCTTACAGCAAACTTCTCAGTGCAGCAAACTCTTCTCAGTGCAAGAAGTCACACAGATGTGGTTGCTTACAAATGTAAAAATTCAGCACAGATGGATGAAGATGGGAATCCAGCCCTTGGTGCTGACTCTGAGACAAGAGTGGGCTGTGAAATAAAGCCTGCTAGCTAGTGTTTGATGAGGCAGAGACAAGGCAAAGAGGGAGAGAGCTGTAACATGATCAAAACAGTGAGGCTGGGAAATGATCTTTGGTGTGGCTTCTCAATCACCATGAGCAGGGAAAACAGTGTTTGTCAGGAAGACAGGAAAGGCTGTGGCTTCCGTGGTCTACTGTGCTTCATCCAGATCAGGACTGAACAAGCTTTTTAATCTGTGCAGTACTTGCTTTACTAAAAAGAGTTATATATTGTATATGTGTTAGAGGAAGGTTCCCAAGCCAGTAGTTGTTCTAAATCCTTCCCTTTTCATTTAGGTTTTACTGTGCTCACAAATGACCATTAAAATGAGGATCTCACAGATCTAATGGGTACCCAAATATTACTGCCACCTTGTTACAGGCACAGAGGATGTGAGAAAACAGCAGGCTCCTCATTCAGTTGGGTTCTCTGTGCTCAATGTTAAGAGCATGCTGGCAGGCAAAGGTGTCCTCATGCCTGGTTCCTGTGCTCAGTGCTCCCCTTGTGCAGTCTCAAGCAATCACAGAATCACAGAATGTTAGGAGTTGGAAGGGACCTTGAAAGATCATCTAGTCCAACCCCCCTGCCACAGCAGGATTCCCTAGACCAGGTCACACAGGAGCGTGTCCAGAGGGGTTTTGAATATCTCCTGAGAAGGAGACTCCACGACCTCTCTGGGCAGTCTGTTCCAGGTGACTTTGGGTAAGCTAGGGTAGACCACTGGTCCTCTTGAAGGGTTTATGGACAACAATTCATGGTGTGGTTTCATGGGCACAAGACCTGGGGTGGAGAGAGATGGTGAAAGGATGGATTTATCTTTTTTCTAGCAGCCTGGTCTGTGCTGGGTGGCCTTTCTTCACCCTTCACCTTCCTAAGTTGAGCTTCATGGTAACTGTACATGGGATTTGTGTTTTTGTAACCATGTGAATTATGGGTTCTTGAGGTTTTTTTAATATACACCATATTATACCACAAGCTGTTGTCTAATTTATTCTTTACCAGCACTGCCTATGCATCATTGCTTTCAAGAGTGCTTTTGTCTGTTGTGGACTAGAAATGCCTACTGGTACTCCTACATTTGCCTGTAGGGTAGAAGTCTTTACAGAAATCCATTATTTCTACATTATCAATGCACCTACTAGTAAATTAGTATACCATTCAACCCAAGAAAGATATTCATGTCCCTGTTGAAAGTCAAGCAGGTACAAAGACATCTCCAGAGATCAACACTATGCCTGATCTATGTAACAGTTTTATTTATGTTATGAAATGTTATGAGTTATACATAACAAGGATTACTGGTACTAAAGAATTCTTGACAGGTGAAAGAAATAGCTTAAAAGGCTTAGGAATTTTACAAAGAAACACTTAATAGTAACATATTTACATACAACACAGAAAGAATCAAGTCTGGTCTTAAATAATCTATATCTTGGGTATTTAATGACAATACCTGGTTTAAAAAATGGAGATATGCTTTTCAGTTGGAATAAAGGATTTATCATACAGGAGAAGATATTGACTTAGGATGATCAGCACCTTGACCCAGAATCTAACTTCTTCTAAAGAAGAGCCAGAGAGGGTTCATAAGGGAGTCAACTCATGCTTACCTTCGAGAGCAAGTGCTGTTGTTCTCTTCTGTACCTGTCTGAACAGGACATGAGTTGTTGGACACCTCACTTGAGTCCTCAAGCTGAGCTTCACTAGACCTAAGAGCCCATCTGATTCCTGCTGTATGTGACTCATAGGAAAAATGAGATAAAGGAGTATGCAGGCTAGAGGAACGAGCAGAATGCATTTATTCTGTGGCATTACATGTGTTTTTGGGAAATAGTTGCTCAGTTGTGATATTTTAGATGAGACAAAGAAGCACATTTAAAATGTTATGTTCCTTAGGACAGAGCTGGTAAACACACATGTTGTGGATTGTCCCTGTTGTCTGGAGCTCACTGGCCCCTTATTACACTCATTTGTTCTGCATGGCGAGGGCTGAGTTCCACAGTTTGCTGTTGGCAGCTGAGAGCTATTATTGGGCTGCAACATCTGTTTCAACAACAGTGGGTCCCTGGTCAGCAAAACTAATTAAAAAAGAAGTCCAGAGTCAAATACCATGACCTATCTGGTGTGTCTATGTGTAAACATGGTAACTACTGGGATAATGAAAACATTAAAATGCGTAGGATAATTTACAAAAAGATGACAAGTGATGAAAAGTCTCAGAACTGTTCTTCATATCAGACACTTAGGAACAGCACAGGCAAAGATGAGGATTCCTGCAAACACTTAAGTGTGTAGGGAACTTTGTGTGCACAGGGGCATTGGTAGTAAGCTCACTGAGGCCACTCAGCTGCACAGCCCTTCTCACGTGGGAGAGTATTTACAGAGTCGGGTCGCAAGTTTCCTCAAGGCTCTGCCAAGGTTTTGTTAATTGGTAATAGTAGCCATGAGGTGCTTGGGTTTACATTTAATGGCTCCAAACATTCATGGGATTCCTCTGGTCCTCTCCTCTGTCCAAATTTCAGTTGTCGAGACAAAAGTAACTGGTACTGGTGAGTTCCAGCATGTTAACTACTTCCCTCTGACCTAGCAAGGAGAGGATTTGTGTTTATATTGGGCTGATGAAATGAAATGACTTGTTTGAGGAAAAAGCAGTAGACAAAATATTCAGGACAGGAGGAGTAGGAAGCTGTCAGAACAACCACTGCTTGGTTATCCAAGTGATGACTGAGTGAATTCCAAGGCATCCTAATTTTGTTTTTTTCCCAGGCTTGCTGATTAATTCCAAACTTTTAAAAACTGAACTGAGGCTGGAAAGTGACCAAAACCTTCCTACTATATATGCACAGATAAAAAACTAATCTGTTTTCTTTTCTAAATATGGGTAGATTTTGTGCTAAATGTGCTTAAAGGAAGCCCTGTCACAGACCCCCGATGAGCTCTATGGGAGACAGGTCCAGGCAAGTGAGAGGGGACAGGAGTACAGTAGTGCATTATGAAGTTGCTGCTTTCTAACTCAGCAAATGGGTAGGAGATGACAGAGCTTCCCTCCCTATTCCATCTTCAAAATATAGACTATAAGCAGGTAACTGTGAGGTCCTTTTTCCAGCAAACAGAAAACACACAGAAGGAACTGCAGCTCTCAAGGTTACAATTTCCCATCCATACAGCTCCAAATGCCCCACAATGTACCTCCTCTCTAGGTATATGCAGCTGCACTCAAACCCATCATGAGTATTAAATGAAGATACCAGTGACTGATAGTGCCTCTAAGTAAGTCTGCATATTCACAGCTCTTTTCTTTTTCAAATGTGTTTTGAACCTTTCCAGCCAACAGGAAAATTCTTACATCTGGTTTTAAAATACAAAAAATTGTTTTTATTTAGCTCTTCCCAAACCAAACCTACTTGTCTATGATTTTTCTAGTTGCAGAATAACAGAATCTTTCTTTCCAGGGGCTACAGAGAGACTGAAATAGTACACTGAAGGTGGGACACCTGTATAGCCAGTTGTTTTCTGCAATCCATTCTTTCTTTAGAAATGATGGGAAATCAATATTTCCCTAAAGATTTATATTGACAGCCTGTTTATCTGCCAGAACTACTTCAATATCCATCTTTGATGGCTGAGAATTTTCTTTACAGGCTGTTGAGATGAGTAGTTTGTCAGACCTTCTGCCTGATGATTTTTACATCCTTTTCTAATCTGCATTGAATAGTAGGTTAGCAAAAAGTAAAATACATATAACAGGCCATTTTGGACTGACAAACTTGCTGCAAAACCTAATCCAGTTATGAGACTATGCCCTTAAAAATAATGGGAAAAAATTGATATTAATTGTATTGTCTTATTTGTCCAAAATAATGAATAGAAATGTCCTTGTCACATTCAGCTTATTTCTTGAGTAGTGTATCTTCCCCACAGGCTGGCACTATTTTTGGTGAGAAAGAACAATATTCCTAGTGATGGTTTTCTTCATACCACTGACAAACTTTGGATTATCCACTGTTAATTCTGTTTGTTTAAACTACAGGTCCTAGTTTTTCCTTTCTAACTCATTTAACTTGCCATCTTGCCATGTAGTGGGTCAGATGAAAAGGTGATTGACCTCCTGCTCCACATCTCCTGGGACTTTTCCAGGTTTTTTCACTGACTCATGGAAGCTCTTCCTTTTGTTTCTTGGTTATCCTTCAGCTAAAACATCATTATTTGAGAAATGAATAATTGCATTATTTCTCTTTTTAACATTTTGCCAGAGAATGCATCCACCAAACCCAGATACTAGGAATTTGTATGGCTTCTTCAAAGAATTGAAAGAGCTCAGGAAAGACACAAATGAATAGAGACACCATCAGCATTTATTTTGCTATAAAAGTCATGAAGTTAAGACCTTGCTTGTAACAGGAGGACCCTGTTTGGCCCTTGTGCCTCAGTTCTACAGAAAGCTCAGAAAAGCTACTATATATCAAGCTAAACTTCTTCATGTTAAACTTTGGACTTTTCCTCTCCTCCAGCAGATGTGGACCTCAGGTTTTTGCCCATCACTAATATAAAGGATGTTACTGAATGAAAGAAGAGATACTTTCATGCTGGGTAGTCCTCTATGGTGACCACATGTATGTTCTCCACTTCTGTTTCAGCCTGTGCTGTTTTCACTTCACGCCACTGAGCTTTTGGGGAATGATGTTGGTAATTGTCCTCTGCACAAAGACTGCAGGGAAGATGATGTGGGGGTGATAGCTTGGAGGGACTGCCCAAGTTCACACAGCCTTCCCATGGGACCTGCCTTCCAGGGGCTGGCATGGGAAGAGGATGGGGAGGCAGCTACCACCAGGTATGAGGACAGGACAGCTGCTTCCAAAACAGCCCGGCCCCTTCCCCTCTATTCCCCTGACTACTGCAGGGGCAGCAGGAAGCCCAGCTCCCCACATTTCTCCATCTTATACATGTCTTTCTCCTCTTACTCTCTTTCTGCTGGCAGAAAGAGCCTGTCTCTGGACCTTTGTCCACAGATGACTGACATCCAATTTCTCCTACGCTGCTGAAAAACTTGGAGCCAGCCATGATTATGTTGATCTACTTAGTTTTACTGGATGAAAACTGTAATTATAATAGCACTGATGCAGAGAAAGACTTTCAGCTGTTGCAATCATCACAGTTCTGCCAGCTTCCAAGGAAATAATCTATTCATGCCAGTCCAGAATCTGACCTTCTAAATAAATCAAGTAATGCTGAAAAAAACAAGGCCCTTCTAGAATAACATGGTATTAATAGTTACCTTTCCTTTAAGAATAGCTTGCTTCTCTTAGCCCAAATTTGAATCAAATTCTGACTGCAAATATGGTTATAGATTTTTTTTTGTCTTGCAATTAGTTGTATAAAGAAATATAATTGGCTTTCTACTGTTTTATTCCCATTGCTTTGGTTATGCTATCCAAAGTTCTGAGTAACTGATGAGTTCAAATTCTTTCATGCACTGGTTGCAGAGCTAATCAGCTAGGTGAAATGGGACTGAAATACTGCTATGTGCTCTGATTTCTAGGAATATAAATAACGACCAGAGCTTTAGTTCTTGAGCTGAACCATTCTCAGGATGCCTGCTTGCATTCACCTGAGAGCCAGAGGGCATCTGGTTGCAAGAATTCATGGACTTGATTCTAAAAATTAGAAACAAAGCAAAGAGGACAAGAACAAGGCAACCCTACAGGATCTCTCCTGAATTAGAGCTTTCACCATGGGAGACTGAGCAGCTCAGGGGGATTGGTAATGGGAAATTGGAGCCATGCACCTTGAGGCTGCCAATCTGTATCTGATCCAGGCTAGTACTGGCTGGAAGCCTTTAACATCTAACAGCTCCTTTCTTGTCTTTGTGAAGCTGTTAGCAGCCTCAGCCCAGTTCCTGCTGGAAATGTATCCACATCTCAAGGCTACCTACACAGCTGGCATAAAGCTGCAGCCTTGCTAACGCTGGCAGCAGAGAGTCAAAATGAGGACAAGGTGGAGTCACAGCTCCTTTCTGCCCTTAGAAGGGTCCTTGTGGTCAGGGAAGAGGTGCATAGGCAAAAGGGTATGGGGAAGACACCATTGCTGGTTAATGTGTACTCAGGAGAGGAGTTTGGTTCAGAGACACCCTGGGCTAGAGGAGTGCATGGAGAGGTGTAGCAAAGGATCAGTCAGAAAGCACCAGATGGGGTAAGGA
This sequence comes from Galbula dea, assembly GCA_013399015.1. Classification (NCBI taxonomy): domain Eukaryota; kingdom Metazoa; phylum Chordata; class Aves; order Piciformes; family Galbulidae; genus Galbula; species Galbula dea. The sequence continues at coordinate 790,489 of VWZX01005643.1, forward strand.
AGAGTAAGAAGTACAAAAGCAACATTGCTCTAGCAAGGAAGCTGTCTGCATACAGTGCATGTCAACAGCAGTCATATTCTGTCCCTCTACAGGTGAGGACAAAACCAGTGGGAAGGCAGGAGATGTTCCCTCTGTGTGCTGCTGAAAATACCATGCACCTGGAAAAGTGCACACCCTGCTACTTGTGCCCACGGTTTCCCAGCCTGAAGAATTGCTCAGCCCTCATGATACACATTGTTCTTCCCCAGCTCTCCAAATAAATGAAAAAACCCCAGCAAATCCAAACCTGGAGCAATAACAGAATTAACAGGACCTCCAAGGTCATCACTTTGCTCTTGAGCTAGAATTGCCACAGAAGCAGAACAGCAAAAGGGAGGTCACATACAGCAGCAGGAGGGAGGAGAAATAACTCATTGCAGTGGGGCCAGATTTCCCAGAACAGACTGACACATTCAATTAAGCTCTCACTCCCTACCTGGGACCTTGAGGCTGGCCATCCAAACACAGCCAGGTAATCAGGTAACCTGAGCCACTTGATACCCACCTGAAAAAAAAAAAAAGTAAGGGTTGGGTGTGCAGTACCTAAACTAATTACTTAAAAATGATTGCCTGGATTGGGGCCAAGCATTATCTCACTTGTCCTCAGTGCTACTGCAATGGCATGAGGGGAACAGAAAATGCTGTAACCTGAGAGGGAGATAAGAACAAGAGAGAGGGAGAATTGAGAATGTTCTTTAGCTGTGAAGGAGATGTTCCCTCTCTGCACTGCTCTTTTGTCCAACCTCAACAACAGCAAAGCAGCCTTTGTATCTTGTCTCCTCCTTTGAAAATGGATTGGCAGCCAGAAGTATTATCCACACATACATAATCTAAACACTGTGAATTAACTTGTTGGATATTTTTCTCCCTGCCCTCCATAGAGCTAACCCCATCCTACTGAAGGAAAAAAATGTCAAGATTTGAAAGCAATTTTTATAAAGGAAACCACAAATCCCTGGTCATAAAAACCTGTCATCTTCATTTTCTGAGCAGATCATTGGTTATGTAGTGAATATAATTTTGACTCAGGCCAACTAAAACAGAGAAGTTCTGATCCAAAAGTTTTTTAGGCTTAATGAAAAGAATTCCCTTCCCTTTGGTGGGTTTAAAGCAGAGCTGCAGAGAATGGTTATTTTCTTGCTAGTGGAGAAAATTAGTCATTTAAGTTCTGGTGTAGTAAATTAGTATACAGGAATTTAGGACAAACAAGGGAAAAGTCAAAATTAGAGAATAACAACAAAATAAAATACAGCAACACAATCTCTTTTATCTTTCATACACTAAGGTGTGGCAAAAATAGTATTTTTCATGTAGGAGCAGACATCTTGTCTTGGTTTTGTAAAGAGTCTGGAAAGTTTGGATTTGGAAACCACCACAGATGTACCTATGGGGGAGGAAGACACCTGAGACTTCCTTTGCTAAGGGCTGTGCTTCAGGTTGTTCAGCTGATGTGGAACATATTGGGGGTGAAATCCAGGACAGACACCATGTAGGAGGTGAAACAATGCTGGAAAGCTATATCTTTTCCTTCCATTTGCCTGTCTGTTTACAGTGACACTTCATATATGTGAATATGATAAATGAGCATCTTGGTAATAAATAAACTGTCTGAAAAGAATAGGCAAGATTGTGAAATCAATAAGCTTAGTGTTTACAAGTAAGGACAAGACTCATATTAAGTGAATCTAATAATCCATCCCTAATTCACTTAGGCAATGCTTAGAAAGTCAGTGAATGCTCATTTTCAGCTCTTATTCCATAGGGTTGTACTCATTGAACTCAATGTAAATTTGTTTAAACTTGCAGAAGAGTACAGATCTGGGAACAGTGCTTTATTGCTGCACAAGAACCTGCAAGCCATATTTATCTAAGAAACAGATAAGATAAGCCATGACCATTTACCTGTAGTTGCTTGGCCTTCTGCAGCATGTTGGGTGTGAGCTGGGCACGTCAGTGTTCATCTTTGTTCCCTATCCAGGATGACAGGAGAGGTTCAGCTCTAACCAGGAGAGAATAGCTGTTGGCTAGGGGAGAAGGCAACTTCTGCCTTTGAGCATCAGTTTAGCACTACCTAGGAGTTGTAGCTGACATTAATACTAACATAGAAGATCATGTTGTTTGACGAGTTTGTTTCCTTTTCCTTTTTCCCCTTTTCCCCCTGTTTTCCCCTTTTTTCCTTTTATCCCTTTTTAAAAATTTTTTTCTTTTTCTTTCTCTTTTTCTTTCTCTATTTCTTTTTTTCCTCCTTTTCTCTTCTTTTCTTTTCTTTTTATTTTTCTTCTTTTCTTTTTATTTTTCTCCTTTTCTCTTCTTTTTTTTTTTTCTCCTCTGTCATCTTTGGTGGTCATCTGTACTTATAGACAAAGGGCCTCAATGTGCTGTATATGCTGTTTCTTTCAGGGGAACCTGCAGCCAAAATTACCTGTGACCTTTCCCAGGAGCATGGGTAGAAACCTCTTCTTGAGTGAGATAAAGAAATTAGAACTTCATTCTTCAGTGGTTTACTCCTAGGAATGCATTTTGGCAAGATGCTAAGAATAAACCAGTTATTGAAAGGGGGATCTGGGAAGTTGACAAGCATGGCTAAGCCCAGCAGGGAAATTTGATGAGGAAATAAGATGCTTTGTAGATCAATGTGTAGTGATTAGTCTTTTGAATGCTGGGATTATTATATAAGCAAAAAAGGAGAGGGGCACTTATTGTATCTGACAGCCACCACTTATACGGTATTCTTCAAACTAATGAGAAACATAATGGTGTATTTGTTTATAAACCTGGAGTGAGACTCCTGCATTTTCCACAGGCCAGTTAAATGTGATGGAAAAGTAAAGGCAACATTTCTTTTTCCTCTCTCCCAAATTTGAATCACTACAGAAAGAAGAGGTTAAAAATTCCAGCAAATATTTTCCCCTATCCCTGATATATTGCCTTAGATCTGGGAATCTGTGTTCATCTTCAAACAAAGAGGGTGTTATACATTTGAAATGCAGACACCACTTTTTGTACATAGTAAACATGTGCTGAGAATAACCAAGGATCCAGAAACCATTGCACACTTGAATGACAGATATTGCTTGCAATCATGCTCTGCAAAAGCAGACAGGTTAGGAGAAGCAAGAAGTAAGAAAATCAGCTGAATTAACTTCTGAAGCCAGAACAAAGAAATTCTAAATTCTAAGCCACCCTATAAAAACAATAGAGAAGCTCACACTTAAACAACAGTTTTGTTATGTTTTTTCCTTTTTCATAAGCAACTAATTCTCATCTTCAAAACTATGGTCTTCATGTGTTTTTAAAACTGAATGACCACTCATCAATACATCAATATTATTGCCCTCTCTGTGTCTTCCTATCACCATATGCACATACAAAGAAAAGTAACTTGTTAAACTTAGAATTTTGCCCACAGATTCTACTCCTAAACATCATGATTCTGTGAGTGTGTGAAAAGAGAGAAAAAGTGAAGAAACAGATTCAACTTCAGACAAAACTTGGGAATATTTTATAGAACTTCACACATGACACATAACACATGACATTACTCACAGAGAAAATGCTTAGGGAAACAGAAAGAGTCATTTACAAACTTCTCTGAATAGTCTGTAGGTTTGATTGAAAATAACCTACTTGAATGTGATTTGATTATCCCGGACATTAGTACGCATTTTTGTTTAGCTTTCTCCACCGTAGCTAATAAGTTGGCTAAGACCACCTGGAGCTAGCTGGAGATCAGAGTGTTTCCAGTCCTGTCTGCAGTGCCCTTTCCCTTACAGACAGGCTAATTTGTGTGCAAGCAAGATTTATCATGAGCCTATGCCTCTTTCTCTCTCCTGGGGACATTATCTTAGGAAGTGTTATTCTAAGTAGCAATTCCCCAGTTCAAGTGAAAACACTTATGGAGTCAGATTATTGAAGGGCAAGCTGAAGTGTATTTATGAATGTTTACACGTTACATATGCACATACTTCTACATGCTAGGGGATATAACACCACCTGGCCTGAGGCCAGATCTCACTGTTTATATGCACAGAATGTATGGCCTCATTTTGTTCAGCTTTTTCTCAATTGCAGGGATAATCTAAGTGTAAATGAGTCCCTGCCTGAGTTACAGCTTTATTGAATTAGTTGCAGAAGCAAGTACTTAGTTATGATAACATTTTAGAGGTGGAACTTCCAACCAGAAAAGAAAGGGGACATTTTTCCAGATATTCACTGTTGCATTCATATAGTAAGTACACTGTATAGTTTTACTAAGTCCCATTTTGAAGAGTATCTTCAGTGCTAGCTGCCACTAGTGACCCTGCTATTACTCCTTAAGCTGCAGCTGGCTGACTACTAGTAAGGAAGTCATTGAGTTTTGGAGTGTCACATTGTTGTAGGACTTCCTTAATCCTGGTAGCAGAGTTTTACATATTTTTTACAATAAATGGTGCTATGTAAGTTGGTCAACAGCAGCTGAATTTTTAAACAAGATGCTTATTTTGTGGTTAGGATACTGTGTGCTCACCACTGGGGCCCACGTTCGATCCCTGGTCAGGGGAGAATCCTGCTCTGGCAGGGGGGTTGGATTAGATGATCTTTTGAGGTCCCTTCCAACCCCTGACATTCTGTGATTCTGTGAGACCCTGTTGTCCTCCTATGTAGAATTTGCATGGGCACCCTGTTGTGTGCCATTTCTTCTGCAGTTTCTCTTTGTCTTTAGTCAATCACAGAATCATTAAAGTTGGAAAAAGCCTCTAAGATCATCAAATCCAGCTGTCGACCCAACCACACCATGCCACTAAATCATGTCACCAGGTGCCATGTCTTCAAGGGTTGTTTTCTTTTAACACCTCCAGGGATGATGACTCCACCACTGCTCTGAGTAGCCTGTTCCAATGCCCAACCATTCTTTCAGTGAAAACTTTTTTTCCTAATATTCAACCTGAACATCCTCTGCTGCTACTTGAGGCCATTTGCTCCTGTCCTATCACTAGTCTCCTGGGAGAAGAGACTGACCCTCACCCCACTGCAACCTTCTTTCAGGTAGTTGTAGTCTACTGTAAGCTTATCAGAAACAGTCTTGTATAAATTTTCACATGCATTGTGTTTTCCTCAAGCAAATATCCTTATCTTGTTAGAGGACCACTGGAAATTTTTAGAGCTCTTGCCAAAACCTGTTCATGCAGTGAGTGATTTTAGGTAAAGAAAAATCCAGTTCCAGTGGTATTCTACAGATTACTGTCATCTGAAACACCTGATTTGTTGTCCATATTTGCTCACAAATATTCTGATCTTTTTCTTCCTAGCTGAGGAATCAGTATCTATAGAGGACTTGAGATGGTGTCCACAATTTACAGCCAGTATTTTGGCTTTGTGATTCCTAGTGCAGTGTAAAGTGTGTCTTTGAATTGTATTCTAGCACTATTTTAAAGCTGTTTTTCTTGTCTTACAGTACTGCTGGAAAACTTGGAGGTTGTCTAGATCCAGGACTTTTCATAAATATCACTGATATGAATCTTTTATGACTCTTCTCCACTTGTCTGTGTCAGACTAAGTAGTGAATGCAAAGACAGCCTCTTCAGATAGTGACTCACAGGAATGCAGCATGCAATTCACACAAAGGAAATTTAATACCCTAGCAGCTAATTAAAAAAGCATTACCTTCCACCAGTGCTGACCTCCAGCCATGCAGAGGATAAAGATGGGTGTCTGTCAATCAAGTTTACCTCACAAACCCTGGCACAATATTCTGATGAATGGGCAGATCTAAAAAAGAGTGATATTGCTCAGGACTCTAAGGTACTCTTCATGCCACATTTAAAGAGGCAGAAGGCCTCATCAGTAATTTGAAACCTCAGCCTGCATGCTAGGGCTATACCAGTGCTAAATTTGCAGAGTACTGCAGATATCAGACATGCAATGTATAGAAGGACCATTATAGACCTCCATGGGGGTTTTGCTGTTCTCAGCACTAGGATGGTCAAACCAAAACAGCATGTACAGGCATCCTGAAGTCTGCATGCTCATATTTCACTGTCTTTCCTCATTTCAGCAGCAGAACAAACCCTGAATTTTTAAATGTCTTTGTGTTCCAAAGAAATTTTATTGTATGTTTAGGAACTTTGCAACTGCTGCTATTGGCTCACACTCCATTTGTGCTATATCATTAACTAAGACACATTCACCTGCCATGTTCTCTGTAGAAATAGCATCCATCCAAACTGTTCTTTCAATTAATTTAGTTCCTCTTATCTCCCTGCCCATGTATTTTTTTCATCTAGATTAGTATCATGGAGCCTGTTATCCCAGAGTTCTGTGACATCCCAGCTACAGAGCCCTTTGATACAGTGAGAAATGGCTGTTAAAAAATGTACCTTCTGTTTCCCTTGAACCAGTTAAGAGTTAGAGGGTAAGCTCCTGAGCATTCATATCAGTTCCATAGGACTTATCTGAACAGTTATGTAGGAGTCTGGATTAAAATGTGATTTAACCATTATTTAAGTGAAAATATGAGAAGAAATCACCTGAATTCTATTTCCATGAGACCTCTTTTCACTGCACAACTGCATTCACTTCACATGCAGGATATCCCAAGGGACCCTACTGTATGTGAGAGCAGGACAGTCAGACATTTGGTGATGGCTCATCACCTTGTTTCTGGATTTACTCTCCTGAGTTTTCTTTTACATTGCTCAGTTCAGACTGCAAGAAGAAACCCCACAAATCAGGACAATTGTCTTTATGTTACTAGGACCCCAAAATATTTGAGTCACACAGGTCTAAGAGTATGTGTTGAGGCAAGGACTACAGCTGGGAGGGAGAGAGGAGATGAGAAGCAGGATATCTCTCCCAGCCCCAGTCCTGCTATGCCTCCTCCATCAGCCATGACCTCCAGGATGTGATGGAAGTGACCACCTCTGGAAGCTGATGGTCAATGTCATCTCAAGTGGAAGAGCACTGAGCCAGGGCTAATCAGAAATCACAGCAGATGGGGTGGGTGGCATCTGAAACCTCAAAGTAGGCAGACAGATCATCACTTCTCTCTTCAGTCATGCAACTTTTTGTGGCCTAAACTGAATTTTCCATCTAGGAGCTGACATCAGGAGGAGTGTTCCCAGGAAGTGTCAGTAAAAATAATTCAGTTTTTCTTCAGCTATTCTTCAGGCAAACTATACACTTACAGACACTTTCATGGCCTTCTCTTTGGCCAATATACTGACCCACACTTTGGAAAAAGGGTTTGAAATATGGTAGAGATAAGATTCTTTGTCTCAGCAGTGTGCTGCCTTTTGGCATCCTCATGAAGATGTCCCTAAGCCATGGCAGCTTGCAGGTCTTTGACTCCACATGCTTTGCACATGCTCAGTTGTGAACTCCTGAATTTTGCCAGTTAGGTTTCCAGAATATTCCTGTTGCTCTGCACATGCTCCAGGATTCTCTTGGCAATTTCAGCTGTGGGTTCCTGTCTAAGGATACAGTTTCATGATCAGCATAATTTGATCTAACTATGGGCTGCTTCCCAAAAGGGATTGGCCCCATTTTCTCTGGGATCCCCAACTGCATTTTCTGAGCTCCACCTCTGCATCAGCTCCAGCGACTGTACAATTATGGAACAAATCATGGGGATGACAAAACAAAACAAATCTTCCCATTTATTTTCTTTCCTCTGTTTTTCAAGGTCAGTGCCAGTTCCAAGTACAGGGTCAATATGCCTGACCCTGGTTTCCTCTCACTGACTGCCCTGTTTGGGTAGGCAGAGAAGGAAAGGGTTGCTTACCTGGATTTAGCAAGGACATGGGTCAGAGCTGTGGAGCAGGGAGTTGTATTATATGCATTATGAAACAATACTTGCAAACCCTTGTGCTGTGTAAATGAGAGCACTAAACAATATCCAGAGTATTAGGTCTGCAGATTCTTGTCTAATATTTAGGATGTCTGGGTACACAGTATCTGTATGCAAGCATCTTGGAGGCAGCAGTACAGGGAAAGGACTCAAAATGCCTATTATTAATTCACCAGTACATACTGGAAAAACACCAGGTACTTTACAGACATCTCCTACAAACAGGCCTTCCATGAAGAGCTCACATATATAGTGTAACAAGTATGGACACTACATCTGCTGTCCAGTGCAGAGCAAAAGGAACACATCTCATGGTGCTGAGGGATCCACTCTTCCCCTGGGGTAGTGTTTTTCAGGTTAGTTAGGTTTTTTTTGCTTTTAATGTTCATCATCTAGACAAGCCAAATAAAATAGAATGTGAAATTGAAGCAAGGTGCATCTGTGCTGTGTTATATGCTTGGAGATAGATACAGTGGGCTTCCTGTGCTGCCCTCTGCTCAGGGGCTGGTGGCTGTCAATAGTGTCCTTTCCAGTAGGAAAGGAGAGATATCCCAAAACTTGTATTTAACTTGCAGTTCTCAGTGTCCCAACTGCTTACTCAGTGCTCCCCGTTGCATTAGAACAAAGTTTAACTAATAACTCTTCCAAAATACTCTTGGATTTTTACACATAAATTCATCTGTTCATCACAAGATTTTATAGCAAATTACTCCCAGGACATGACCTTGATTTCTAGCAAAATGACTGGGAGAAGCAGCTTTGAGTTGTTTTCTGCATATAGAAACACAGTTACAGGGAAATAATGCACACACAGGCACAAAACCCAAAGGCACTACAAGAAATATGGCTTTCAATATATTACCTAATCCAATTCAGAGGAACTCTCTGAGTACAAAGGCTGGGCTGGTGTGATGTGATTTGAGCATATGGATATGAAGAAATGCTAAAAGAAATGGAATTAGGTAGCTTATTTATGTTCTCCTCTACCCAGTGCACAGCATCATTATCATTTTATCAGGATCCCCTGACACTGCTGATGAAGTGTGAGCAGATTGACTCACCAAAGCCACAGCCCAAATGAGCCTTTACTCTCTGATGTTCACAGACAGCTTGTGAAACTTTCCAGTTGATGCTGAGATGTCCTCTGGGAATACTACAGGAGTTCAAGAAACTCTCTTTTCTTTTTTCTTTTCTTTTCTTTTCTTTTCTTTTCTTTTCTTTTCTTTTCTTTTCTTTTCTTTTCTTTTCTTTTCTTTTCTTTTCTTTTCTTTTCTTTTCTTTTCTTTTCTTTTCTTTTCTTTTCTTTTCTTTTGCTTAATATGAACTTGTGGTAAAAGGAAGGGTTAAAAACAAAATAAATCAAACCAAAAAAGCTTTCAGATTTTTTCCAAATCTGCTCCATCAACAGTGAGTTTGGGATCATTTTAATTCCATTTTCACTTTTGGGAAGGGTGAGAGGAGACACTTGGAAGAGTTAAATCCCTTGTCACAACACAGCATGCCTCCAATCCACATTGGTACCAATGGGTCCTGCTTTAGTGCTCCACAAGATATTTCTCAGCATTGTCAAATAATTGTATCCTTTGTAACAGTTTTTCATATCTGCTAATGGGGAGTCACTTATTGAATTTCAGCAATACTGAGGAAAAGAAAAAGGAGTTTTGAAAATGGTGGAATGTAATGTTTTAGCTTTACCTTCAAGCTGTGAGTTCAGAGTCTCACTATGCCTCCTTTGTGGTCCATCAAAAACTCACTCCTAATGAAAACAACAGTGAAAATATACCCCCAGCATCAAATATTGCCAGAGCTAAAAGGAGTACCCACTTTCTTAGGTGTGGGTAGGCTCACCAAAAAATTGCACAGCATCTGGCACATGAATTAAACCTGTTTGGTCTTTAAACAAGGACACCCATAGGTGTTAAAGTGGCTGCTATCTCCTTCATATGAAAAAAGCATAAGTTCAGTATTTTACTGTAACAAAACCTCTAACCATAACCTCAAAGCTAAAATCAGGTTAACTCTAGTCCAAGTTACAGTATGGAGCCATGTTTAAATAATCATAAAATTGCAAATAGATTGTAACCAGATCATCCAATATTGTTGGCTTTTCTGTTGGTCTTTTTTCAAGTCAGATGAGTCCCAAAGGACAAATGTAGTTGATGAACACTGAACTTAAGTTGGTATATAACAGTGGAGAGAAAAGTTGCTCTCATTCTGAAGAAATGTAAACAGATCTTAAAATCAAAGTTGAAGATATCTTTTTTTTTCCCCCTCCTAAGTACCAGGGTGACTTGATTTGCCAGTTGTTCACTTCCATCAGTAGTTCATAAGCAAAGCAAAGCAAACACTTTTCAGGAATGTTTCTCTGCCTAAATAATAAGCCATTATTTTAACTCAGAAGGGTCTCAGGAAGGACAGGGGAAAATAAACCCCTAAGTCTGTAAAATGCTGCACAACATTAAAATAATGGATGCTGCTTCTCACATCCAAGATGTGTTGAGGTTGTGACGAAAGATTGGTAAGTGGTTTTTAGTCTGCTGAGGCCCAAACCCTTGTTTCTGGATTTCTTCTGGGGTTATGGATATTATTACTAGCTAGGAAATTTTCAGTTTTCATAGGCAGTTTTCCTTCCTTTTCTGCTTCTGATGCAAGTGATTTTTCAGGGGAAATCTAAACAAATTTTCACAACCATCACCTCTCTCAAAGAAAACTCCTTATTTTGGAGTCTTTGGTGAAAAAGCAAATTACAAATAGATGTCAATATTTTGTGGACATTTTTTTTTTTCTAGAGTCACATAACTCCAGCAACAAGCAGAAACTGAAGACCAGACAAACCATTTATTAAAACAACCACAGGACCTATTAGGCAGTGCTATTATCTGTCCTTGGGAGAGTTATACTCTTGTGCCTTTTACTTGAACCTTTTAAACAACTGAACTGTGAATCATTTATGTGTACCATTACTGAAGCCTGCTCTCTGTAGTCCATCTTGCCTTGGCTGCTCCAGGAGACCAGGAGGACATCTTTCTGTCTCTGGGACAAGGGTCAGAAACTAGGCAGAAGGAGAGGAGTGATGGTCCTGCCAGCTGGCACTGGCTCCCTGCCACCCACTGAAGAGCAGAGCCTGTGACATGAATCCCACCATACTGACCAAGCTGCTTCAACAGCCTCTGTACCTCCTTCCATGGGAGATGTGACTTGAGCTGGAGCTAATCCTGCCCCACTATTTTAATCAGTCAGACCACTTCAGGGATTCAGGCACATAAACCACTCCAGAGCTGCAGCAGATTCCCAGTCCCAGCTGTAGCATTTTGCTTTGCACTTCAGAATAGTTCTCAGCCTAGAGGATGCCAGGGAGATCATGTGCCAGGACAGAGCTGCTGGAAGCCCAAGATTTTCATGCTCCCAGTCCCACAGTGACAGTAAATCAGAGCACTCAGCATTTCCTCCTGCAGAAGAGCAGGTCCCTGCTGCTCATTCACAGGAATGCCACGAGTCCTGCTTGTATGAACAAAGCCACCTTCCTCTGGCATCTGGCATCCCGGGCTGGGTTGGTCTTGTACTTGCAAGGAAGGCTGTAAGAGAAGTTCATCTGCTGCACCTGTTAGAAAAAGTCCTGAAGGCAAGCAAAGATGTTGGAACCATCCCTCATGTCACAGGCAGTGGCACTTCAGGAATGATTTCATATGCCAGCCAGACTCCAGCTTCCCTGATTCCTTAGAGTCTTCTCATGGCTTGCATACACCATGTGGCACTGAGACCGCTGGTCGACCTGCTCTAGAGACTGGATTTAAGGCATTGAATATTAACTCACTCTTTCTTTGGTAGGCTTCTTGGCTTGCTTATTTTCATACTTATTGGGAGTTTGTTCCACTCTCTCCCTTGTCCTTCTCCACGCTTCACTATGTTTTTTGGGCAACTTGACAGAGGTTGGGACATACTGAAAATATTAACTAATTTATGGTTAGACTGCAGCCTTGATTCTGTGAGGGGAAAGGCCAGCACACAGCTTTCCTACATAAAGAAAAAAGAAAATGAGGGATCAAGTGGCTCCAGAGCTTGCTGGAGCTATAGAGGCTGGATGGACATCTGTAAGTGTGAGCAACAGATCATTTCCCACACTGCTGTAGTGGAAACCTGACTGTGCCTACCCTAGAGGAAGGAGAAGCAGCCTGCTAGGGTTGCTGATGATTCCTCCAGTGATTTAGGTAGCTTGTGCAGGCAAGAAAGGGAGCTCTGGGTACCCTTATTCCACACTTTGAATAAATTATCTTTTTCATAGCTAGTTTTGGAAAAGAACTGGTCTATAACCTGACTTGCATGCATACATTTTATGCCAGTAAAATTCAGCTCTCCATCTCTCTCTTTAACACCTTTTTTGTGAACTGTGCTGGCGTGATAGCTCTGACTTAATGTCCTTTGGCCTAAAGAACATCATTGCATCTTGGGGTAAATCCTTCCCTCCATGCCCCTTGCCCAGGGTGATTGCCATGCCCTGAACAGATCCTCATGGCTCACTTTCAGGGGAAGTGCTGCACATTTATAGACACTTACCATGTCAGGGCCTTGAAGTTAAACTCTGGAAAACACACAAGTAATGCTTGGGGTTAGGGAACCAAAGGGTTACACTATGTTACTGAGTGCTTAAAAAAATTCAGCAGTGAGGGCAGTTTGATCACAAATCACTTTTCCCTGAGACCCCATGAAGAACTGACAAGACAGTGTCCAACTTAAGAGACTAATAGGAAGATGAATTAGCTTAGCCCTTGGGTATCCATGGTGAACATGTTGAAATTCAGCCAGGTTCAAGTTCTACAGGTAACTCAGACTAAGGGCAGGTTGGGACATAAAAGTCCAAGGCAATGGCAGTGTAGCAGGAGGCTCTGGGAGAAACACGGCAAGGCTGGAAGCCTGAGGACATTACAAGTGGCTCAGCTGGCAGCTGACTGATGTGGTGAAGTAAGAGGAGAGGGAGCAGGAAAATAGATGAAGACAGAAGCAAACATGAAGCAAATCCCAACCAAAGTAATCTCTCCAAAAACCAAAAGAGTTTGGCCCAAAGAGCAGGATGCATGATGATCCTGAGATTAACAGGCTACACCAGGACAGCATTAAAAATTATCCCTGTAAAAAAAGGACCTAGTAACTTCTTACTGCCCCACAAGTCAGAAGACAAAACAACAATGAAAACTGATCAGATCAAAGATGGAAGAACTTGCAGGAGATTTCAAAGAAGAAGCAGGAACAACCCACCAGAAGGAAGAGTCTGAAGGAAGTAGGAAGGTGTCAGTCTGAACACATAACCACCAAAGTCCCACCAGCACACACACATTATCTCTTCAAATAATTCTTCTAGTAAGAAAAGAGTTTATTTTTACAAACTGAGTCTTCTTATTTTGTTATCCAGAATTTAATTATTGAAAGAGGATCATAAAGCATACATAACACTCCCTTATTACTTGACTGGCTACATGTGTGTTATCTGTCACAAAATGTTAACATTTCATAATTAGAGCATATCCCCTCCAGGCATCCTTTGTGTCATCCACTCACATGACAGCTGCAAAGGGTTTTCATTGCAGTGAGAATCACAAAGGAAGGATGTGCAGAATGGTTTGACACAACTACATTCATTTCTAAGCATGTTGGCTACTTGCTGATTTGTGAGTAATGCAAATGTTTTGCTTAGTGGGCTGAGTTCAACAAGAAAACAAGTGGGTCTGCTAACAGACATGGGACATTTTGGGTTTGAATTCTGATGTTGTACCTCTTCTGTAGTACAGAAATATGCAATTTAGAAGAGTATTTCTAGGTCAGAAATAAAGTGGAAATATTTCTACCTATTTAAAAGTAGGTATAGGTCTAGAAAAATGCAAATATCTACACTAATAGTCACTGTAAAGACAGAGTATCACCATACTAATGACAAAGTATCAACACACTGTCACATCTAGTAGTCAGACCCTCTGCAAAACTGAAGTTATGCACATGTGAAACAGCTACACACTGGAGACTTTGGGTTGATAATCAGTTACATTATAGAAACTCTTGTATTTTATTCCCTTGTCATTTCTTTACTGCCTGGTCTCCTAGTGATAAGTAACTGCAAACATGAAATGATAGACAAGTTAGACCATAAACAATAAAATAACTCAGCATAATTAAAACAGGATGCAGCCTAGGTTGAAGGGAAGAGACTGTGTGACCATGATCCATCACATATTACCAAAGTGTCCTTAGCCTTAGCCCATCTTTTGGCAGAGAGGAGGGAAATGCTAAAGCAGTCAATCCACATTTGCCATTGGTGCTCTCCCTTGTGGCAGGTTGCCATGTTTCATCAGAAAGCTGGAAGGTGTGATGCATGGAAAAAAAGTAATGCACACTCTATTTGTCTAGTCTAAAGCCATGTGCATCCAGACAGACAGAAAGAGAAGTCTTTGCAAATGTGATGCCCATTGCTGCCTGCCAAATCACCTCCTCCTTGAGTTAGCCCATGCTCAATGGCAGGTGGCATACTTCAAGAAGTCATCCCAAAAGAGAAAGTAGTGGGGGGAGTTCTGCATTTTGCCCCTGTCCCATGAAGGCATGAAAAGGTCTTGAACAGATTCTGGCCAGGAACTGGTTAATACTCCACCCCCCAAAAGCACCACTTTTTCCTGCTAGTAGCTGGGAGGGTGAACTAGAACTGATTGCTTTAGAAATGCCAACAACTTAGAGTTGCCTGAGTTTTGCCTTCTGAAGCTGATGACCAAGAACATTGCTGCTACAGCTCTGGGTTTTAGCCACACATATGTCACTAGTGCTATAGAGATATTTGCTATTCAGACTGCCTCTGGGCTCAGCAATGAAGAGCTCATCTCCCAGCCCCTCATCACTGCTGTCCTTAGCACGTGTCCATGGGGACTGAAAAGTGGGGTCTGAGGAGCTGCCATAGGGTAACATTAAGGGTAACTGAATGGGCTGAGTGGGGCTAATCATAGTCAGTGCCCCATTCAACAGATAGTAATTTAGGTATTTTTGAGGCAATACTAAAAATCACACCATAAAATGTGTAGTTATTGACATACTCATCAGCACTGGTTAAAGATTCATTTCCTACACATCTTCCAGACTGTTACCAGCTTAATGAACACACTGTTCATGACATGGATGGATACTGGATGGTGGATTCTAATCTAATCTAATCTTCTCAGAGTCTTATCCTAGGCCACATTTGCCTGTTTCAGTTAGAAGGGAAAAGGGCACAACAATGCTTTTATTCTTTTTTACTCTTTTCATCTGAAATTCACTCAAAATTTCTCCCTCACATTTTTACTTCTGTTCTAAAGTAAGGTTGAATGGGCCACAGAACAGTGTTGTGTAAGAAAAGCAGAATTCCCAGAGGTGGTGAAGGGAGAGGTGTGGAGGATGAGGAGATACCTGGATCAGGTCTTCCTCTATTGATCTGCTCTTCCTCATAGGCTTTCTTGAGAGGTGTCTTTTAATATCATGCCCCCAGGTAGCTTTTCAGCACATCAGCTCTCCTGTGCTGGGAGTGCTTCCTAACATCTGTTTCAGATTTGTTGCTTCTTTGTTTCCATTTATGTCCCTTCTCAACCATTACTGGTTTTAGGCCAAAAATATTAAATTGTATAAAAAATGTCCAGATAGGCTAAGACTGGTATATGTGTGAGGTAAATTTTATTTTAATTGTTGCTGTCTATCATATTAAGCACAGGAGGTTCAGCTGCTTTGTTGACAGGAGAGGGAAGATTTTTATCTGTCTGTATTTAACAAAGCAAAGCCCATAGAGAGGCTCCTTCTTTTATAGAACAGCTATTGCAGCCAGAAAAACACAACAAGGTTTTGAGCTCAGAGCCCTCATCACATCACACTTCTACCATCAAATCAACACTGTTACAGCAAAATGAACTGATTTAGAAATGAGGCAATTTCTTATTGTAATGAATTCTGGATTACTCCAGTCCTTGCAGGATGACAGTGCTGTGGGTACTGCACCTTCAGGAGGTCCTGCTACACATCTTTGGGTCTGGTTTTTAGATTATACTGAGTCTGCCATTGCTGCAGGGCTGATCAATGAAAACACTGGAAATATTTTTTTTTGGCTTCTCATTGTTACCAAACAACAGAACTCTTTTGTACAGTGCTAAAAAAAGATGGGAATAGAAGGACTTAGTTGTTACAATTTATGGAAGTGATTCAGTCAGTGCAAAATAGGAGCTTAGTATGATAAACTACTGAAAAGTAGAGACTTAGGCACTGTAGTTAACAGATAAACATTTTACAAAATAACCTTTATTGTGCAAAGCCAGACAAAAAAATAAATACACATGTACAGTTCACAGACCTCTTCCATTTTTTGTTTCTGTTTTCCCTTTACTGCTATTGGTAATTTACTTTTCCTTTTCCCATTCTCTACCCTTCATGCATCCATTTTTAGCTGATTCACCTATACCTGCTTAGAGGAGAGAGACACAACAGAAGTTAGAACTGGGATGGGTCTCTTGTCATTTCCTACTCCAAACCATTTAATATACCCCAAGACGGTGCAGTAAAGTTAAGTATGTGACTTATGCTTTGGGGAGCAGAGGTCATCTGGCAACCAAGAGGAGTAAGCACCTCTCTGTTTGCAAGATGATACTGTTTTTTTCCAGTGTAGCATGTCTAGTATTTAAGCTTTGCCCTGATTCCACACATTTCTCCAAGCCACATCCCGTTCAATGGAGTTAGCAGAGCCTTTGTGTAACTTCTCTGTGGGGCCATTTTTATGTTCTGTGCTGGTAGGACATCAATAGCTCTGCACCACAGACATGGTTTTGGCTGGGCTTGAGGAGTTCAGAGGCAGCCTCCAAAGCAACTTGCTGCATTCTTTGGCAGTCAAACTACAGAAGCATATGGCACTGAGTTACTTACTGGATAATATTAAAAATGGTATAAAGCTCTGTGTTTTAACAGAGCAACTATATTGCTGCTCATTAAACACTTCAGAAATGTCCATCTTCATAAATATAAAATATAAAATTACATATTCCAAAGAAAGGCATTATTACAGTTCCTTAAAATGAAATCTTCCAGGTTTTAAAATGCTTAGTAATACTGGCCTGCTGACATCCTTCTTGTGACCCTAAAACAATTTTTTTGTTGTTTCCTTTAAATAATTTAGTGAGTGATTGCTCAGTGATGATGTTTAAATAAAAACACAATGCAATAGTTAATCTGCAAGACAGATGCTATTAATATTGGATGGATGTAGTTTCAGAAGTATTCTGCCTGAATCTGAAGTACTAAGCTGGATATAAATAGTGGTGGATTTCCCTTCTGTGGAAAATGTAATAGCCCCATTAAGCATGTCTTCACTGCAGAGGCAGGCAGTGTAATGGTCCTCAGCTCTGAGTACCAGCTTTAGCCAAGAAGAGGTGCAAAGCACCAGGCTGCCAAGCTATGCTGGGCTAATGAATCCTCATTAGCTATTTCTGTTGGCCTTCACAGGGCATCTCCCCTAATCCTTTCTCACTGTGGTAAGTGGAGAAGTGGAGTTGTTTGAAACCTAACTCTTTGGGGCAACAGTGTCTTTGGGCACAAGGGGAGAAGCAGAAGGTGAGGGTTGATGAGATGATTCTGAGTAACTTTGAATAGCTGAGCTAACAGCCTAGCCATAATCACTTCCAATGAAATAATCTGGCTCTGTAGCAACAAATAGGGGGTAGTGATGTCTACAGCATGGCCTTGGAGAGTTCTCTCATTGAAGGTCACTAACCAACAGCAAAGGAATAGGCATGATACCTTCATGAGCTCTAGCTGTTTCCAAAAAACCTTTGTGCCTGTGAACCAGGGCTTCACCAGTGAAGTGGGAAAACAAGGAAGCTGAATGATGGTGAAAAGCTGCCTCTAACCTATCTTTTGAAGCTCACTATCCTGCAGACTGACAGCATCAGTTTGTGTGTGAGCATGATGAATGGAGTAAAATGAAATAAGGGTCAGAAACCAACTTTATTCTGAAGACATACTGTCACAGGGAGCTGCTACATGGCCAGATCATCCTCCCCAAATGCCCACAGTTTCAACATAAGATAGAAAAGATGCTTGTGTGTATGAGTGTGACAACAAAATGTTGGCATGAAGCTACTGCCTTTTTCCTAACCCACTCTTCCTTCTGCCCTAGAGAGAAGAAATATTTTAACTGCTGCTACTTTACATTGTAGGCTACACCCACAGCTACACATTCAATTATTCTTAAAGAGTTCCAGTTACATTTCCTATAAAGGGTTCAATTTTCCCCTTTGTCCTTTGTTTTTTGACTTTTACTAACAAAATGAAAGACAGAACAGCTAAGGATCTTTGTTTAAATATTATTGGCATACAGTAAATTTAGTAATACTAGAGTTAGTCATGGAAGGATGTTAATAAGATTACTCATATTACCCATGCACTTAATAAATTTTTGCTGGCTACTGCTGGGTGCTCTGTACCTCTAGAAACTTAAACTTTAAGCCAGGGAGGTTCCAAACTCAGTGCTGAGGGGAAGGCTGATCCAACCGTTAGTTACTACTTCAAGTTCTGGAGATGTATCTTCAGTTTCCTTGTTTTACCAGAGACATCTTTGCCCAAAACATGTAAGCTAAAGTACCACACAGGTTTTAGCATAGGTTTTTCCACATTAAGGAGGTCCAGGGCTGCCACCAGCTCAGCAGAGGTGCCACATGGGGATCCAAGGCAGGGCATGCATGTGATGGAACTGGCCACAGCTGTCTCCCCCTCCACAAAAGAAGAAGGTATTTCATTTTTAACAGAGGAAGGTGTCTGATTTAGGATTTGACTGGTGATGGCATAAATGCTTCTGCTGGCAATGCAGAGAAGGACAATCCTGAGGTGGGATGAGAAGTTTTCTTCAACCCCCTGCTGTATCCTTTTCAGGATCATTTAATCTTTTTTTTCCTATTCCTTGAAGTTCCTTCACACTTGGAAGTGGTGAAACTATCCATCCTGAGTTTCTAAAACTGATCTTGTATTTTCATGGTAAACAGCACTATGATCTGAATAAACCTGCAGACTTACTGATGCAGAAATGGTGATTTTACTGTTTTCTGGCACTCTGATCTTTTCTCAAATGCTTCTAATACAGAACTTCTGCACATTGAAATGAATTCTTCTGCCATCAGATTTGATTTTCTTAGACACTTTTCACAGTGTCCCAAATTCTGGTCTGAAAATCAGTGCTGTGGAGAAACAAGCTGCATAAACCCACACATTCCTTCCAGAAGAGTTGGAGCTTTAAAAAGGTGAATCCCATTTAGTAATTTACTGATTACTAAATCATACTTAAAAATTTGACAAAGAAATTGAATGAGGAATGTCTTTATAAATCTTCATTTTCCCCCAAAATGCAGCTCACTTCTATATGGAAACATTAGCAATATATGTTAATATTGAATATGTAAGTGGTACAGCTGGTTTGAATGCTTTGCAAAGAATACCTACAAATATAACCCATCTTTCTGCCACTAATTCAGCCTAATTTCTACAAATACCTTTCTTGTTTACAATATTTACCAAAGAATTTCCAGCAATTGATTCTACATGGTATTTACCAAGTATTCAGTATGACTAATGCTTTGCATTTTATTATCATTCATTCATTGCTGTTCAAATGGAGAACCTGAAATTTCTAACAAGTTAATGTAGGTAAAGCACTTAGCATTTATTTTCCCACTGTAGCTTTTGAAACAAAAATCATTAATGTGGCAACAATGTTCATTTATTGTTTTATGCTATTTCTAAACTGAATTCTCTGACAAAGATGCATATTTTTCATGTTGAAAGTTTTAATTCTTCATGCATTCAGTCTTCTGTTTTGTAGCAGAAATTTTTTGTTTAAACTGTATATGCATCTTGTAGAGGTTTGTATTTGTGTCACTCATACAAGAAAAATTCAAAGATTCTTGGGTTTTTATTCATAACTTACTTGCCAAAAATAAGACTAACATAAGAAAAAAAGTTAGTCTTTTGAAGTGCTTTTTTCCACTCTGATGACACATTTCAAAACCATTAGAAGCTGATCTGACATTTTTATATGACATGGTTGTCAGTGGGAAAACAAAAAAGAAAGGCATGGGAAAGCAGTGGGAAAAACCTGAAAATAAGAGACTTCAATATATTTGGGAACAGCTGCTAGTGAGATATATGTGTGTACAGGAAATACACTGCTCTAAAGGATCAGAATTTCAATAGAGGTTGAGGAACACTTTAAGGTACAGGGTACAGTGTCTTTACTGATACTGTATTCACAAAGAGAGGGACAGAAGAGAGCAGCTTGTTGAAGCAGATTGCAAATGAAAAGAACATGACAATCACCTCTAAGAAAACTGACTAGAAGTCTATTTGTAATTAAGAAATTAAAGCCCTGTTTCAACAAGGTAATTAAGGGCATAAGTAACACCACCCACTCTTAAGCAATGGTTAACCTGTAGCTAAATCACATTACAGACTTTGAAAAGTAATCTTGAAGCTTCAGTGCTCACTTTGAGCTAGTCACTAACACTGTATGATGGGCCAGTGACAATGGTAAACACAAGATCATGAAAGCCTGTCCACTACTGGCCTAATTAATATAGCCATCATCTATTTTTGCTTCTAATTTTCACAGACCTATCCACTCTGGTATAATTATCTTTACTGCACTGAATTATGTAGTAGTATGGAAGAATTTTCTGGGGTTAGTTATCTGGTCTTTGTACAATTGTTCAAAGCATTCAGCAAGTAAATGCCTCACAGTGTCACAACTTTGGAGTGAGCTAGCAGTGGGGTGTTGGTTGACTGCTTCACAGTATTAGAGTTGCAGAAGTACTACAGACTTCTGAAAAGCTGGAGATAGTCTTGATATAACATGGAAAGCACTGAGATTTTGTGCACCAGGACTCAGTCACTTACAAAGCTGAAACTGTCAGTAACTTTCTACAAAAATCACCTTTTTGAAATGAGGAGGATGAATGAAGAAGGTTACTTGTATCTTACTTCTTCAGGGTTCATTATGAAAACCCACTGAAGGAATTTAGTTGCTCTGCTCTCTGCTGCTGATGACAGCACACACCTCTTTGAAAAATCACCCTCTGTGCTTTGCATATGTTGGAGTCCTCCAGCTCCATAATCTCCCAGAGTGTATTCTTATTGCATTTTTGACAGCTGGTTCACATACCAGTAGTGATGTAACCCAGCTGACCTTATACCCTTTGCAGGTCATGCATGATTCTTGCATTCACAGTTTAATAAAGCTAGGAAACAAGACTTGCAGAGAAATGAGTCCTTCCTTGGGCACAGAGGGCTGCAGAAGCTCCAAATGATATAATGGAAACAGAAGAGTATTTATCTGTGTCAAATTATACTTTTTTATGATGGAAAGCCACCATGTGGATTTTGATTCCTTCTCAGAAGAGAATATCTAGGGAGTTACGCTGGATGTGGCAGGTAGAAAGTGAGTCTTTCTCATTTCAGCACTTGCTCACTTAATTTTACACTGTTTTAAGCACCTGATTTTGTCATTTTTTTGCTTCCCATCTCCCAAAACACAGTAATTCTCCAAGTCTAAACAATACTGAACAGACTTTTTTTTGCTTCTGTTAAATGACTCCAGAATGACAAAAAATTCTTTTAGATAATCTTCCTCCTCATGCATTTTTTAATCTCAGTGCTCTGTTTCATATTGAGTGTTTCTCAAAATTTCCTGCTTGCACAGAGGAGTGTGTCCAGTCATGTGCAAATCTGTTGCCTTACTTTGCTCTAAATAAAAAAGAGAAATTTAAGTTTATATTAATATAGTTTCAACTGTGTCTTTTTTGCATTACAAAACATCATAGGAGGCTACACCTGCCATATTTTGACTAACTGAGAATTATATGCAGTATGCAAGTGCCTTGTCCCTCTCAGATATGCTTTTTCCAGCCTTAAGAGTTGTCATCCTTCCACAAGTTCTTTTTCCTTATTTATCTCTGATTTATGAACATGTTTTTATTCATCCACTTCAATGTCTGGGATGACAATGACAGAAGGTGTTAAACATCTCAGTAGTGCAGCTAGAGTCTGTGAAACAGCCTTTACCTTGAGTTGCCTCAACCATCAGAGTAAAAGGGAGGTTGGAAGACAAAAAAGGACAGTGACAAAGGAAAACAGAGAGGAGCAAGAGCCACCAAACAACTTCTGACAGCATAGTGCATTGCACTGACATGAGATGCTGATGACTTCATTATCAACTAACTTTATTCTAAGTGGAACTGATATGCCTGCACTCTCAGTGCAGGAAAGCAGTTTAAATGACAAAATAATTCAGCAGGCTCTGCCCTTTTTATTTTTCCTTAGCTAGCTAATTGTGAAAGTGTAAATATTGTAACCCCAAAGGGATTTTAGGGATCATTAGTGGTGTAGAAGGCTGAAGACATGAGTGACGCTTGGCCCAAAGCCTGTGACTGATTGGTAGCCACAAATGTAGTTTTCAGCTACAGAAAAGGAGTGAGATCACCATCATTAGGAAGGAAAAGAAAGATGGAAACAAGATGGCTTTTTTTTTTCACAGGGAATTCAAAGATTTGTACCTTTGCCTTCTACTTGTGTGGCTGGAAGAAAGTCTTAAAAGATAAGGGAAAGAAAATCACAATATCCAGAATGAAATACAAAGGGAAAAAAGATTGACACAGCCATGGCTAACACAGTGAAACTTCACTGACCTTCAGTTAATTTCTTCTTATGTTCATGTTAGTGCAGCCAAAAAGATGGAGTTTTTTTCAGTAGTATTTATTTCACTAAGCTTATAAAGAAAGTATAAATGAGAGCAGGAGGGAGAAAGCAGCTAGTAGTTGACTTCTAGAAATAATTTCCGGTCACAACACAGGCACTTTATGAACTGCTTAAAAAAAAAAATAACCTCCTACCAAAATCACAGCATATAAAATACTTGTCTATGTGCTGAAAAAAATCCTCACTTTACATTTCATTCTGCAGGGTAAGCTGCCTAAGTCCAACTTTAACCTTCAGAACATGACAAACAGCTGTCCTGCAGAAAAAAATTAAAAGCACTGTAGACTGAAGTAGGAACAAGGAAGAAAGAAAGAACTTATTTGACAAAACAGAAAAAAAACCCCAGAGAGCATAGGGGAGCAAATGAAGTTTTTTTGAGGCCATATAAGTGTTTTCTTTATTAGTCTGCTTCATCTATATCCTGGTTGACTCTGTTTTCATGCATTTCACTAGTAAATCTTTGCAGGGAAAACAAAAATACAACTCCTTTTCCCTTCAGTAATAGGTGTAAGACAGAGATCCACTAGAGCCTCTAATGAAACTGAAATGACCCAAAACAATGCAGATGAAGCATACAGGTCCCTTACTGAAGCCCCAGTGTCAAGCTGCTGTGGTTTTCCCTGTTTGGGAGGGAAGTGACACCAGCCATAGAACAGGCAGCAAGAGGATTATGGGACACAGGGAGAGATGTTTGCTGCATCTAAGACCTTATTTTTTGGGGTTTTTTAAGAGGAAATTATGGGATCTTTTGATGTGCAACTGGAAGATGAAAGGAGGATGTATTTGGATGAGAGAACAGCTTTTAGTTTTGATGTTGGACATTGTCCAGAGCTTCCAAATGAAAGTGTAGAATTGTAATCCATTCTAGAATTCACTAATGAACTTCAAAACTGTTCTGAGTTAGATCAGGATTATGTCCCCTTTATGTCTTTGTCTTATAATTGAATTAAATTGGCTTCCTTTGAAAGTGCTTATTAGGACATAGCATAAGTTATTTACTAGGTCTATTCACCATAGCACATGAAGACAGTAACACAACTCCAGAGACCTGGGAGAATAAAGAAAGTGGTAATACCAGTTAACCTTTCTCATTTTTTTCTGTCCTGGTTTGAAGCATTGAACTCAATGGGAATCACCAGCACCACCCAAGCCCAAGAGCTCCCTCCTGTTCAAGGGAGCAAAGAGACATCACAAGCATTTGGAGACATTTTGGGACATTTTGGCAGTAGGTGAGGGAATGTCAACTTCACAGCTTGCATATCTTTCCTCCAGCCATGCCCAGCATCTCTGACCTACCTGAAGAGGTCTGGAAAGGCCAGAAGGGAGAATATCTACTGCCACCTTCTTAGGTGAGAGAGGAGACAGTTAAGACTTCCTGCCTGGATGGTGCTGCAGGCTCTCTTGTCTCCTTTGTCCTTTTTGTGACACTGGTGTGACAGTGGTGACATGGCTGGTGGGCCATGTACATAGAGTTGTACTGAGTAAGGGGGTAGAGGAAAAGGCTCTATCATGAGAGGAAGGCCACACCAAAAATGCAAAGAATTGCCATCTTTGGGAGTTGCCTTGGTCAAAACCCCCAAATATATAAATAATGAATCCTGCACATGGGACTGCTGATACTTTACTATCATAAACTTTTGTCATGTCTGAAACTGCCACTGTCAACACCTCCAGTGGAAGAGGTTGATTTACATCCAGTGAATGCACTAGCAACCTAATAATAACAATATGTTTTCCAAATAGGTCACTCTGGAAAACCTGGTTTTATTATAATTATGTATGCTAGCTGGACTTCTTGGCATCTTAAATCAGGGGATCATAGGCTGAATTCCTGTAAATCACATTGTATAGCTGATTTTATACATATATTGTGGTTGCAATTTATGTGTCAGTTTGTATTTATTTGTCCATTTGACATTATTCTTCAGTTTAAGAATGATTTATGAGTTTTTTCCCAATGTTATTTTGACCTTAATAAAGATTGTCTTACTAGAAAGTGAATTATTAGTATTTAGAACTCTTGAGCAAAGGCTGGTGCTCAAGGAATATGACCCACATTTTTCAGGTGCTCCCATCTTTTTTGGTCTTTGTTTTCTGAGTTCACCATGGAGGCTAAACCATACAGATCAGGTCTCATGGCCAAAACAGCACCAGGAAAGATGTCTTTGAGGAAGTTTTATCTTTGGGGAACTCCTTCTCCAGAAGGCCAGGGCACAGCCCTTTTTGGGTTGGTCCTCTAGATCAAAGTGATGTCCACTTTAGCCTTGCTCCCAGAAACCTCTCTGTCCACCTGCCATTTCCTTTGTTTCTGATGTGTTTCTCAGCAAACAGCTTTTTAGGTCCCTACAGAAATCCTTCCTTCTCTGCTATCCTGGGATTTCAGGACCTCTTTTTACTGCTGCTGGCACTGAAAGGAATTGAAAAACTCAGTCACTGATGATGATTGTTCTCATTAACTTAAGCCATTTAAAACTCTTCATTTTTGTACAGGGTGCTGACTGCTGAAGGTGGCTGAATTCAAGCAAGACCCTTAGAGCCTGCATTTTGGAGCTGTTGAGTTCCACAACCTGAAGTTGTAGAGCATGCCTGAACAAAGCCCATGAAAATTGGGTTTAACTGTCTCACAACAGGCTGAAAATACAGAAATACACTTCTGAAAGCAGAAAGTATTATTAGTTTTTTTATTTAATACTAGCAGGCATTCAATACATTAATAAATACCACAGGCAGCTGAGTCCATTATTCAATAAGTATTTCTAAATGTTCTCTGCTCTGAGGAAGACTGCTGATATTCCTAATGCTAAAAGGAAAAGTACAAAAACAATTGCTTAAAGTATTTCAGCCTATTTTGTACTTAAAATGGAGTTTTATAATTTAATTTTATTTACTACATAACTCACAAATAATCAGCTTATTCATATATATTTTTCTTTTAAGGAAATCCAAGCAATGCAAAAAAATACCTTGAAGTATTACAGTAGGCCTTTCATGCCATGACATCTTTCTGCTATGTTCTGATCTTCTTAACATCTCTCTTTCCTATCTTAACCCTTTTTCAGCTTTCTGTGTACTTTGTCATTTGTTTCCAGATTATTGTAAATTGCAATTGTTCTGCATAGTATCTTGATGGTGCCTATTTAATGTGTGCATCATCTTTCTCTGTACAGCAAAGAATACAAGAAAACTATTAAAACCCATATGATTTTACTCTTCTATATACATCTTTAAGACTCTTAAAGCTGGAGTATTCACAGTAAATTTTTTCAGTATTCTTCTGGAATCCAAATGCAATTCCTGAGTTGGAAGTTTGGACCTATCAATCTTCTTGCTTGTTAATCATTCTAAGTGATTGCATTTAATTTCTTAGACCTTTCTTTCTTTTCTTCTGAAATTGCCTGGACAGATGTGCATTAACATCAGTTATTCAATAGGCCATTTTTTCCCCCCAGTTGTACTAATAAAACAAATCCATTGATCTCAGAGAATTTAATCCAGATTTATACAATAATTATTGAGAGCATTGGAATTTGACCCCATAAGCCTTCATGTTGAGAGATTTCCACCTTTACTATGTGAGGAGGATTTTAACTTATATTAAGACTCCAGTTTTCTTTTTCTAAAGCTCAAGATATTTAGTATGGATATATTTCTTCACAGAAATACCACAGTGTAAATCTGCATTCCATAGAGGCTTAATTCCTAGTACTATGCATATTCTGTCTATAAACTCTGCCTGTATTTGTTTTATTCTATTAGATTCACACCTTTCAATTCAACATGACTACCTAGATAGGATAAAGATCCAAAAGCCTGCTGATACAGAATAAAGAACAGCAAGCTATCAAGCTGTTGGATGCAGAGACTGGGGCTAAGCCTCTTGGAAATGGGAACCTAAATTAATCTTGTGTTTGATTTTGGACTTTTTATGTGACACTGATCAGCAGAGTCAGAAAACAGGAGGTTTATCTCCACTCCAGATGTATGAGAGGACTTAAGATACATAATATGAAACCTGTCTTGATAGACATGAATCTATCTGTGGCCAAAATTTACATATATGTTCTGCCAGGATGTTTAATGCATAGTTTATCTCTTGGGCAAACACAAGCCTGTCATGGATTGGGCTTTCTCCATCAACAGCCCCATGATGGCTTTCTAATGGGGATGGGTTTCTTTGTCATGTTTACCAAGACAAAATATATCATACAGGGCTCATCAGTATGGTCTGAAATGAATTAAAAATATGTCTAAAGACTCCATTCAGCTTTGTATCAAGCATTAATAGGAAAATTAACTGATCTTTAGTAAGCTGCATAAGCTTGAGCTAGAAGCACTGAATGGCTCCAGCCACATTTGCTCAGGAAATAGAGTCATCTACTGCTGGTCCTCACTTCTCTTTCCCAGGTCAGGACTATTAAAAGAATGCATTTAGCCAATAGTGCATGAATAATTACTCAGGATGTTCATTTTTTTCAGCTTTAGTTGTATGTGCTAAGCATTTGAGAGGAACTGGTAGGCATAACATTTTAGATGCCTGAGTATACCACAGCCAAGATGCAACTGGTCAGATTTAGATTTCTGTCATGTAAATCAGCCTAACATCATTAGCTGTGTTATTTGCTCTGCTGAGTTAAACCATGTGAAGATAATGAAACAGATTTGTCTTAGAAGTTGCATGAATTATTTTTTTTGTCTTCTCTGACAGATGTCACCTGTAGTGTCTGCAGGTAGATTTTTCATTGTGAAGTACTGCTATAAAGAAGTACTCCTCATAAAGAAAACAGATGCTGCCTGTGCCTTTCATGCAAGGGCACAGCTGCAGAGAACATATTCCATGCAACTTGCAAGACCCTCTGATCCATCAGGAGTGTCCCTGTCCTCCCACTTGTAAGAAAATTATTTTACATTGGACTATGTAAAATATGTGCTGGAGCAGGTACCAACAATACTAGCAACCCTTCAAGCTTCCCCAGAAGACTGGTCTTGCTTTTTACTCTGCTCACCTTTGCTGAAGCACATGCTGAGAACTCCCCTTGACTTTTCAGGTGAACATCCAACCTGAAGCATGAACCTTGCCCTAGAAGAAGGAACCCAAGAAAATATTTTTCCCCAGTTCAGGTGCCAGAGCACTGGCACAGACTGCCCAGAGAGGTTGGGGAGTCTCCTTCTCTGGAGATATTCAAAACCTGCCTGGACCCAGTTCTGTGTGACCTGGTCTAGGGAATCCTGATGTGGCAGGGGGAGTTGGACTAGATGATCTTTGGAGGTCCCTTCCAGCTCCTAACATTCTGTGATTTTGTGAACCTACCAACAGTCTTTAATCAGGAGTTAGATCTTATTTTGTGGTCAATCACCAGTGCTTATCCTAGAATGTTAGACATCACAGACAACCAACCTCAGGGCTCACCAGAGGGTCTTCCTCTGAGACCACAGCCCAATTTATGTGAATACCAACTTCACAGCTCAAAGATGCAGGGAAGATGAGTGCATCCTTCTTCCATCTAGAGTAGCCTGTACTCTCAGAAATGTGTTGTGAATCTACAACTAACCAGATGAGAAGCAGCACTCTCAAAATAAGGGTCAAAAACTTTAAATAACTGCTCCAAAAAATGGATTCTAAGATTTTACAGCCAAAAGATGTATGAAAGCTATTTGGCAATAAGGTTTTTCTTGGTTGTATTTGTTATTATGTACATTTTCCTTTTGAGATTTTGCACTAATATCCCATTGGGTTGCACACATACTAGGATGTGTAAGACTGAGAATGATACAGCAAAAGTCTGGGGGTATTTTATGTTTCCTGGGGAGGAGGGGGAGGAAGAGGACCTGTTCACACACTGGCTGTAACCAATCAAGTTCTGCATGATGCCAAAAAATTAAACACAGTAAAGCCAGACCCTGTCAGCAATGAGCTGATTGCTTTAAATAAGGGAGATTTCCTGAATGTTTAAATTGAAAGTTCTACTATGATTAAAGCAAAGAGAAGTACCAGGATGCTTCCTAACTATTTAGTTCCTAAAATTCCTGTGAGGTCTGGAGATGACAAATTCAATTCTGATGTGCTGTGTTTTACACTCTGCAGACTGTAGTAAAAGGTAAAACTAATCAAGCTTGGGTTTCCCTTGGGCTGTGCTTTAAGATGTTTTCTTATTTAAAGTCATGGAAATATGTTAAACCCCACGTAGACTGGGTGAAGTTTATACAAGGCAAAATGTATTCAGCCATGCTTTTGCACACTGTGCATATTTTGACTTCTCATTATTGTTTTGTTTGTTTAATCCTTCATCCTGCTTAAAGCTGCATTCTGATCACATCTTCTGGCTGAAGATGGGCGACAACAGTTTATAACTCTCTTGAAATGTTTCATAAGACTGTTTAGAGCAGAGGAGACCCTGTTAATTATTTGAATTTCTTCTGTAAGATGTTAAAAGCAGCAGGAGGGAGAACGGGCATGCATTCAACAGTGAAATTTTAATTACAGGAGGTGAAATATTCTTGCTGCTTATACTCTTAAAAACAAACACAAAAAAAACCCCCTCAAAACCCAAGACAAAACAAACAAATAATTCACACAAAGAGCCCCAAACAAAAACAAAATCCCAAACCAAACCAAACAACAGCAAATCCCCCAAACAAACAAACAAACCCTCCAAAAATCAACAATAGAATTTTATCCCCAAGCCTGTAATTTAAGGGAAAGTTTAAGTTCACCTGCAACAATCCTTCCTCACCATCTCAAGCTCCATAAAATGAAGAGTTTGTGGAACTTGCCTGATTAATTATCATATGTGTACACTCAACATTTTCTGTAGCAGGAAAAATGATTGAAATGTGCCTTTTCAGAAGCTCTGTCTCCATCAGAAATTGCTTCTGACCTGACTATGAATGTATTTCTCAAACACATATTTTGGAAGTAATCATTTTTAAATTTCCTGAATGAAAATGATGTTTCCCATTGTGAATAAATGAGGTAGTATTTCTGTGCAACCACATACTTCACCATAGAAAAATGATCTCATCAAGACTTCTATATCCCACCAGAAGAAATATTCATCTCTAAATCTTCTGTGTCTCAGAAGTTTTAAGGCTGGTTTGAATTGCTATATTGTTTACATTTCCAAGGTTTAGCACTTTTCATTATGGTTATTCATTGTGGAGATATTCTTTTCAGTTCATAATTAAAATCTCCACATGCAACTTCTTGGATATGATTTCCAAGTTTAAGCTGGAGAGGAAGAAAGGAGGAATATATTTTGAAGATTTATTGTGTTACAAGTTCTGTAGTGGTCCTTTACCAAATGAATGACAGATGGATGATGAGTACTATTTAACTGCCTGTGTCATTGTTTTGTATTCTGCTTGAAAGCCTAAAGTATGCTCATAACAAATCAAAAATACATAGAAAATTCACATTTAGATAGTCTCTTAGACTCTAATTCAGTACAGATTTGGCTTTGACAGTCCCAGAGGAACTTCTGATGTTATTAACAGATATGAAAACTAAAGGAGTATTTTAAAATTGCTGTATTTTCTAAATGCAATGGTTTGAACACATGAGTACAGATCCAGTTGGGTTCCAGGTTTATATTTTCTCCTTCTGGGCAGTTTTCTCCAAGTGATGTTGCAATTCCTGAGAAACTGTGTCATTTTCTTATTGCAGCCTACATGTTGGTTTTAAATAACATTTTCCATAAACAGGATTGTTTTAGTTAGGATACCCTAAAGAACACCTGTTGACAAGTGGCTCTGGAATCCCTTTAAAATACACTCTAATTAGTCCATATGGTAATTATATAGTAGTTGACAGTGGGGTGATGTTGTGAGCTCCTCCCTCTTATGGTCTGCCCTATAGAGCCAAGTGCAGGAGCTGAGATCATGCAGCCTCTTGATGGTCTTTATCTATTGCTGCATTTAGGATTAGGGTGGTTTTCTGGCTTTATCTCAAGTAATCAGATTGTGCCCCTGTGGAAATGAATGATGAAAACCCCTTCTCTCCAAAACCAGATAAATGTGGTTACTGAAGGAACAAGTGGGTTTAACCTTCCTCCATGGGAGCTCTTCTTGGACATAAAGAAATTTATCTTTTCATACCCTGCTAAACACATCCATCAGTATCTATGGTGAAATGCAACCTGGTGTTGAAGGAACAGGTGTCAGAGAAAGGGTTAGACACTGGACATGATGTTGAGAAGATACCAGGAATGTGGCTGGCTAGAAACCCCTTGGAGTCTTTCTGCACATGGTCAGGGCAACTCAATTTAAAAGACAAAGAGTCCTGTTCACCTGCCAACATCACAGAGGTCGATGGTGGTCTGTATGGTGAAGGAGCCTTCACCATAGCCACACACACCTAAGGTACTTGTGTTACCAGCAGCAGCAAGCTGGGCTTGCCAGGGATGGCCCCAACTGCCCAGGATTGCTGCTCACTGCCAAACCACACCGAAACACCAGTGAGCATCAGCACTTCAGGAAACCCTAGGATGCCTCTGTGGACCCTTTGGAAGTACCCAAGGCAAGGGAGGAAGCAGGAGCTGCAGCTGCAGACAATTACTGCCTCTGTCCAGACTAAACAAAGGACCACCACCACAGCCCCACTGATCCCAGAGATAGGCAGACCTGGCCAGTGGGACTGGGAGAGGACCTATCCCTCCAGCCTGGACAGCTTGCCCAGGTGGGTGTCTTTTTCAGGGTTCAGTGTGTAAAGCCAACAAGTCTTGGGTAACTGTGGGTGACAGGGAAAGGCAAGGAAGGAGGAAAGAGCGAGTTTGTCTTTGTAAAGGCATAAAAGCATCACTCCCTTGCTCAGCATTGTTCAATTCCCCCCTCAGAGGCAGGTCTGACTCTGCTCACATGGATTTCAGGCACTCCTTCAGGGAGAAGAAAGGGGTTTCTGTGCTCTTTGAAGCCTGTGTGTGCTGGTCAGACAGGAAGCCAGAGCTTCTGTCAGTCAACAGCAGATGCAAAATTTATCAAGTGTATTACTTGACAGAGGTTACTCTGTCATTACCAGCTAACAGGGCTCTGCCAGAGAATTTTTTTTATGGAAGCATGTGCTGTCAAAAGCAAAGTGTCCATTGATTGATTGCCACAGCTGACCTAAACATACAGGGATCACTGTGTAATAACCCCTTTATCATATATAAACCACCAAATGCTAAGTTCAATAACACTAATGATTTCACTTCAAGCCCTGAAGCCAGGCAAATTCAAAGGAAGAGGGGAAAATGCCATCCTTTCTGTAAATCACTGCAGCACACAGCAGGGCTACAGCCCAGGATGGAGATGTGGGACTGCAGAGCAGGAACACTGAGCCCTGCTGCTTGTAGTGGCCTCAAGGTAAAACACTGACCAGGCCATGGGCTGAGCTCTCCATGGCAAAAAGGGAATACATATGTACATATATCTATATGTATTTCTCAGTTTTGTATTTTCTGCTAAACAGCATGCTATGGTTATGACACAAACACTGTGCAACAGTCAGGTCCAGTAGATCCTAAGCCTGAAAACTACTTGAGTTTTCTCAGAGAATGGCAAGCCTCTTCTTGAAGGAGTTTCCTGGCCACCAAAGCTCCTTTAAGATAAATAAATAAATGTTTTAAACCCCCAAACAAGCCAAAAAACCACCCCCAAAACCCACAAACACACAAACAACAACAACAAAAAAACCAAAAAAAAAACCCCAGCAAGAAAGTAACATTTATGAAAGGGGGAGGAGAAAGCTTTTCAAAGCTACAAGCTAAGCTTTAAGGTCTCTATCATTACCATCCCCTTCAGAGATAGAAACACAGGTAGAAAAAATAAGGCATGACTATTACTTGTGTTGGAGTTTTTTTGGGGAAGATAAAAAGGCCTGACTGAGGGAAAGGAAGAGAAATGAGTATAATGTTTGCATTCCAGGGTGCTGAAATATTAAGAATTTGAGAAATACAAGGTTTGAAGGGGAGGAAGTACTAGTATTTGAAACTTGGAGAAGTCTGACAACTCAGATACCACTATGGCAAAACTGAGTAAAGGCTGAATTTCAAACTGTTAATGTTCTAAAAAAAAATAAAGACATTTTTTTCTTTAAAGGTTATTATGAATTCTTCTTTCAGGTTATCCCAGGGCTGTCCAAATCCCCTGCCTAGCTGTAAATGCAGCAGCTATTTAGACAGAGATCAGTGGTAATTTCAATAGCCAGGAGCCAAGCCCTTGTCCCCCTGAGGTCAATGACATAGCTTACTATAATAAACACACTGCATCAGGCTGAGAGTCATTTCTGCTGTGGAGGTCTAAGGTCTTGTGGGTCCTTTTGTCACGGTGTTTCCTGGAAGACTATGATAGGACTGCAGCTAAGGATGCACAGAAAGATCCTAGGCGAGGAAGGAAGCCTGTGAACAATTTGTGACAGAAACTACTTGACATTGGGGTTTATGCATGGAATAGATTTCTTTTATTTTATTATTATTTGTTGTTGTTGTTGTTTCTGTTCAGCAGCCAAGCCAGAACTTTGCTTTGCTTCTGCTCAAGCACAATACTCCTGTAACCTGAAACAAATAGTTCCAGCCTCTCTCAATACAAGCAGAAGGCTAGATAACCCTCACTGTATTACAAACTAGCTTTTGGAAACCAAGTGAAAAAGCCAACAGCAGTCCAACGTTATTAATAAGTACTTTATAATAACTGAAAAACCCAGCAGAAAAAATCCAGGACAGATGCCCTCTTGCTGCTGCACCTGTTGTTCTCTTGCCTGTTTAAGGGAAGCACAGAGTAAGCACTGCTGCAAGTGGAGCTACAGAGGGGGAGTAGAGTGCTCATTAGGGATCCTCAAGCTCAGAAGCTGAAATCAGCAGGGCACTTGACTTCAGGGGCAACTCAGACACATATAATGCTAGCAAAGAACAGCCCAGCTCTGCAGGCAGCCCCTGGGGGAAGGCTCTGTTTTGGTGGGAGTGGTAGGATGCAAATGGGCTGTCCAGAAGAGCTAAGGCAAGTTTTCTGGCAGAGGCAAACATACAGAAATGTCAGAGCTGTAAATCTGAGTTAACATCGCCGGGGCAAAACCTCCAGTGAACTGGAAAGAATTTACTGCTTCTAGTGAAAACTGGATACAAATAGATTTCCATGAAAGCAGTTTCCTGGTCTTTTAAGTTGAAAATAAAATTTACTCAATGGGTTCAGGTAAGCATTTCTTTGGTGTATGAGATTCAGTTGAACCTGAAGTGAAATGCAGCAGCTGGAGACCGAGATGCAGTTTTCCTGAGCTCTCCCTAGCCCTCCCATAACCCTTCAATCCTCCAGTTTGCTCTGCTACCTTGTATGAAGAGGAGACATTACCCATCTTACTCTGCTCTGTGTGTAACACCTCTGCCAGTTGCTTTTGGTAGTCACAAAAGATAGATTCAAACATTGAGGGTTTCTTCTAAAAGCCATCACTGGCTAGATCCACCCATCCATGGGAAAACTGAATCTTACCTGGATCTCTTGCCATTAAAAGGCAATCTCTCCTCTCTCACATTCAGAGACAAACTATAAGCCAGCAAAACACTTTAGTAAGGAATATAGTGACAAATTATCTCTAACTTGCCATAGAGATGAACATAGTACAAGTAATAAACCAATCACTCATAGCACAGTAACTTCAGCTACAATAAAGCACAGTCACTCTAATGCAATAACATTACCTTACAATATTCCTATGTGGAAATACTACAGTGGGATGTGGATAAAAGGCTAATGTGCTCTGAGAAGATTTTGAAATACTGGAGGACATTCTTTCTCCCTGATGACAATAAAAATATCAGGTCTTCTTGGTCAGATATATGGGATTTTTCATGTGCTTCTTATGTCCCATATCCTGTTTCCAGCTGAAGTAGTTAATATAGTGCACCACATATGCTTGTCTGTTTTCATTCACCAGTTCCTTACAAGAAATTTTCTCTTGCAGCCTTAAAATAAAAGCTCAAATTGAAATCAGCTTCAGAGCCTCCCTTCTCAAAATAGCCAGCCATTTCATTTCTGGTGCAAAGTGTCTTAGAGTACCTGGAAAGGAAGACAACAGAGTGGCCTGTGATAACCAGCTTACACCTGTCACCTTTCTTAAAAATAGCTCTTGAATCAGCCTTTCTCATGGTTTCCCACTAGTGCTCAGTGACATTGTAAACAAACAGTGAATGATTCTGATGATGCCCTGCAAATTCCTGACATGTCCATGGAGAATCCCATCCATCCGGTCGCAGTGATTGATGCTCTCCTCTTCCAGTTTCTTACATGCCATCTCCACTTTAATACTCAAGCAACAGATCCTTAAGAAGCTGGAGTCCTCCACTGATGCATGGTCCTAGTTCCTTCATAGTGGTAATACTCAGAGATAACACATAGGAGTACTTGCCCAGAACTCCATGGGGGAGGAAATGAATAAGTTGTGCAGCATGATTTGGAGACGTGATGTGATATGGAGATGCATTATATGGAGATGGTGACCAGGGGCAGGAGCTGTGCCAGGGGAGGTTCAGGTTAGATACTAGGAAAAGATTCTCCACCCAGAGAGCTGTGGAGCATTGGAAGAGATTCCCCAGGGATGAATTCTCACAGAGTCCAGGAAGCATCTGGACAATGCTCTTAGACACATCGTGTGACTTTGAGGTTTTCCTGGGCACAAAGAGGAGTTGGACTTGATGATCCTTGTGGGTCCCTTCCAACTCAGGATATTCTGTGATTAAGTGACTCAGCCTGTCATTTATTTCCTCTTTCCTGCTCCTTTTTATGAGAGTGTACTTTGCAAGAGATTCAGTCTCTTGTGATCAGCCTCCTACCACCAGATAAAGATGCAATGATGACCTTTCCATGTGGCTTGTGCCACTGGTCCTTCACTATATCCAGGGATGTCTCAAGCCCAATGGGGTCAAACTCAGACTGGAGGAGTTAGAAACAAGGCATAAGCAATCTTCCAGGTATGGCCAGAAAGCCCTGGTGGGAAAGGATGCATAGCACACACTTGGAGAAGAGTCAACCAGTCTGAGTCAGTGAGGAGCTGAGGGAAACAAAATGATGAAGGAAGCCTACATCTGGAAGCAAAATGATGTTTTAGATTCCAAAGTGCTGTGCATCAACATCATCACCATACAGCAAAAGGCAGAAAGGAAGTCATTAAGAGCTAATAAACAGATGAAAATTTGGCTCACAGAGGTACCTGGCTCTGCTGCAGGTATTATAGTCAATTTGCACATCTTCTCTCTGAAGGGAGCTTTCTAAAAACATGTCTTTGAGAGGTGGGCTTGCCAAGAATAACATTTTATCAACAGCACAGCTTGTCAAAACTAGCATTTTAGCTAGGGCAAGCACTCAGTGTGCAAATAATGTTTTTCCAAGAGCAAAGCTTCCCATACTGGAAGGTGGACACTGTTAGCACACTCCTTTTACTAAATCCCTCCCTCTTTCTTTTTGATAAAATGTTATTCTCATCCATCTCCTCCCCCTAATAAAACATTATTTTTGGAAAGTTCCTGCCCTTCATGAAACACTATTTTCCTCAAATGAAACCCCAGATAAAACTCCACTTCCAGCAAGCCTTTCTCTTTAAATTGCCATGGTCCTCACTCCTGATAAAAAGACATTTTCTGTTAAGTCTCCACTTCTGATAAAATGTTACTTTTTCCCAACTTCTGCTCCTGATAAAACATTCATTGTGCCAAGATTGGCTCCTGAGAAAATGTTTTGCTTGGCAAGTGCTCTTCCTGATAAAACATCTATTTTTGCCAAACCTATACTTTTATTATTTTTTTTTCTCTTTCAAAATTATTATTTCCCCTAAAGCCTCCTTAATGTAAGCTATTGGATAAGACACAACAGTGGGTGACAAGGTATCACTTGCCAACCAATCACTTATCCACAACTACGAGCATTAACAGTGAACCCCTGAAAGGCTAACACTGAATGTCTCTTGAAGAGTGGGTCTTCTGGAGGCCTTGGAAGGAGCAATGAAAAAGATATTTGCACCCTTGTGCTGAAAATGGGCTTAGTTATCCTATTAGCTCCTCATATAAGGCAAATCTTATTGAAAATTTTATAAAATCAGATCTACCACCAGGTTAAAGGAGAAACACTTATGAGGGTGTTTTCAGGATTTCCCAGTTCTCTCATATTTAATGTTCCAGTGAGGTTAAATGAGGCTGTAGACAGGAGATCCCAGCAAAAGAGTACCAGCAGTTCTGTGTCTGTTCTGTCTCACCCTGCCCAAATTCACATTGCTGACTGCCATACTGCAAAATATGTTCCTCAAGAAGGGCTTCTTCCATGAGCACATGCAAAAATCTTTTCCTGCAGTTGTGAGGTGCTCTAGGAAGGGATGACAATGGCAGAGGTCCAAGCTGTCATGTTGGCACAAGAGAAAAGAACTTGACTAACATATTCTGAAGCACTCTTCCCCCCGTGCATCATTACATGTCCCTCTGTCTGGCAAGGTTCAGCCTGAATCCAAGGCTCTTTACCTACTTCAGTGTCAAGTCTCATTCAGCAGTCAGTAATGAGCTGCCTGATGTTTTTCATACCTTTGCACAAAGTGCAGCTGATAACAGACATGTATGGTTAGGGGGCTGAGGCACACAGTGTGTGAGAAGAGGCTAAGGACCTGAATCTGTCTAGCCTGGAGAAGCCTCAGGTCTCTAAGTGCTGCCTACAGCTACCTAAAGGGCACTATACAGAAGATGAATCCAGACTCTTCTTGGAAGAGCACCTCTGCAAGGTCAAGAGGCAACTGGCACAAGGTGCAGAAAGGGATATTCCACTTAGATGAAAGGAAGTATAAATATTACCATCAGAGTCCCAGGAACTGGGACAGGTGCCCAGAGAGGCTGTGAAATCTCTGTTCTTAGAAATATTTGGAACAGAGTATTCAGAGCAGGGCTAGATACAGCTCTGAATAATCCAACTTTGAAGACACTACTGCTTTTAGAAAGAGGTCAGACCAAATGAACAGAGGTCATTCCAGCCCAGAGATATGATTTTCTGTGTATAGCAATTTACACACTGAGAGTGGAACCCAGACAACAGAGTGCATTTTCTTCACAGTGAATAAAAACAATGTTTTGAGCTGAGTTGAATGTTATACCACAGCTGGTTTGCTTTGTTTAATCTAACTATTTTTTTTCACCTGAGTTATACCTTCAATATATTAACCTTCTGAAGGTTAAATGAAAGATAGTAGAAAATTTGTGGGAAGATATATTAAAATTAGTCATTTTATTTAAATGTCTGATTTATGAAGCTTTGAAGACAGGAATGGGAGTCAGAGAAATCTCAACACAGCCTCAGAGAGAACCTCATAAACCACAAGCAACACATTCCATTTTTGGTCCATCCTTGTAGATTCCATTCCCAGGTTTAAGTGCACCCAAGACATAGAGCCAGTGCTGTGCAAGTGTGTGACAACCTCCTGGTTTTAGACTCCAGCTTGGAGTGTCCTCTGCCATGCTGAGCACCAGGCAGCATATCACTCACAAACAGCAGAGCACTGAGGAGAATGCTGACTGCCTTTAAATTGTAATCCTCTGCATCAGAACGACCTAGCATATATTCTGGACAACAAAGCTGAAGAGTAGCTTTGAGCAAGCACCCATGGGCTGGCCTTGAACTCATTCCATTTTACCACCCACTAGGCTCTGTAACCAGTTAGCCCCAGAAGCAATGAGTCATGCAGCAGAGAGAGCACTGGCTGAATATTTTTCACTGCTCCCTTGCTCACCAGAGTGAGCCCTTTGTCCTTAGAGTTCAGCAAAAGTTAGTAACTTTGCTTTCTATTTTATATAAAAAGTAAAAATCAAAGGCTTGTCTTCCTACCAAAAAGCTGAGGTAATTAACAAGCCCTCTCTTGCTTTCTTGCACTCTGATTTTAACAAAGTGACAGCGGACAAGAGGTAGTGACATGCAAATCCTTAAGTCGTTAAGCTGCAAAACATGACAACACTACCTTTATTCCATCAAAGAGGCTGGAAAATCGGTGCTGATCCTTTCCCTCTCTCCACAGCTCAGTAGATGCAGGTGGTGTTCTGAAAACAGAGTCAAAACCCTGTGGTTTTTTGGACTAGTCCAGAGTACAACATTAATCTCTCACTTCAGGTTAGTAAATGTAATGATCCTTGTCTGGTTTCATTTGTGTTATCTTCTCACCCTAGAATGGAAGATTTTTCTTGCCAAGAGAAAAAAAAAAAAGCTAAAATGTTTTCCAGGTTATGTCATAATAATAAACCCTAGATCCACTACAGCAGGAATTGCATGAGAGAAATGTTAGCAAGTCAGTAACAATGATGAACAGAGCTGTGAGTTAACAGCCCCTACACTGCAATGGATTTTTGAAAGAAGAAATAGAATGAGATCCAAATGTAGCTGCTGGTTTGGGAACCCACGTACCATGTTGCTGAACTTTGGGTCTCAAGGGAATATTCTGAATATACTCCAAACAAATGCCCCCTTCTGAAAATGTCAGCAATAGATTTTATTACACTAACATTTTAGTTGAAGTCATGTTGACCTCAGAACAAGTTGCCCCTTGTATCTTATTTGTACTAGAGGAGGGGAAGGGAGAAAACCAGGCTCAGCAGTGACAAGCAATGGGATGGCATGCTGAAGTTTTGGGGGCTGCATGCTAGTGGGATAATTCAGTCTGGTCCATGAGGTGTTGGGTTCAATGAACTGCACTTGAAATATTTCTACACCAACACAAGCAGCATGAAGAACAAGTAAGAGGAACTAGAAGCCTTGGCTGAGTCTAAGGTATAGGTCATCACTGGCATAAGTGAAACCTTGTGGGATGACTTCTGTGACTGGTGTGCCATGATTAGATGGCTACAGGCTCTTCAGGAGGAATAAACAAGGCAGGAGAGGCAGGGGGTGACATTGTATGTAATGAAGGGGCTGGAATGCATGCAGCTTGCAGTTGGTGATGGCACAAATGAGAGCCTCTGGGTATGGATTAAGGGACAAACAAATAAAGTGGGGGGTGTTGTGGGAGTGTACAATGGCCCACTCAAACTGGATGATGACACCAACAAATTTCCTGAGGAGCTAAGGGATCTAAACCATCTGTCCTTGTTCTTCTGGAGGACTTCCATTGGCCAGATGTTAACTGAGAATACCACACTGCTGGTACAAACAGGTCCAGAAGATTCCTAAAACACCTGGAAAACAACTTCTTGGTACAGGTTCTAAGGGACCTGACCAGGAAATGTGCCCTCCTTGATTTATTGGATGTTAACAGAAAGGGTCTTATGAGTGAAGTGCTGGTTGAAGGCCAACTTGGCCACAGCAAGTCACCTCAAGTATTGTGTGCAGTTATAGGCACCACAATACAGGAAGGACATGAAGCTACTGGAGAGTGTCCAGAGCAGGGCCACAAAGTTGTCAAAGAGGGGGAGCCATATGAGGAAGGACTGAAGTCTCTTGATTTGTTCAGCCTGGAGAAAAGGAGACTGAGGGGAGAGACCTCATCATGGTCTATTGCTTCCTCATGAGGGGAAGCAGAGGGGCAGGAACTGACAGCTAATCTCTTGTCTCTGGTGACCAGTGATAGGACCCAAGGGAATGGCATGAGCTCTGCCAGGAGGGGTTTAGGTTAGAT
Organism: Galbula dea; assembly: GCA_013399015.1. Taxonomy (NCBI): domain Eukaryota; kingdom Metazoa; phylum Chordata; class Aves; order Piciformes; family Galbulidae; genus Galbula; species Galbula dea. The sequence continues at coordinate 830,730 of VWZX01005643.1, forward strand.
ATCAGGGAAAACTTCTTCACCCAGAGGGTGGTCAAACACTTGAAATAGGCTTCCCAGGGAAGTAATCATGGCACCAGCCTGGCAGTATTCAAGAAGCATTTGGACAAGGGCTTTAGACACATGGTGTAATTTTTGGGGTTGCCCTGTGCAGAGATAGGAGTTGGGCTTGATGATTCTTGTGGGTGCCTTCCAACTCAGGACCCTCTATGACTCTGGACTTTTAGGAGAGTAATCTTATTCATTTTAGGCTTTTGTAAATATATTTTGTTTTTCTTCTCTAAGTCCTGGCCTCTGGACAGCCAGCTCCCTGCTATGTTCTTGCAATATTTCCAAAACATAAATATGTGCTTACAGGCATTTTTCAGGTTCCTCAGATTTCCATTTTTTTCTCAGTGTCCACATTTCCACACAAAACAAAACTGTTCAAATGTAGCAGAGTTTATATGACTGTTCAGAATTTGTCCTCCCAAACATGAGGCATGTAAATCAGTACAATGTGGTTTACAATATCTACTCAAAGTATTTTCCTAGACTCTGATAAAAGACAACAATGTAAAAAGTGCAAACCCATTGACAGGCTATTCCAGCCACTTTCTCCAATACTCACAATCTTGCTGTTTTCTACATTCAGCATTGGGATCCTGCAGAGGTTTCTACCTCACTGTCTAACAGTAAGACTTAGCTTCCCTGAACTCCTTATGACTCATGTCTCTATTTCCAGAAAGCCATCCCATTTCCAAAATTCAGTCACTTCTGACACCCCCTGCCATGCTCACCTGCCACTCCTGGCTGCTCTTCAGCAGCTAATTTTCACACCACATAAGCATTTAAAATTTGCAGCTAAACTAGAAATAAAATAACAGTACTAGGCAAAGTTGATGCCCTTTTAATGACATAAGCAGATTAAGAGGTATTCTTTCAAAGAGAGGAACACACACCCTCAAACACCAACAAGACAATCTACTGCATTTGCTTGTAGGAGTCATGCATCAGGCCCTGAGACTTTTGCTATTCTAAATAACTGAAGTCACAATTATGTTATTCTCAAACTTTTAGCACCATAAAAAAACCATTAATGCTTATGCAGTTAGCTAATAAAGCTTTACTAAGAGATTTCATTTTTCTCTCAATCCCTGTAGAAGGCACAAATCTAGAGGCACCCAATCTCTGTCTAGACACTGTCTCCTTAATATCATACATAAAGGTTGTGCTGCATTTCTCTACTACAATATAACTAGTCCCCAAACAACAGTGCACTAGTAAGAAGGCACAAAACATCTAGCTCCATACCTCAGGCCAAATCTTTTCAATTTGGCAGGAAAATAAATAAAAGAAGGTTAATATTAAAAGCAAGAAAGTAAGAGAGGATGAGAACCTATTGATTTTCTCTGTAGTAAATAACCATACAAAGGGAGCAATTTTGGAAGTTTTTTCCAACTGTTGGGGCACAATCTGAGTGCAATGTGTAGGCTGCAAATTCCCCACCCAAGGAAAGTAATTTCTCATCCTGGGAGGAAACAAAAGGTTCACACAGAACTGTCACCTCTCCTGCACCTTTAATGAAGTGACTAAGTAACAAGAATTTGAACTGATGCAGATTTACTGGTGCTGTTTAGGAAATGATAACTGTTCATTTTGGCAGAGAGAAGTACTTCATTCCTTCTTTTGGAAAGCTGAGGGAAAAGACTTTGTCCTTGTACATGTAAGTGATGAGCAGAAGACAACTGATGACTGGATTAACCATGAGGCATGAACATCAGTGCCAAAGCTGGAGGGTCTGTAGGGTTGGCCACAGCCCCTGACTCAGGTCGTTTTGCTGGTAGCACAGCTGGTTGCCTCTGTGCCCTCACATCAGCTTGGCTCCAGGCTTCCTTGAGCATGAATTTCCATGACTTACAAGCTGTGGGGTTAGGAAAGACTTATGATCACAGGGGTCAATAGCACTGTATTTCCAATGTTTCCTGCAATTGTTAATTGCTATGAAATTTGAAGCATTGAAAAGGGCTCCCAGAACATGGGACAGCTGCTTGCAGCAAATACATTTTCACAAAGTCAAAAATGCATCCCCAAACCAAAGTGAGTATTAGGTTGCTTTAGGAAATTCTGAGTTCCATTTCTTAATGCTTCTTATATTTTGCTGTGTACCATATGGAGGTGGTAACCACTTTGTTTTGAGTTGGTGGTAACCATCAACACAAGCTCTCAGGAGGAAGAAAGCAAAGTGCACTGTCAGGGAGGAAAAGTGTCCTAGGACTGCAATAAAGCACAGATACCAATAATGTGTATTAGTATCTTTTTATTGCAACAGAACTATGGCTGGAAAAGGATAGCCATGATAGCTATCTTGTTAAGATGTCAGTTATATTCCTTACTGAAGCTTGAATCCACCTATTTATCTCACAGGAATATCTACAGAGACTGGTCTGTAGGGTAGTAGAGGAGTGAGTGCCACATGCCATAAGTATTCCTGTGGTAAAACACAAAGCAGCAAAGTCCACTGTTGCCATGAAGCTCCAAATTGTATCCAGTAGACATGCTGTCAGAGAATTAATTTGAAAACTAGCTCTGGTAAAAAACACCAGTGAGTTGTAGCAAAACCACACATGGTTAGCTGGAAGCTCCTGTTAACCTACAGAAATAGAAATCCTGGGGACCTTCTTCTTACTAGAAGTGCTGAGGTAAATTCCCTCATAACAGGAAGCCTCTCAGATGGGATTGACTGGAGTCTCTATTGGTAAACATTAATAAAACCTTGTACCAACTGCTGTCAGGGCTGAGACATTCACACACAGCACAGGAGAGTATAAAAAGCATGGGAAAAGAGAGTAAAAAGTCTCTTCTGAGTAGCAGGGTGCTGGCAGGTGGGCCAGTGTGGTCAGGGAGAAGCAGTTCCCTTTCCTGACATCCTCTTTCATTATGTGGAGGATCTCCCTCAGAGTGAAACTGGAGAGGCTGAAAATAACATTTCTCCTTATTAGTTCTTGGTCATTTGGGTTTTTTCCCCTCCTTTGGAAATCCTCTCACCTGTACTAATTTCTGTTGAAATTGCTGTTGCATGTATTATTCATGGTGGCTTGTCTGCACCTTCTCATTCTGTCACTCATCTGAACCATTTAAAACAGACCCTGTTTACTGCAGCCAAACCTCCCTGGGCAATATGAAGAAGGTGTTTGCTGCCCTCAAGAAATCCTTTATTTGTGTTACACCTGCAGCAGTCACAAAAAAGAAATAATGAGCAATTTGTTCACATGATTTTCTACAAAGCTACAGTCCATCAGAGTGCTTCTAAGAGAGCAGACTTTTCTAACAGCTTTAATTGCACAGCATAAAGAATTTACTGCAAAGAGAAAGCAACTCTCAGAAGGTTGGGTTTTTTGCACCATGGAGCATTCAAGTTCTTCTGAAGACCACATATAGCTTACTAAAAAGCCTAGCAATATTTTATTATTTTCTTTTCAGAAGTGTAAAAAAATACTTTAAAGTACATATATGGACTGACCACAGATTTACTGCCACTGGCTCTTTGTAAGGGAGCTGGAATGAGGCTGCTCATGTACATAAAGGAGCCCAGCTGGTACATTTACTGGCAGCTTTATAAGAACACCTCTAGAACTGCTGAACACTTGTGGAAGGGAGGCTATCAAACAAGCTGGACTGGACATGTGGGCCAGTTGATGGGCAAGGCACTATAAACTTATCCATAACTAGTGCAGCTGTGACTATAAAACTTTTCAGAAAACCCCCCCAAAATGAGACACACAAACATTTAATGAATTTCAGATGAAAAATCTGGAATGCTTAGAGGGACCACGTAATGATTTGGGAGAGTCCATTGCAGGTCACACTTAAAACAAGAAGTGAGGTTTAGTAGTCAATATATTTTGTTGCTTCCTTTAATCAGGCTCAATTAAAATTTCCCTGCATCAATTAACTTTCTTTCTATTTTTAAAATCACATTTCAGAGTGCAGCCTTGTATTAATACCCAACAAAACAAAGGGACCTCTTTAATATTGCTGCCAAAGGAGTGGTAGCATTGTGGTACAAAGGCAGGTTTTGCTTGTTTGTGTTAAACAGAGCAACTAAAGCCATTTGCCTCATGTGTAATAAAAGCCCATCTAAAATTCATTCTTCCTCTAGCAGTGAAGTGCCTGCATCTGGCCACTGCAGTGCCCTTCAAAGGATGTTTGTGTCCTCAGGATCAATTATTTCATTCAGTAACTTTTTTTTTTCCAGCAAATATCAAATTCTGACAACTGATTGCAATATGTTACTATCTGAGCTCTTTCCTTTACATGATGAGGAAAATGGGAACACATGAATTTCTAGGCATAGGGAGGTGTTTGCAGAGATGCATGTCATTAGTGCACAGTAATAGTATCTCTGAAAGAACCAAGTAGATTTACCAGCCTGGCATATCTGACTACACCTCTCAAGTTGGCTCAAGGATGATAAAAGGTAAAAAGAAGATATTTCAGTATAGTAGCAGTGGACAAAGGTTTATTTCTAGCACTGAAGGTTTATTTCTAGCACAGTTCTTGGGTAATGGCTCTGGAGAATATGACAGAGATTGCAACCTGCACAAACACCCCTGCTTAGCTTTACACACCTTCTTTAAGATGAAGAATTCTCCCACCCCTTTTGGTTCTATGGGGTGCTAAATGCCCCAGTGAAGCCACTACTGCCCCACACTCAGGGGCAGCTCAGGGGCCATCAAGTCCCAAATCATGAGATCCAGTTCTCTGCACACAGTCCACCTGAGCCCCGAGAGTCACTGATTGTGCAGCCAGAGATGTGTTGTTTATAGCTCTTTGGAAAATGGCCAAATCTGATGTTTCTGAGAGACTCATGGCCAAAGTCTCCACAACATTTGGAAGCTCCTTTGCAATTCCTAAGGCAATACTGCTGAGACAGCTGAAGTTACTCTGGGGACTCTTGTTAAATTTAAAAAGTTCTGCAAATGGAACCTGGCTAAAGAATCCAGGCCAAGCCTCTACCAAAAAGAGTATTAAAAATTGTTTTGGGGAATCTTTCTGACTGTGATACATTACAGGAAATGGCTGCATTCCATCCTTACCTGAACTGCTCTCTTAAAACAACCTCAGGCACACATGTGGAAGGAAGGATGGAGGATAGAGTGAGAGCATCTCCCTCAGCTGTGTGCTGGCATTCAGGCACCACACAGAGCATCTTCTCCTTCTGCAGAGCACATCTACTACAAACCAGACCATTTTCACCTCATAAAACCACCCAGAAACAACAATGCTGAGACTATCAAATCATATTAAGAATATCTTCTTCAGCAAGAACTGAGTGCTCAGTTTTGATTGCGCTGACACACTGCAGTCTTTAGCTTCCTAACCAGGGTTTTCAAAGTAACAGAGAGGGCTGCAGAATTTCTATTCCATGCAGATTCAGTGCAATGAGTGGAATATAAAATAGTTGTCAGACTGTTTTGTAAAGAAATCCATTGATAAACTACTCCCTGAAATACAGTACTAGATTAACTGTTCCCATGCTGTAGTTTCTCAACTACTGAAACCTGACCCACAGGGCTCCTACTGTAACAAGCAAGTACTGAGAAAATAAACAAACTTCATAACCAACACTTTCTATTTGCTTGGCCTTTTTTACACTAACTTTCTTCTATCCCTGGCAACCATGAGTTTCTATTTTTATTCTTCTCCTAACCTTCTTGGACCAGTTCCTCAGCAGAGGAAAGTAATGCAGCCCTGAAAGAACTACTTTGATTTATGCTGGCTCTGTGGCTGCTCTCAAAGTGTACAAATAAGAAGAGATTCAACTCAGTAATAAATATTGCTGGTAATGTCCTTCCTCAGGGTTCTGTACTCTGGCAGAAGCAAAAGAAAGAGAGGAAAGTGCATTGTTTCCCTCAAACTGCAGGCCAAATTTCAAATGCTCATTTCCTGCTGCTGAAGCACAAATTGTGGAGAAAGAAAGGTTTAGTATGGGCTTGAAAAGGCTATCTCCTACCCAGACACTGTCAAAGTCAGGCCATGGTAGTTGCTTCCCTTTAGCATTTTGAGTCTGGATTGTATTTTCTTCTGCTCCAGCTGATAGATTATCTCAAAGTTCCATGCTGTATTAGTAGTGATAATCCTTCCTTCTTTGGCTGAAGTCCACAACAGCAGAAACACAGCCAATCTCATATCCCTGTCTAATTCACCCTTAACTCAGACAAACATTTATTTGCTCTGAAAACCAGGAGTCAAAAGCTGTGACTGATCTCAAATACAGTAGTTGCTTACTGAGAACTGTAAACAATCTGGGCAGTTTTAAAGGCTATGTATAAACTAGATGATGTGGCCTCAAGTGGACTGGCATCATGTCCTGCTTGTTCACTCAGATAACTTATCAACTTCCAGATATTCACTTGTGATTTTGCTTCTGATCATTTCTTCTAGCAATGGTTTTGTCTCCTGTAAAACTTTGCTTCACACAGCTGATGCTGAAAGCAGCTACACCTTGCATACAGTAGCCTTCTGACTACTGGATAATTGATGACTTGGTCAGGAGAAAGTGATATTTTTGATCAGTTTGTGTCTTAACAATTTCTCATGTAATTAGAAAGCACTCTGAAACCAACATACAATGTGTGTAGTTCCCTCCTTCCTGCTGTCTTCTCACAGACTGAAGATGGCTGATATGAAACACTGCTGTTTGAGTTGACATAAATTATAATAAAAGCAGTATTATTATTTTGGAAGATATCAACTCCTCCTTCAGTCAGCATCTTTGTAAATATTTGCTCTCTACATACAATGGCCTCAAGTTTGTCATCACCATTTTGTGTCTAGAAAGGCTTCACTCCTGCTGATGGCTCACTTCTGCAGAGATTTGAAGTTTGACCATGGTCCACATCACTACACTACAGTGAAGCTTCATGCTTGAAAAGGACCTTTTTCCCTATCCTTCCTCTGTCATTACTGGCACCAGAATACACCTATGGCACAGGGATAAAAGGTTTTTCCTCAAGTGCAATTTTAGAGCTCCCTGGACTGGCCATTCTCAGACACTTGTCCAAGAATCTATCCCAATATATTTCCAAGTTATGGTTGCATTTTTTTGCACACACTAAAACTTTAGATGCACAGTCTATTTGTAGCACCCTGCAACAACTGCAACTTGCTTAAGACTGTCATTGATTTCACTGGTATCGTAAATACCTCAGCAAAATGACATTGCAAACCACACCATTACAATGTGGTTTGTTAATCCAGCAGTGTGTTTTTCTAACTCTGTGATTTATGTCAAGGCTGTATCAATCAAGGATTGTAAATGCCTAAATCTAATTGTTTTTGTGATTTGCTTTTGTAGAGTGCACTGCATACTAGCTGCAATAACACACTCCAGGCTATGCATTGCCAGAGGATTACTGAACTTATTACTCTTCTTGGGTGGTTAAAGTCAGTCAGTCAGCCAAATACCTTTATAACACTATACATAGAGGGCCATATTGTTATGATATAGTATATGAAAGAGATAATTTCAATGGATAACGGCCTCCTACCACTTCATAAATGCTCAGACAAAGCCAAGACTTTATTGTAAAAGGAAATTGATCTCAAGACAATGTTCTATTGCAGTTGCTGAAGATCACAGTTCTTTTATTACAATAGCTGCAGCCTACTATGCTACAGATGAAGGGGAGTTAGTTATTATGGGATGGAACCTGCAGAAAGAAGCCTGGAAGACTGTGTGCAAGTGAAAGGAAAGTGCTCAGCATGCACAGAGAGACAAAGGACATCAGTTCCATGTTGATGAGTGTTCTGCTATGGGGCTACTGCATTACTCTGCTGTACAGCTGGAATAGGAAGGGTTAACAGAGCATTTGTGTGGGATGGGTAGTGTGGAGATAATGGGTGAAACCTGGGATCTACTGAAACAATCTGGGTTTTCTCCTCAGATCTTAACCTATGTCCTTTGCTAGTTTCAATTCAGGCAGATGCCTTTTCATGCCCTCTCTCAAGAGATAGTGACTGAGCATCAGGCAAAGGGAAAAGGCTGTTTATACTTCATGCACACACCCCTGTGCAGGCAAAGGCAGTTGGGCAGCAGAGCTCAGACCAAGGCTTTGTACCTCTGGCTGCAACAATGCTGCATGTAGGCTGCAGGAGCTGGGCACAGTTACTTTTGCTAACACTCCATCTTCAGCTGGGGCTGCTGCACATGCTAACCAATTAGGGGCCAATCTGTCTTAGAAATACATATCTGATGACGTCCTGCCACTTGAGTAAGAGAAGGGAATATAGGAATTACTGTACTGGACCTGTAGGGTGGCTCTGACCATGACCCCCACCAGGTGCTCAACAGATGCTGTGGTACCACAGTTGACAGATGTGGGATAATCTCCCCTCCACACGCATTAGGCCTCATCCTGATCTCAGGCTTAAACTCTGAATCAAGAGGTTTAAAGGCTGGATGGCTTCCAATGGACCAGTATTATTTACGTAACCACCGAATTAGGGTTTGTTCACACAGTGAGATGAAAGTGGGAGGGTGTCAGGGTTTAGGCCCTCCAGCAGACAGCAGCAAAGCAACCACGAAAGCCACTCACCTACACTTATCCCCCTCTGGTGGGATGGGGAGGAGGAAATACAACAAAAGGCTCAAGGGTCAAGACAAAGGACAGGGAGAGCTTGCTTACCAATTATGGTCGGGGCAAAAGACAGACTAGACTTGGGGAAACAACCATCACCAGTTCAGCACTTGAATCAGAGTAGGATGCTGATAAAAACAACCAGATCTTACATACACCTTCCCCCACCCCTCTCTTCTCACAGGACCTAGCTTTGCCACCTCCTCCCCTCCAGCAATGCAAGGGGGCAGGGAATGGGTACTGTGGTCAGTCCCAGTCCACTCCATGATGTTGCTGCTGCTCCTTCCTTCACAGGCAGAAAACTCCTTACAGTCCTTTCCTGAGGCAATGTGGCATCCCTTCCACGGGACACAGTCTTCCACAAACTTCTCCCTCCAGTGTGGCTTTTTTCCATTGGCTTTCCCTCAGGGTCAGGATCTTCTCTGGGAGCAAACTCCTGCTCCAGCAGGGGCTCCTCCATGGGCTGCAGAAGGGATTCTCTTCCACTGTTGATCTCCATGGGCTGCAAGGGCTCAGCCTGCCAACTTGCCATGGGCTGAAGGGGAATGGATGCTCCAGCATGCCTGCCCCACTCCTTCCTTCCTCACTGACCTTGGTGTCCGCATGGCTGTATATCTTTCCTCCAAACAAAGAACCCCCAATGCAAAATAACTCAGTCAACTCTTTTTCCTCTCTCTTAAATATGTTATGGCAGAGACACTGACTGGCTCAGCCTTACACAGAGGTGGGTCCACCTTAGAGCTAGGGGAGCTTCCTGAAGCTTCTTACAAGGCCATGTCTCACTACCTAAACCTCACCAGACACAAAACAAACACAGAGGGCTGCATGTTTTGGCAGCACTTGGTGAGCACAGGGGCTGCAGACAGATCAAGAGAGTGATCCCTTTATACCAAGGGAATGGGATGACCAAGTTGGGCATGATCCTGCAAAATAATGTGTTTAAAGTAATCCCTCAGAGTTTCACCAAGGCAATGTAGGGTGTCTGTGATTTTTCCAGTGAGTTTCAGCATTCTAACCAGCCTGGATGTATGCAAATAAGGGACTGTCCCTTCCAGTGCCTGATGCCAGACACATCCCCAACCCTGTGCCCCTGCCTCTGCAGTTCTGTGGAGGGCAGGGTGGCAGCTGTGCCCCAAAAGCCTTGCTGCCTCCAGTGCACTCCCTTCTTGGTCTAGCTGGTGGGGAGGGATAGGAACTTCCAGCTTTCCTTGACTCAAAAGCCCACATCTGAAGTTTGCGAGGTCTCCAGCATGGTTTTGGAACAGGTTCAGACTGATCTTGTAATGCATATGGTGATTGGGTTTAGGAGATTGTTTTGCCAGGTTTAGGTGATTAATTATCTTGCTGGGAGAAGTCCAGCAGGTACAGTAATACCAGACAGGTGTTTATTAATATTACAACCATATTTCCTCCTGGTGTTTGATCTCACCAGCTTCTGACGTTGCCTTCTTATTGGAGACAATTGTCGGCTGACACCTGATCCATCCTTTATTTGGCACATGAATATCTTGTATTTCACCTCCCCCCTCACAGGTGCTAAAATAAAAACAGAAAGGGAGAAGTAGAATTTCCAAGGGTGTCTATGCTAGGCAGTGGGAAACTTATTGAGCTTGGCCTGATGGTCCACGCCGAGCACACAGGGGCACAGTGGAGGTGGGTACCTGGAGCTGGCAGATACTAGAGGAGGACAGAGGTGAGGGGACCCCAATTCAAGCTGCCATAGCAGGATTACAGCCCTTAGAGACTCCTTTTCAAGTGCTTGTTGGAGTTAATAGAAGTGTCTTTTTAAGATGATGTCTGCAGAGGCCCATGGGAAGAGATTAAAGCTGTTAGATATGGGGTGGAGCAGGAAGTGTAATTCTTTACAACCAAAGCTGGTAAAGATTTAACCATGTGTTTGATTTTACACATGATCCAGAGCCTAGGGAGAGATTGGGTTTAGAAGACTTTGGATCAGATGCATGAACGTTTCAATAATCCAAATGTGAGAAATGGAGTTCTAAATATATGCTTTCATATGGGACAAGCAAACTAAATTCTCATTCTTATATCTCTTTTACCCAAATAACCTTTTATGGATTTTTTTTTTGTAGTAACTTTTTTTCTAGCAATAAAACTGTCCTGCTATCAATATTCAAACACAACTCTTTTCAGACAACCCAAACTGGTTTTTATGTTTGAAACATGGCCCAGTGTTAAGATCTAATTCATAACACACATGCCATATATTAAACATATGGATCAATAAGGAATATGTCCTTATGTCTTCCTTCCTGTCTACCTGAGGTATTAATGAATGCTTGCAGCCTGTGTGTGTGGCTATAACTAACTGGAATATGAGGCAAGCCATAGAGGGAGATGTTTTGGCAGTACAAAGCAAAGTATTGGAATAGTAGGTTTTTTCATTATCACATTGAGTTTTGCAAAATTTAAAAGTTATTCCCAGAGGGATGGAAAGAATGGGAGGAATCAGAAGTATGCTTGTGTCTTGAGGGGAAAAACTAATTTTATTCATTATACAATAGCTTAATGAAACTCCATCATAGCTACAAGTTTGGGAAGAGGTCAACATTCTCTGACAAGATGAAAAAAGGCCAGGCAGTATGCATCCTGGAGCACTGCTGAAGGCATCTTAGACCTCTCAGCACCTCATCACCAACGTGAAGACCACCTAGGCTTGGTGGAGCCTGAGGCTTCACTATGAGATGCTTACAGGGTGTGTGGCATTAAATGACCTTTGGCAATGCTGGTTCCTTTGTGGTAGGTGCCTGAGTCACCAAACCTTAGCCTATTATCAGCATATTTGGTAAAAACCTGGAGCCTATGGGCTCCAGGCAAGACCCTGATGGACAGAGCAAGCAAGCCCCTCTTCCTCCAAACAGCAGGCATTGTGTGAGTTATCAGTGGTGTAAGACAGGTGGGAAATGAAGCTAAAAATAAATAAACTTTAAAAATCATAGTAAATGCATTAATCTATTCATTGAGCCACTTATTTCCAGGAGACTGATCCTGAGTTTACACCTGAATACCTGTAGGAAGCTGTACAACATAAGAAATCAGTCCCTCTTTTCCAATGCCTATTCCACAGCCCTCAAGAGGACACTAGCTCTGTAACCTAGAAGTCTGTAGCCAGTCTGTGAACTTTAGGAGAAGGATGTGACTATCTTCCTCCTTCTCTGCCTGCAACTAGAACCTACATTTGTAGAGTTTATTGTTTCACTGAGAGTTAAAACCCTCTCCTTTTGAGAGGAACACTCTGCTGTTTAACATGTAATAAAGTGACTTTTTATCTTCTAGAGCCTCAGGAGTGAAAGGAAATCATGCACAGGAGCTGAGATTGCAGTTTATAAGACAATTCAAGAGTATATATAGACTTCTTATTCTGTTGTTAAAACACATTCAAGACAAGACACGAAAATGATAAGTATAATCATCTGTTCCTTATGTTGTTATTGTTCTCATTTCTTCTAGTTCTTATCTCAGAAATGGTATCTGGTTCACCTACTTGACAAATCTGCTCTCCTAGCTATTGGATTTGATGTACTACCTACTGGCTTTTTTTTTCCCCCTCCTTGTAAATCTCATGTAAATTAACTCCATTATAGTATCAGCAAAATGCCTGAAAAACTTTCAGTGCCACAGGAAACTTCCACAAGACATTTCATAAATAGAGAAAGAACTTAGCTGTAATTTTTAAGTATGGGCTTTATGTTGGATCTCTTTTTTTTGACTTCTTTCTGACACTACTTCTAAAGTTGCTCATTTATCACTAACCTGGTAGAAGTATTCTTTTTGTGCATGTGTGATTTTAAAATGATATATGTATAGACATAAATAACTTCAGGAGCCAAAAAAATGCCAGGGAAATTATTACTTCCAGTGCTAGTGTTGAACCAGTGCCAAGCCCAAAGTTTTGTAAATTGGGCTGTAAGTGTGAAATCCCTCCAGCTGTTAAAAGTATTCCATATCTAATTATATTTACAGTTTTTCAGACTACTTTCTCCATTTGGAGAATCCTGAAACTACATACTCTGTGCCTGGAAGTGAGGTTTCTGTGAAAACCTCTAAAACATAAAGAAAGCAAACAGTCAAAATAGATAAGCCACATATTTGTATGGTTTTGTCACTGTTTTCCTATATGGCTTGCTTTGTTTTCACAACATTTTTTTCTAAGCACCATTTACTGTAATGTGCCCACCCTCTCCTTCCAGATGCTGTGAACCTTTATATATAAGCAAGTGCCTACTTTTTAAACCTACTTCTACAAGAGGCTAAAACAACAGCTGCCTGAGAGCAATGAACCCCCAAAAGGGAGAAAAATCTTCTTTGTAGTCACTTCTCCAGCCTTCAGAAACCAGACAGTGGGGAGGCTGCCCCCGTTTTGGGAAGCAACTTAGTCAGCCTGGTGGGAATTGCATTTTTGAAAATCTGCTGCTAAACTTCCTGACTCTCTCTGACCCTCTGCATGTTCACTTTGCATCAAAACTGATTAGTTAACATCCTTGACTCTCATTAGTAAAGATCCTCAATGGAGACATTCTCCTGAAAGGGAGCCTGGTGATGTAAGCATTAAAAAATGATAAGTCCTATGCCTTAAGAGAAGAAAAATTTCTGCAAGAGTGGGTTTATGTGGAAACCATTTGCCATGAAAAACCTTTGCCACCATACTTTCCTTGTTCTCCTCTGGCTGAATTACAATTCTGTACATTCCCTATGTAGAAACTTGTATGTTGATACAGATATATATATGTATATCTGTATCTCTATGCCTATCTCTATCATCTCTATCTCTATTTTATTTCAATGATCTTACTTTACTTCAAGAATCTCCCAGCTGTGCTTTTACATGCCAACTTCATGACATTTATTTTGACTTCTCCAAACCTCATTCATTTCAAAAAAAACCCCAAGAATCCCCAAACCACCAGCACCATATACATCTGGACTGCAAACCCACAGCATTCCAGGCAAAGCCAAGTGAGCATGCAGGCAGCACACCCAGGCAAGCCCAGGGGATAGTCCTGCCAAAGGGGCTCCAGAGTGCACATGTATGCTGTGCAGTCATCAGAAAATCACTTCAAAGTTCACTCTAATGAAATCTGCTTGGTTGTTGACTATCAGATCAATCTAACACATGGTGTATTTAGGCTTAGTTGCTAACCTATGAAAAGGATCATTGGAAGTGGGTTTGGTGGTGTTTTATTTTTTTAATTCCCATACATACAAACAGCTTTGCTTTGCTGCTGCTGTGGTTAATCATTGTCAGACTGTAGGATTGCCTTGATTGGTTTATATGTATTACATTTCAGTTTTCCAATTCTAAAAGGGTGTTTTATTTATTTGCTTACCACAAACTATAAACACCCATTAAAAGTGTAGATAAGGAGAACTGTACAAGACAATACCCAGCTATAAAAACAGCAGTGAAATAAAAGTACATAGAGATGTTATGCCTAGGAAACTAAGCTGATACCCTAAGATTTCAAGCACAGTAGTTGGAGCAATCAGGTAAATTAATGCTTTCATCTGCTCAAGCTCCTGCCCAAAAACTTTGTGTTCAAATCCTGGCCAGGAAGAGTCAGAGTATTTTCCTTAAGGACAGGCCTGCCATTTACAGCATCCTGTGCCAATGGAAGTTTTCCAGGAGATCTAAAACCAGGGATGTCTGCCTAAGCAGGAATGGTGTGAAGACTTCTAGTTAGGCTAAGTAGCAGGGAAGTTTGAAACTAGCTAGCTTTCTCTTGTCATAGAATCATAGAATCAATATGGTTGGAAAAGAGTTCTGAGATTATCAAGTCCAACCTCTTCACCTATTCACTGCCATGAATGGTGATTAAAAGTCATTGCTTGGCATTTCCTTGGATTAATTTAAATATCTCTCTATTTTGAGCACTGAGAAGAGCATGAAGAGCAAACCATAATAAGCTAAGCATTGCAAGGCAAACTGTCTCAGGTGAAGGCTACAGTTTGTCTTTAGGATTTCACATGTTTTCTAGATCCAGTTTGTTTTCCAGCCTCATTTCCTGAGCCTTGCAGAGGCTGGAATCCATGTTAGGAAACAAAGATGCAAGATAGCATTTCTAAAAGGGTAAAAGAGATCTAGAATCCTGAAGTCAGTGGTGTCTGGTTCCCAAACCAAATCTGACTGTGTATTTCAGTAGCTTCCAGTGAAAACCTGATGATTTCCAGAAGGCAGTTTGGAAGCTTGCTCTGGTGACAGAAGTACAGTGGGGGCATGCCCACACTCTGAATCCAGTCCTCTGACACTGTAGCCTCCTTGATGTTGATGCCATATCCTGTAAGTATACATACATCATATATCCTGTATATATTCATATATGCATACATCCATATAGCCTGATCAAGCTCCCTTTTGCACATGCTCTTGCTTCTTTGGCTTCAGATGTTCTCAACTACCATCAGCTCTGCTCAACAGAAATGCAGATGAGCTGAAATCATGGTACTAAAACACTCTACATGCAGATAGCTTGTCAGGATCTTCCTTTTGTTTTCTCACTATAGGAATATTTGGTAAATATCTATACAGTCAATACCAGGGAGAATTTTATTGTCAAAGGCAAACACAGTGAATATACTTACAGATCCCAGTAGCTAAAAAGGAACATTTTCACCAATGAGCAAATGAAAATATTGATCACTCAGTCTGTGTTATTGAACAGGAAAACAATATGGATTTTGGAGCTTGAGTGTTTTAATTTGCTTCATTTATTTTTTGAACCATTCCTCCTCAGGCCAGAAAGGGTAATGTCAAGGTGCATGAAGGCTATGCTGTTACCCCTAGAGGTTAAACTACTATTATCTCATTGTCCTCACAGTGATCCCCCTTTGTATGGACAAATGGCACACTATATTAGCAACACAAGCAGGATTCCTGTTAGGGCAAGAGTACTTTGCTGTTCTGCTTTTCACTCTAAGTGTCCAAAGGTGAAAGAATTGCCTTCTCAGTGCTCAGCATCCTAGATTAAATGTAGTGGAGTCCAAAGTATAGATAAAAATGTCTATCATAGAAAGCATTTCAATAGCAAAGTATTAAAAACTCCAAGAGACCAAGTGGCAATGTGGAGAGGAAGAATTTCTTTCCAAGTGTGTAAACATGTGCAGGTACAATGCATGATTCAACAATTAAGCCACTTTATCATATCTGATACTATGTTTGTGAGACAGAACAGTAGTACCATGTACAGTTTAAAAGTGCATGTCATGGGATGTACCCTCACAACAGAGGAGAAAGTGTAATTGTGATGTATGCTGTGTTTTGCTTTCAGAATCAAAATGATACAACCTAAGCCCATGCTTTCTTACTTGGCTTCTTGACCACACATCCCCTGGGGATAAGGGGAGGACACTAATAAAAAAGTGCTTCAATGCCAATGAGTAACTGAACCTGTCAGAATTAAAAACTGAATTTGAATAGAATGAAATGAATTTTGATTCAAATTAGAATGAGAATAAAGATCTATTCTGTAAACCAAAGTGTTAAAAATGTCTGTAGGTTAAGGAAACTGTAGCTTTCAATTCCTTTTATTTCAGACATTAATCTTTATATTCCAGTATATAAAGTGTAAAATCAAAGATGTATTTTTGTGGTAAAACTCAAAAGAGCATGTGTCTTGTCATTCACTTAGGAAACAAAATGTTTTTAAAATCAGCACATTCCTCAGAAACTTTTGATCTTGACAGAGCAGCATATCTATTAAAAAATTTATAGCCAGAACAAGTATGTAGCTATACATAGCCAGAACACAAATTCAGTTGGCTTTGCCTTTTGCCATCTATATAGATATTTTTCCTTTCTGCAGCATATGTTTAGGCCACTTTCTTTAAATTTGCAAGTGTTTCATCCTAGTGCTGCCACTTGTTCTGTGTGAAGGGGTTATTGCACCCATGTATCCTTTGAAGTCATGCCTGTTTAATAGATTAGTCAAGCATATGTGACAAATAGGTTTTCTTTGTGAAACACCTTATCTAATAAATCTTTGATAGATGACAAAATCATTGGTGTATTTCTGGCTGGCTTCATTCTCTCTCTGACATCAGAAAAGGAATGTTTTGATAAAATAATCAATCAAATATAAGTTTTTCTATCTAACTGTAATGTTTAGAGTGTGTATTAACCCCTACAACACTAAGGGATAACAAAAGAATCTTCTCCCAGATTTTAAAATATGCTTCCAGCACCAAAGAACTTCATCCATTTAAAACCTTCCAAGGCCATTTTGCAGGGACAAAGAAGGTGAAATTGCTGCAACATTTATATATTTGACAACTGCTGTGGTGAGTTCTCAGAGCTCCAGAAAAAGGATAAAGTGGGAGTTCTCAAATAAAACACAAGTCATGGGATAAATGAAACTATAAAGCTACTTTGCTCAATTTGAAACATAGCAGCTAATTTTAAGGGGAAAAGAGAAGAGGAATTTTATTTTGTATGTTATGATGACATCCTCTCTTAAGACAAGAGGAAATGGCCTCAAGTTGCACCAGGGAAGGTTTAGATTGGTTATCAGGAAAAATTTCTTCATTGGAAGAGTTGTTAACTATTGGCACAGGCTGCCCAGGGAAGTGGTGGGGTCACCATCACTGAAGGTGTTTAAAAAACACTTAGATGTGTCACTTAGTGGCATGGTTTAGTGGCATGGTGCTGATAGGTTGACAGTTGGATGATCTAAGATGTCTTTTCCAGCCTTAATGATTCTGTGATTCTGTATGATATTCATATATAGTAGGTTCTCCAATAGGCCACAACATCAGCCCTGCATGCAGTCCAGGGGGGTTGCTTTAGCTCATGCTTGTGGTTCAGAGCTGTCTAAAGGACCAGTCCAGGGTTAGCACTAGGTGTTGGAAAGCATTTTGGTCTTGGAAATTGGTCTCATTTCCCTTTAGAGGTTTCCAGCTTCAACTCACTGAAACTGCTCTGCAAACCAAACTAATGTGTGTTAAGAGGCAATGGTCAGAGAATTCACTTCAAAACCATGCTGCTGTCTGCAACCAAAATGCTGATGTAGGCACAGCCCTAGCCAACCAACTTCCAAATGTCTAAAGTTATAGGATGTAAATCTTGACTGATAAATGTAAGTTTGAACCTTACCTAAACAACTATCTTCTCATGGATGCATTTTGAGACAATCAAAACTAAAGTGAAAGAGTACAACTTGTTTTTAGGTTTAGGTTTACCAGTTATTGTGGCCTGTCCTTGCCATGATCATCTGAGGAGATCTAGAAGCCAGGTACTTTTTGGGTCACCTTCAGGACTAGAAATACTCATTTGGGTGAAAGAAAAGTAGGCAGAAACTGAACAGATCACAGAATGACAATGATCTATTAAAAATGCCCCATTATACTTTAAAGTACCTGTTCTCACAAATCATCTGAGGGGAGGGGAAAACTTAAATTTATAAATATATATGGAACATAAGCACTTAATTTAAGGCACAGAGGACTCTTTAAGGAAAACATGGATTTGAGCTGAAGTTACGTAAACCCTTAAAAATCAGTTTAATTTCTCATTCCTCCTTCTCCACCAAATAAAACATCTTAATGTAAATACAGCAAAGCTGTGAAAATAGTTTGTTGGAAGAGACAGACAGTTAAGGTAGTGATCTGCAGCCTTTATCTAGCCAAACTATACTTTTTAAGCCTATACTACCAGAGACTTGCTTGGAAACTGCATACATTTATGTGCATGCACGTGGAGCTGTGTGTAACAGAGCCCTGGGTATTAGATTACATCTGTATATCCTTATCTACCTGCTATGGTCTCTGCAGCTTTAGAGTAGGAAGGTGTGTTCTTGTCTCTCTTTCTAGTATAGTTTGCAGGGCTGCTCAGGCACAGGAGAAAAACTTTGGTTCCATTTGAATAATTTTTTTAATTGGAAAAGAAATCTCTTGGTATGATTTCATCTTCCCTAGCAGGCAGATATTTATACATGCACACATACATTTTCCTTTATCTAACAAGTATGCCATGATGTGGTGTCTGGCCACATGGCCCAGCCCAAGATACTCAGAAGCCAAGAAAAAGACATTTTTTTATTTGGCAGCAGTAGGGTCAGGCTAAGATATAAAAAGCAGTGAAAAAATGCCTTTCCTGTAGGATTCTTGGTCTTGCCTAAAGAAAGCAGCACTAAGTATTTCACAAGAAAGCTTGATCCTGCAACCTAATTTTAGACATGATGTAATAGCAGTGTGTACTAAACAACAGGAGAGAAGGAGGGGAATTAAGGACAAGGATAAAAGTAATAAGAGCATGAATTTCTCCAGCCATCTTGTTTGTGCATATTGGTAACTGCTGAATAGGAAGATGTAGCTCTTAATTTATTTATTTAGTACTTATTTTGTCATATATACTAATAACCCATAGAGGCTATGCCTGATGTTATGAAACCTATTTTCTCCTTTCCTAAAGGATAGTTTCTTCACAGGTATAATGAAGTAGATAGCTGTGATATGTAAGGTTTGCTGGACACTGGTGCTGACTTCCTTTGTGAGGGTCCAGCAGATATTATTCAACAACATCTGCTGTGTGTACATGGGAGACAGGAAATATGAAGTAGAGTTGGGCCAGGCCTTCAGAAGAGTCTTTTTCTCCTCTCATTTGCTAGGTTACAAAGGACTGGGAGTAGTGGTTGCAGAGGACTTCATCATGGGCTTGGCCATCATGGGGCTGGCTGGGAAGTGGATGTGGAGCAGAGACTGCAAGCATTTGGGATGCAACAGCATAGCAACAGTAGCATCTTTAGTGCCCAGCAAGAGAATTATTTTCATGGCAGCTCCACATCTCTGTTTCCACTCCTTAGGGGGAATAATGCCAATTTCATATGAAAAATAAACCAGTTCTTTCTTCAAATGAGCCTGTGTTGCATGCCTGCACCTACAGCAAGTGTTCCTGCTGGATTAAGGGCTCAGTTTGGCTCTGGCAATGTGGGAGATGCTGCTTTGCACAGAAATTCATGAAACAGCATTCTTTCTTCAAGTGTATTTTGCAGTTCCCTGCAAGCCAAAACAAACATTAATAACATGCCATCAACATTTCCATACATAGATATTTTTATCAAACCACATTCCCTTTCATTGTTACTTCTCAGTGCTACTTTGGTCTCTCACACATAGACATACTGAGCAGAGTAAATTGCAGTGTGGAGCTTTATGAAATGTTACTTAACATTTACAAGTGTTTTTCAAAGTTTCTGATTTTGTTACTTTTGCCAACACCAGTAAATGCGTTTGAAGTCCTTCACATGCTGCTCTATTCATAGCAGAAACACCAGGTTTTGCTGAGGAGTACATCTCCCTATTAAAAAAAGGAAAAAAAAAAACAACTGAATTTTTATTAAATAAAAGCCCTCAGAAGAGTCAGTTGCTCCATAACAGTTGTGTGCAAGAAAAAAAAAAACAAACAAAACCCCACAACTTTGTGTCCATTTTCAGTAATGACCTCATGAGTTTTGCTAGTTAAAACTGAAAGCAAAGAAACCAGGACTGATGCTTAACTGGCAAGGAGCCAGTGCAATGAAATTAATAACATATGTTGAAGAACCCATTTGTAACAATTTTTCCATTTAAAAACCCCCCCACACACACACAAAAAAAAGAAGTGGCAGCTTAAAACCACTGACAGGACTGTCTTTTCTTTTTTCCTCTCTTTCTCTTCTTCCCTCCCCCTTCCCTACGTGGAACACTCTGGCTCCTGGCCAGTTGTGCTGTACCAACCTTGTCTCAGAGTTCAGATTAATGCTTTATGCAATTTTCAGTGATCCTCTTGCAGCTGCTGCTCAGGAGAATATTGTAGTGAACGTGTTTGCTCTGAGGAGTTGGTGGCAAAAGCACAGACACAGCAGCCTCCCCCTTGGCAAATAGCAGATGTGGCATATGCTGCCTTCAACCCATCCCCAGCACTTACCTTACTCCTCAGCAAGGTGTGGGGCACTGCCCCAGCTCACTGCCATCCAAACACAAATTCAGCCATAAAGTACTTGGCTTGTGAGGGTTTTTTTGGCTTGATTGTTCTTTGGTCACATGCAAGTGAATCTTAGTTATTGATACCTGCAATCCAGGTGGAGAAGTGAAGAGCTTGGCCCCAGAAAGGTTGCCTGTCACTCTGTTCTGGGATATGTCACCTTCCATCCCCTCTAGAGACTGTCCTGTACTTTGGGGCAAAGAACTCTCTCTTGCTAAGCTCCTCATCAAAGTTTCTGTGTGAAACTTCAGGTGCACTAGGGCTTCCTGGCACTGCTGGGCTGGTCCCACTAAGAGAAATAAGTGCCTACAGTGGGATGCACAAGCCAGAAACTATTTTGGTGATTAAAGCTGATAGGAGGAGAGCACCATGTTTTGAGAAATCACTCCTTGGGATACAGGAGACACTCTGGGTTTTCAGAGTGCTCAGTGAGCTGGAGAGGTACTTTAAGGATACTCTGGTAGCTTGTAGCTGAGCAGAGGGAATGACAGAAGAGGAGCATTCCCAGCTGTGGGATTGCAGCCAGATGCCCGGTGGGAAGACACTGCCTGGAGGTAACTAGATTATGTATAGGGAAGGGAATGAGTGACCTGGAGGGGAGGGGAAGGGAAGGGAAGGCAAGGCAAGGCAAGGCAAGGCAAAGGAAGCTGTGGGTGTCCAACAGTTTGCAGGTATGGAATGATACAGAAGAGGATTCAAGAAGTGAAGCAGCAAGAAGCACTGCACAGTAAGTGGAGACACCAAACAAGCAAAATAAGGAAAAAGAGAGTGAAAGTTTGCCAGATGCTATAAATGAAATAAAAGTTTTCTAGGCAATTAATGCTCCTACTGAGCTGGGAAAACAAGTTAAAGCCTTTGTAATAGTAAAATGAATTCTTCTTTGTGTAATCTCACTGAATTCAGTGGACTGTACAGGGTGGTACCATCCTGAATTTGGTCCAAAAAATCAAAATACAATTATAAGTGCAGTTATCATGCTGTGCCCTGACTTGGAAAGAAATTTCAAGGATTGTGGATAGGAAAATCTTCAGTCATCAGTTCATTGCATGACCAGTAGAAAAGGAAAACAGGTGGAGCAGAGTGGGGGGAGAAGACTGAGTGTATGAATGAGGAGAGAAATCCAAATTAGTTCCAGTGGCTGGAGACTATATGAGGTGCTAGCTCCATTTCTCCCTCAAAACTGGACACTTTGGGTCTCCTCACAGCAAGTATACCATTGCTCTGGAGATGGGACAATGCTTGGGAAACATTTTAGAGACTAAAGCTGTTTTCCACCAGAGAAGTTAAAACAAGATAGCAGCATACAGTATTTTTCTACCTAGTGGCCTGCCTGGGCTTGGTTGACACCTTACAAATATCATTTCTGATAGCAGGTAATAGGCACAGCAGGTGTTTAAAATATACTTAACACCAAGAAAAACAGAAACTTCCTAAAATGTTTGGGCAGTGAGAAGGTGTCCAGACCACAGGATAATGACAGCAATGGCTAACTCAGCCATCTACTATTGTTTGGTATTTGCATTGCACCCTTGCCCAGGTGCCAGTCAGTCACAGGAAGGCTGCTGCACTGAGCCCTGCCTGCAGAATGTCCAAATGTGTCTGTATGGACTGTGCACTGAATTCTATTAAAAAGTGGCTGGAAATTAGATGCAAAAATGACAATACAGGGGAAAAAAAATGCTCACAGAATTATTAAAGCATGAAGTGGGGTTGAGGAGGTTTTGAAAAGGTGGTTGTTTTTCATAAGGGGTAGGTAAGCCAGCTCTGGGGTTTTAGGTATGAAGTACTTACAAGGCAATGCCTTGTGTGTCTAGACATGGAAGGTCACCTTCACTGTGACTTATCATGCATATTCAGGTTAAAGCCACACACCTATTAATTTTGAACCTCCTTCTTATTGTTATTTCATGATTTAATTACTGAATATTTGGTATTCTGTCTTAAATGTTTGACTTCTGGGAGAAATTTCTGCAATTTTGAGCCATAAGTTGAAAACATGCATTTCTAAGTGCATATGTTTTACCCCACATAAGCTATATGAAGCTCTCTCAAAAATGGTCTTCTCAGTCTTGCCATTAAAACAGAAAAAGAGGCTGCCAAGTTGTGTCAAACTGAACTGAATTTTGGGGTAAAATGACAAACAAGTAAATTCAAGACATGATTATTTATGCATACACAAAGTCTTTGCAAACCACAGTGAAACATCTTCAGGTGGGTAAGCCCATGAATTGATTTCAGTTTAACCTTCATTTATTCTGAGCAGAAAAAGATGGGGTTTGAAGCAAATTCAATGCTTTACTTTTTTAAACAAATCCTTATTTTTCAGCCAAGACTATGAATGGAATTAAATCTTGATTTGTAAACTTCATTTTTTTCTGCCAGTTACTTAAATTCCTTTTCTCACAAATTTGACTCTTTTAAGATAAATGTGATTGAAATCCTGAGCTCATTCAAGTCAAAAATCAAAACCCTGCTAACTGCAACAAAGTCCAAATTTTGTGTGTGCAGTGAACTCCTCAGGACAGCTCTGCTCAGTCATTATCTGTTCTTGTCTCCTTCAGCTGCCCATGGAAAGTGCAAGCACAGCACTTGTTTCCTAGTACTTAACTTCCAAAGTTAAATTAATCCAACTTTTAAAAGGAACTCTGTAGAACAGCCTTTTCATTTTCAAGGTTGTTAATTGGATGAAAGTGAAACTGAGACTCCATTATTCTGCATTTCACTTTGGCAGTTTTCAGCCCCTTCCCCCCCCCCCCCCTTTGCTTGAAAAAATTATAACTTTAAATTATATTCACACATTTGCAAATCTCTCTTTTATATAACCATCAAAACAGTTTTCCTTAGACTTCTGCACATTGCATAAAACTGGTTTTATAGCAGTAATTTATTAGGCTAAGTTGGAGAGCTTTTACTGCTATTTATATAAAAAGACTGGGCTGATTTTGGATCTCTTTAATGTGGCCCCTCAGATGCAGTAGCTCTGACATTTGAACTTACTTGGAATGTATGCCCAGTAGCTTGGTAACATGCAAAATATCCCAAAGAAGCCTTGCTCCCTTCAGAAAAAAAGGTCATTGTGTTCTCCTAACTTCTTGCACTGTGCATAGCCCAAGGAGTAAAAATGCCATGTGAATGTCCATGGGAAAAGGGTTTGATGCCCCTGATGACAGGTTTTGTGGCCTCCTATGCTGAGGTAGATCTACAGGCCACAGTCAAAAGGCTGGGTCAAAGAGGGAAATGATCTACTAAGAAGAAAGGCTGAATTATGTTTTCTGCTTAAAAAGGCTAAGATGTAAAATTTTAATCAGCTGTTAGAGACCTAGTGGCAGGAGGAAAGTTCATGTAAATGTTTTGCCACCCTCCCATAGGAATTCCCTCTGCAAGGTCATGTCATTTCCACTCACCCATAGGATATCATGCAAAAGACAACTCTATGTCTGTCACCAGGTAATTAAGCTCACTACACCTGTAAGAAATTACACTCTGATCAGGCTAGGAAAGTAATTCAGATCTAAGAAACCATTGGCAAGCACTCTATGAAATGATCCAGTCTTTCTTCCTTTGCATATGTAATTTTAAAGGCAGAATCTTCTCTTTGACTCAGATAATTTAACCTGGTTCCATAATGAATTTATAAATCTGGAACAAGAAGGCACTTCCACATCTTATTATTATTGTTAATTCAGGGAAAACAGCAATGCAGTATGGAATTTTCTCCCAAGGCCAAGTCTAAAATTAAATGCTGAGGTGGAAAAAAAATAGTTATATGCAATTCTCCAAGACAGCAAAAGGCTTACTTGGTGTCTCCAGGCAGGTGGTTTGGCACATAAAGTATTTCCCTTCTTTGTTTCCTTCATTTCAGGATGGGAGAGCACTCAGGAGACTTACTCATTCAGCAACTCTATGCTGAAGGACAGCACAAGATTGTCACAGGAATTAGAGGTCAGCCTGGGGCAGAAAGAGAACCTAATATGATCAGAGGTGACTGTGTTCTCTTCAGCAGTGAAGCTGGCATAAATATTTTTTCCTCTTCAAGAACTTCTACAGTTTTCCAGTTTCCAACTTTCCTTGTCCTCTTTCAGTTGTTTATGGGGCTGTGCTTTGAAGTTGGATCAGTGAGGTGAAGTTAGTTAAAAGAAGCCTTTAATTTTAAGGTTTACTGATCAGTACTCAATTCTAGTCATCCCCTGCTCTTAGATTTTTGGAGGATCTGTCCAACCTGGATGTCTCAGACACAATGTGCCATCATGTCCTGTGGTAGAAAACCATTTCAGAGCTAAAATTTTGCAGGGAGCTGGAAAATGCCAGTGTACAGCCATATTTTCAGCTTTTGCTATTGTGTTGAATGACTTAATGAGATGTTTGTGGGTTACTTTAACTGGGGCTGGGTTCTGGCTTGCAATACTTTGTGGTCTGTGTTGTAAATATGGAACCAAGCCCTCCAGAAGTGAAAGTAAGCACTGTATAGTGTGCATGATATAACACTGAGCTTAAGTCATTTTAACTTTCACTGAACTCTGCTAACTAGACATTTTAGGGCAAAATTGCTATAAATAATACAACTTGCAAGGTGTAAATCAAAGCTGTAAATACCCACTTTAACCATTTGGCCTAAGAAGGAATCAACACTGCATACTGTAGCTGAGATGAATATCTAAATTAATAGAAATGCCCCAAGAGTTCAGCCTTACAGATCAAATTGACTAGCAGCAACTGTAAAGCAAAGTGAAAGACTGAGATAAAATAGAACTATCTTCATTCTCTCTGGCTTTTGAAATTGCTGAAAATATGAAAAGTGATAATGAACTTTATAAGCACTTCCCACAGTATTTCACAGTCTGTATTTCTTTTTCATGTCGTAGCAAGTCTTGCCAGTACCAAATACTTGGTTGCTTTTCAGTGCTGATTTATTTGTTTTTAACATGAAATCCAGGACTTGACTAATACACCACTACATTTGTTTAAAAAGTGAGCTACCCTTTATAGAAGCATAGCAAGATTTATCATACCACTTTTGAGTTTTGTTGCCCTTTAAAAGCAAAGATATGGGGTGATGTTTTCTTGAGCAAATTGAAGTTAAAGAAATGCTGCATAAAAATATGGCTACTAAAGTGCAATAAAACACAGCACACACTGAAAAGATAGTGTATTTATTTATTTAGCTCAGGAAGCTGTATATTAAATATCATTTTATATCCTCTGAATTCCTTGTCAACTGTAACAGTGAAGAACCAACTTATCTGAATGAGGATGTTATAAAACTACCACTTCAGTGCTTGAAAGTTTAATGACCATTTCTGATGGAGGAGTCCTCTACAGTCATGGTAGGTAGCATCAATATGATTTGAACCAGTCTCTTACAGTTTATATTGATAAAAGCTGCAGCTTTGTTAATACTTTGTTAAGCAGGCAGGCAGAGCTAATCACATCTCCTCAAGGGGCTGTCTTGCCTCCCAGAAGGTGAACATTTTCCCACTGTCAGAGATATGACCTGACCATGCAATCCTCAGATGGACCTGAGATGACTTCTCCTTACTCATGTAGGATTTAGTCTTGTCCTTAAATCCTGGTGCACAGACACAGGCCAGGGAGAGGCAGGTGTCATTTGGCAGCTCTCTTGTAAAGTACACAATGATTTACACAGGGAAAAAAACATTGTAAGCGTTGAAAGATTGTATGTATTGAAAAAAAAAAACAAATGTGAGGGATTTTCTCATTTGCACCTTTGATGACTTACAAAGACTTGTGGCACCATTTCAACAAAGCACTTTGGCATGTGATCAGTTCTAAGAGGGCAAGTCCTCCTCTACCCAGCAAAGCACTTGAGTGCATGCTTAACTTCAGCCTTGCTAAATGGCTCCACTGAAGTCAGATGAATGTAAAATGATTTAGAGTGAGACTTAGAGTTAAGTACATGTTTCATAGATTGATAGCATTTAAGGCCAGGAAAAATGATAATAATCATGTAGCCTGACCTCCTTCATAACACAGAACCAAAGGATTTTGCCAAGTGTTCCCAATATGAAATCCACTGCTGCTGCCTGAACTGTAACTGTGCTGTCAGAAAGACAGCCAGCTTTGATTTAGTGACTTCACAGGAGAGAGAATCCATTGTACTCCTAGATAAGACTTTTTTTCAGGAGTCAAGATCCTTCACTGAAAGGAGCTGTGTGCTTGAATGCTAATTAGAATTTGCTAAGGTTCAGTTTCCATCCATAACTTTTCTGTTAGGTAAAAAGGTCAGATTCTCCAGTTTTCTTTCTAGAGAAGTATACTCAGGCTATCATTATATCACTTCTTGCTCTGCACATTTTGGTGACTAAGTTAAGATGCCTTTTTTCTCTTACTTCTGTTACTGAAATTCTGTTCATAGCTCTTTTCTGATCATTTTCCAAATTACCAACATCCTACTTAAATGTGTCCATCAGAAGTGGACAGAGGTAACAGTAATGATCTGAAGTAGCTGTTAGTAATCCATAGTAGTAAAACTCCTTTGTTGCCATCTGCTTCTCTTCTCCCTCTCATACATCCAGGACAGTATTTGCTGGCTCAGCCTCTGTGTTGCCTTGGGAGCTCTTGCTTGCCTCTACACAGCAAAACCACTACATCCTTCTCTGAGTTACTTTGTGCTTAAAGACTGTTGACCATTCTGTAAAACTAATCCACAATTTTCATTCTCAATGAAAGGTCTTAATTAACCATCTCACGTGACAGTTAACAGTGATACAGATAAGGTCAACTTTCTGTGCAGGACTGGTATGTCATCATTCCTCATTCCCAATTCTGGTGTCCTTTGCAATGGTTTTGTACCTTCTAAATGTATTCAAAGAAGTGAACCCTATTGACCAACAAATGTGTGCTAGAAATGTGTTTACTAAGTCATTATTTATTATGTATATTCGTTTTTTTGAGATGTATTGTCTATCAGAGAGGAGGAAAAGAGAATTATGTATGCTGTTCTGTTTTGCATAGGAATAAAATTGGCTAGTCCCCAGTGTAAAAGAATGAGCCAATAAAGTACAGAGTGAAAAGTAAAATAGACCATAATATCTCCTTCTCATTAATTAATAGTGTCAGTGGCAAATTTTTCATCCTGAAGCTACTTAGCCCTGGGAAGTGCTTGAACAGTAACTATTTCCTATGGCTTTCATCACAGGGGTTTCCATGTGAAAGTGAATTCTGTGATTGTGGGTGAGTTTTCCAGATTAGTTAAAGGCTTTAGTTAATGACATGGAGAAGGGCTCTTGAAAATATGTGGAGATTTGAGAATCAGTTGATTTCACTGCAGATTGCTGATTGAAAAGAGACAATGTGACAATGTAATAGAGAGAGATTAATTTCAGCTTAAGAAGTACCTGTGTCACAAGAGGTTAGTTTTTAATTGCCTTTCTTAAAAGTGACTATTTCCCAGCTGACTGCTTTCCCCTTTATTTTCTCTCTAAATTAGAATTATTGGCACAAGAAATGAAGTGGACTTCTACATCATATGTGGAAAACAGGCTCAAGCCTGACTGACTATTTATGCAAACTTTAACTGCTGAATCTCATCGGCTTTGATATATGAACAGTAAAAGCTCATTACTGGGTGAGATATTAAGTAGAACTCCTCCTAAATACAACCCTGACAACTGAGAGAAAGGAGTTTTGTAATTTCTTAAGTCACTTGCCTCCTTGCACAATTTGTTTTTCCTCCTTGTGTCTGAGTTGTCAATCTATAAGACAAGAATAATCTTTTTTCTTTTGTAAAATACTTTGAGCTCTATCATGGAAAAGTGCTTTGTCAGAAGCAATGTTATTATGCAGACCTTCTGTACCTTCAGCCACTTCAGAAGGTGGGTTTAGTATAAGTAAGGTCACCTCTCTGGAGACAGGTCACTCCATTATCTATTGGGCATCTTCTGGATGTTCCTGTGCCTGTAGCACAGTCACAAAGGGGAAAGTTGGTCTAGGAGACTGGCAGACTGGTCTGTAATCTAAAAGATGAATTAAACCAGAGAAATAGCTATGTATTTCCCTTTTCAGGAGGTCCAGAGGTGAGAGGGAGGAACTATGACTTGCTTGGCTTAGTTTTTGTACAAAGTCCCCTCCAGCTCTAAGCAGCTCTGTTTGCAAATAGCAATTATTACTCACTGGGGGGGGAAGGAAGGGGTGTGAAGTAGATGAACACTGGAGGCTCACACAATGTCCAGAGAACTTTTATTGCTTGAGGAGTGCAGGGTGGAAAGCAATAAAGATCAAATCGTCAACTCTTACACAAACTGTAACTTACCAAGCAATAGCTCCGTCATAACCACATAACTCCAAACTCCCTCCCTGCTTCCTGCTGTTCCTATAGCCTCCAGGGCTTTGGTGTGCTTCAGATTTTCTTTTCTTTTTTTTTTTTTTCTTCTTTTTAGAAACATATATCATAATGTGTTTTCTTTCTTTTTTAATAAAAATATCAAAGGCATACTTATCAATGACCGAGGAGGGAGAGCTGGGGTGCAGTCTATTTTTTAACTGGAACATGCACCATGCTGTGACACACTCATCCAGGAGCAGGAGAAGATTGATGGCTAGACATGTGGAGAGAACTGCCACTGATTGAAATCAGACAACTGCAAGCTGTGAGGGAGAACCAGGGGAAACCATTTTAACCACAGTAGTCCAGTCTTAGCACACTTGGACAGGGTCTTTCCTCTGTCTGAAGTCTGCACTGCGGGACACAAAGAAAGCAGGCAGTACAACGAGGCCAAAGGCAAAATATGAAACTATGACAACTTGGAAGATATATGTGTATGTCTCTATCTATCTCACCTCTGCAAATTATTTCCTTCACTAGCAGATAATAGATCAGAAATTTCATTCCTCAAGTACCAGTCATCTTCTTACACCCTTCAGATTCTTTCACAAAGGCCAGAAGAAAGAAAGGAGAAAAAAAAAAAAGGCCAAAAAAAAGCTTTCAAGTAAGAAAAAAAAGAACTAAACCAGTACTAGAAACCTGATTTAATAGAAAACTGGGCACCTGGAGTGTCAATTACAGTGACTGGGAGCTGAAGCTGTTCACCATGTCTAAATACATCAGACTTTCTGCAGCAGAAGATTGTGTAATTTTGCATAATGCCATGTTGGAACCATATCTCTATTATTTGCTGCAAAACAAGGAGAAGTGAAACAAAGTGATGTGGAAGGGCATGTTCCACCCAGCACCCTTCACTGGGGCTGCCGGGATGGGTGTTGGGAGCTATTGCGCAGCCATGCACTTGCACCGAGACATTTTTATTTCATTAGGGGTGTCAGTTTACAGCCATTAGCTAAGGAGATTGGCCTGGGCCAAAATGCCTCCTTTTTGTGTGTGTGCATGTGTCTTATCACTAGATCTTGCTTCCATTATATGAGTCTTTTTAGGAAAAAAAAAAAAATAGAAAAGGAAGGAAGGTATAAAAAAAGGAAAGAAGAGAAAAGAAAGGTTCTATGTGCATTATGTCTTGTGGCTTGCCTCTGTCCTCTAGCCAGAACAGCCTGAAATAGGTTTTATTGGAAATCATTACTTAAATTCCAGTGCTTAGGGGAATATTGATCTCTTGTGTGTAATGGTTACCAGACTGCAGAAAGTAGCAGAGAGGGCTCCAAGTGGGCCGACATAACATCACTGACAATTCATTTGTTTTACCAGTTAGGATGCTGGTTTAATATTCTGCAAAAGGCACTGAATGCCAGCCCTTTCATAACATCTTTCCAGTCCTGGTGGTGGTGGTGGGGGGGCTGCTGCTGGGGCAGCATTGGAGACCTGCTTGGCCAGAGGCTGCTGGTAGAGCCCTGGCATTCCCCTGCTACCCTGCACACGCTCTCCAGCTGTCCCAACTTTCCAGGGCCCTCCTCAATTCTCTAAATATGTGCCACATAAAAATAAGATTTCAGCAAGCGATGCGCTGAGGAACCCAGTGCCTGCAGTGCATAACTCATTCATAGTGTCCATAGCCCATTATTCCCACATTCCTCCTGCAGAGCTATCAATTTCATCCCTGGCCAAACTGGAATCTGAATCTTGGGAGCACAGCAAAGCAGCAGTGCTGTGAGTACACCATTTTCCTTTTTTGTCTTCCCCACTCTTTCTTGACTGTCTTTTGGTTTTGTTTTTGGGGGGGTTTTTTTGGATTTGGTTTGGCTTGGTTTGGGGTTTTTTTTGTTGTTGTTGGGGGTTTTTCCCCCTTTTTCCCACTCTGCCAGTAACATCACATTAATTTTGTGTTCAGAACTCCAGATTCCCCAGTTTGGTAGATTTTAGAAAAATTCAAATTTGCAAATGTCTATTAAATGCTGAACCACACAGAGAAAACACAGAATCACAGAACTACCAACTTCTTCCCAAAATAAAACTGCCAGTTGTTCGATGCATCTCTCACCCACCAGCTCTCATGGGAAAACATGGGAAACCAGTGTTTTATTCATGAGATTTGTACTCACCTCATCAATTGTGTGATGATTTCCATAAGTTTATTTCAGTAATCAGAGGCATAAACAGATAGCAGTGTAATTTAATGAACATAGTGACTTGGACACTTGCCCCAGTGCTGCAATAAGCTGTGAGGAACAGTTTGTACTGCATTCAACCCAGCCAGCAGCCAGCGTGCTGTGAGTGCACTCGGAAGGGTACCAACAAACTGCAGGGTAAATTTTGCTCAAATCTCTTAACTCTCAGCTAAAAATTCTGTACTTTTTTTGGTTTTTTTTGGTAAGACTTGGAAACTTCAAATAAATATGAAGTAAACAACTCTGTTTAACTAGAACCAGCAACAGGAAAATCCATAGCGGTGGATCTCAGCTATTCAAAACCCTTCCGGACACAGTGCTGGGCAACCAGCTCTAGGTAGCTCTTCTTGAGCAGGGGAGCTGGACCAGATGACCTCCAGAAGTGCCTTCCAACCTCAACCATTCTATAAGTCAGATGAAAGATATGTAAAATTTAATTAATTGGTATTAATGTGGTTGTATAGAACTGCATATTTCTAACAGAAGAACACTTAAAGCTCAGAGTCAAATGCTAATAATTTGAGACAGACAAAAGATTCTTGTTATTCCTGTTTTACAGTGTGAAAAGCATGCAGAGATCCAGTGTTAGAATGCAACACATCTACTATTAGCTATCTTACACTTAGACATTTAGTCTAATACAGAGGTCTAGGCTCTTGTCTACAGAAATAGCAGAAGTTGCTGCTGTGGCCAATAACTCTTAAGTGGAGTGGACCCTGAGGGAAAGCTCTCTTTTCATTCAGGCTCAGGGATTGTCTTGGAAGGAGCCTGGGAGAAAATTGACACCTATGCAGAATAGTCTATAGAGGCACAGAGCTAGAGGAGATTTGGTCCATATAGAATCTAGAAAGGTGAGTGAAATGCCTTCTAGCTGTAGCATGATGAAGGACAGAGCCTAAACAAGTAGCTTAGACCAGAAATTCTACTTCTACATGATGAAGTTAGGTGAGATGGGTCTGGATCCTGATGACTTGCTTAAGAAAGTCAGTTGCATAGAAGGTCCAGGGAAAAAAATATAAATTGAACTGTGTTTTCCAAATTCCAGTCTGTCATGACAGACTTTTGCTAATGAGGATCCTCCACTCTGAATATCTGGATA
Organism: Galbula dea; assembly: GCA_013399015.1. Lineage (NCBI taxonomy): Eukaryota > Metazoa > Chordata > Aves > Piciformes > Galbulidae > Galbula > Galbula dea. The sequence goes on from VWZX01005643.1 coordinate 862,933, forward strand.
TCTAGAGATTCTTGCTCACCATTTTGCAAAACAGAAATTCAGCAATTTAACACAGTCTTTCCTGGATTTCCCTGGATTTTTAAAATTTGCTTTCTGAAACTGAGAGGCATATGGAACATGTAAGTGATACAGTCAAGTTGTGAGAATTCATATGCAGTTTCCAGGAACAGCCATGTTACAGAATCATTATACTATTAGCATCTATCTGTAGTCCTCTAAAAATCATTACAGCTTTTAAAGAATTCTAATTAAGCATGTCTGAAGTGCCAAATCCAGGTGGATTTTCACCCACTTCCAATAATATGGCTGCTCTGAGCCCTTGCTGAAATAGATCATATCTCTGGAATCTGGTTGTAACGGAGATCAGGTTCTGACTTATCCCATAACCTCCCAAAATAAAGTTAAGTTGCTCTGATGCAGCCTGTTTTAAAGCTCTGTGGGGCTTACAGCTGTGTGTCTGTTAACATACTCTCCAGTTGCTTTCATTCAGTAGTTATGAAACATAGCATTAAAGCAGAGAGGAGAATGATGAGATGGGTCAGTCTTCTCCTTGCTCCTCTGCAACTATTTTTTAAGACCTTCTGGGTTTCTTTTGTACTAATATGGTTCTTTCCTGCACATACCTATGAAGTAATGCTGTATAATCACCAACTGCTTCTGAGCTGATGCAGTATGGGAGCTCAACACTAAGAGGGAAAAATCACCCTTATATAGAATTCCTCTCAGGCAGACAAGATGACTACCTGGGATTTTTTTTCAGATCATTGTTTGACTTGATTCTGCTGTTACCTTACCACAAGAGGAACTGGGTGTAGGCAGAAAAAACTTTAGTTTCTCAGTTGACCAAGAATATTGCAGTTTACAAGAAGCCATGGTGGCTCTCCCAGACCCCTTCCCAAATTCCCTTCTAGATTTTGACACACATTTTTAAAGCCTGCATGTATTAAAACTGATGATAAATCTGCAAAGTTATTCTCCAAGAGGCAATGAAAATTCATAATATATTCATAGATGTACTATGAACACACTCATCATTGCTTCATAAAAGCAACTCAAACCCAGAAAACTTGTATTAGTTCCAAATAGTTTTGGTCAAGCCATATAACCACAAATATGATCATACCTCTTTTTTCTTTCTTTTTTGTGTTGTTTTTTTTTTCATATAAACTATCCATTATGTTGATATATGATACTCACTGGAGGTGAATCTTAGAAATGAAATCCTCATTGATGAAATCATTCAAAGGAATGAGAGTTTATAAAAATCTTCTTGTCATAACAAAACTGCCTAAACAATGGGGAAGGCTGGTTGATTGTTCACATAGTGCCTGAATGGGGAACTATAAGTGTTTGGATGTTGTCAAAACACCTGTTTGTGGGTCAGGAAGAGACTGGTCACTCTGGAGACATCTGAGACTTTCCCTAACAATGCTTGCAGGAGAAAGGACAGTAAGGAATACTGAGATATCAGACTGTAGGAAAACAAAACCAAACCAAACCCAAAACCAACCCCAAACAAACAAGCAAACAAAAAAAAAAGAGAAAAAAAACAAAACCAAAAAACGTAACAGCAGGGAATCCTGCTCTGGCAGGGGGTTTGGATTAGATGATCTTTTGAGTTCCTTTCCAATCCCTCCTGTTGTGTGATTCTGTGAACTCCTACCCATCTATATGCTCCTAAAATGACTTTGTAACACACACATTATGCACACAAAATGACCTTGTGATGGTTGTACCTTTTGGGTCAGAAGGGCAGGACACACATAAACCAAGTACATAAACACAAGCTACTGATTTTATTCCTACATTCTTGAGACAGTGATGGAAAACAGGCTGACAGTCCACATCTGAACAATGCAGAAGTATCTTTGTGCAGTGGTAACTATCACAGTACCCTATGCTGAGTGTTTTCAATAGATGTGTAATTTACTTGGCTTACATGTGGATAATTCAGCACCCCTGAACAGCTGAGAAAATGCATTACTCTGACAATTAAAGGTAAAATTTGTGCAATTACTCCTCTGAAAGGAAGAAGAATAGGACTGTACATGGAATTATGGGTGCTGTCTCTTGCAGGTGCTTTACTGGGGCCTCTGCTCATGGCCTCTGGCTAAGCATCTGCTTCCAGCATGGCCTCTGTAAGATCATGGCTCTTGTCATGCAACAGCATGAGGACACAGTATCCCTGAAGAGAGATGCTTGCTAACCTGCTTGCTCTCTGTTCTTGGGAACTCTCCACTGAACAGGTTGCACTGAACAGGAGTGCACAGACTGAACACAATGGTTTGCTCTGAGAACTGGTCAAAGCACTTCACCTTACAAAGGAACTGAATGCTGCACAGGTACAAGTGTACATATAGAAACCTTCTGCACAATGGCCATGAAGCACTTTCTGCTTTTCTCACATCAGTCCTGTTTAGCTAGGGGTACACACTGAATCATACCACATTTGATTTTGGAAAAAGGTATTTATGACTAAAGGCAAAAACAATGATGATCATCATCACCAGACATCATTTGCTAATCTTCCAGTTTCTCTGCTGTACAAAAAAAATATATATTGAGCTAACCCCTGGTGCAGAGGGAATGAATGCTCTCATTTAGATCTGTGTGGCCAGCAGGGAGAATGGGCTTGCACTGCTGTGGGAACTGTCTGTTTCACCAGAGGAACTGAAATATGTTCCATGCAGCCCTCTGCAAATGAAGACTGGAAATAATTCCAAGGCTGCACAGCAAACTGGTGGCCATACTATAATCATTCTATCAGGCTAAACTCTAGAGCCTGAAGGATGTCATGGTATGTGGCCCACGGTTTTACTTGCAGGTCTCTGACCACACTACTAAAATCCTCAAACGAGCAGGAATGACATTAATTGTAACAAGAGAAACAGTTCCCCACTGATCCTACTAAAAGAAAAGTTTATGTAAAGGCAAGTTAATTAGCATTTCCTGAAGATAAGGCTCAAGAAATGAGAAAAAGATAGTCTCCAAAGGGTGAGTGCTTGAATAGGTAGAAACAACCCTCGTGACATATGACCTGTTTTTTTCAGCTGAAATCTGTAATGATTGTTATGGCTGCAATGCCATCACTCTCCATTGCTGCAAACATTGTTAGCTATTTGATGCAAAAGGGTCAAAACAGCTGACAAAATATGATTATTTTTGTGTCTCTAAATACCTAATTTTATTATTGCTTTTTAATTACCAAGTGACAACCATTCTTTGAACCTACAGCATTGTCTGTGTGACCCTTAGGAACAGAACCCCTCAGATTCCTTTTGCTGGGTATAAAAGTGGCTTAGCAATTTTTAGAAGATCCATTGGGCAGGATCAGACTGCTGGGTTTTGCTAATGAAATGTATCAGGATGCAATAACCTATTGGATTTGCTACGGTTTAAAAGCGTTAGCTAACGAACTGTGCCGACATGGCAGCTCAGCATGGGAATTTTGCAACATGTTTCTAATGGTTTTGCAAACTAATGAAGAAGGGACATCCATGAAGGTTATGTTGATTGCCATTTGCACCTGTCCACCTCGTGATTTCTCCTTTATACTTCAGATTCACTCAGGATCAACAGCTCCTTTAAACTGGACAGGAAAAAGGAATTAGTGATGAGAGGTTAAACATTATAGAGCTATGAAATTAATTTATGAAGGAAACGTTATCTCTTTTAGCCTTTCTAGACACTGTCCCCTCAGTATTAAGCATCAATATACTTATTTTGATTTGCATGTTTCCAGTGGCTTTTGAAAAACATATCAACCCTCTTAAAGAACAGTGACAGTTCAACAGGCCAAAAGGAATGTTAATGTTATAAGTCTATTAAGTTGTGTGAGTAGTGTTCAAATTCCTACCACTAATATAATTTCAAGGATTATATATAAGTAATTAACATTGTTAAGGGCCTTATTTTCAAAAATAGCTTCTAAATTTGAACCATGCATACAACTGCATGCAACTGGCTTCTTGTCTCTGAAACAGTAAATCCCACATCCTGGAAAGTCATTCTATCCACCTGAGCCTCTCTCAGGTGTCACATCTGCAAATAACTCCTGCATCTTCCCATGTGTGCAAACTTTTCCTCATATAAATCTCACTGCAGTTTGGACTTTCTCCTGGTAGAAGGGCAGAGAATGCTATGGGGAATTATCTGCTTTTTAGAGCTCTTTTTAGTGGAGGAAAGAGAATAAAGAAAAAGCCCCAGCACAAAATTCTTGTCGGTCAGAGATCTCAGCACAAAGAGCTACTAAAGATGACAGAGATTAATCCAGCATAAAGTGACCATCTAAGATGGAACTCAATATTTGCCAGCTGTAAGGGTCTGGATGTATTCATTGTCTCTCCATATAGAAAGAATGAGAGACATTCTGAAAAAGACAACCAGCTGTCTCAATGCAACTCACCATTCTCTCATTACCACTACACACAGAAGGGACAATGTGACAGAAGACTGTCATGAGAGGAACTTATTTTGAAACTGCTTTCAAAACATTACTCTTTTGCTTTATTTCTTTCATAGTCCCAGATCTAAACAACTGCAAAAATTTGCCTATTTCATACCCAAAATCACGGTATGCTCTTGCCTATGTCATACTTTATACAATGAAGTGCAAAGGATGTCACACAGCTATTGGATACATAACAAAAGCAATATGCTTTTGTTATGTCATGCCATGAGGAAAAATGTACCATGGCCAAGTATCATTAACCTGATGTGTCTAAATGGTCCTCGTGTGACAGCTCTTGAACCTCACTGACCAGTTGTATACAGCGCATAGGAATTGGTTGCCCCATTCTGTCACCAGCTCTATTGCTGAGCTCTTATGTTCAGGGTAAGAAAGAAGCTTCCTTGAGAGAAAATATTTAAATGTGTTGCCCTACCACTGGGGCTAATATCAATACCCAAAGGTATTGTATACAATTGGTCACATTGCCATAATCACAACATTTTTGACTACATTTTCAATACATGAAGCTTTTGCCCAGCTTGTGAGATAATACAGAAAGAAACTGTTCAGATGAGCTTTTTTTGACCTTTGGAACAGTCATTAAAGTCCTAAAATCTTCTTAAAAATCATGGTCAGTGATGGCCATATGGCTTCAAAAAGGATCTAACAACAAATAGACAATGATTATAAATGGCAAGTACAGATACAGAATTTTGCCTAACAAGAGACTAAAAGTTTATGACTACTGGAAAGGAATCACACTAAAGATTTACAACTTAATGAATACAGAAGAAAAGTAAATCAGAAAACCCCATATGCCTCTTCTTAGGATGGTACAACACAAGGAGACACACTGAAACTAAAAGATGCTGAAGGAGTAAAAGGTTGATTCTTCCAGCACTAAAAAGGAAAGTTTCATCTTTCTGTTTTGTGGGAGTAAAGCTAAGGCTCTACTTCCCCATTACTCTGAGGAATACCTCATAAAACATTACTGTGCTTATGGTAAAAAGACATGTGGTGAAACACACTATCTTTGCCCCTAACACTTCCTTCACTGAGAAGAATCATGTGAAGAAATCACAAAGCACCAACTTTCAGATATTTTATTTTACAGGTTTTGTTTCTTAGAGAAAATTGGATTAATAAATCTTAAAAGATTGGGTTTTCCACATGCCAAATAAAACATTGAGATGGGACAGTTAAAATATTGTTTTCTCCTCCAAAACGGTGACAAAAAGAGTTCTGTGGGAACAAAAATGTTGAGGGCAAGTGTATTGTCTTTGAAATGAATACTTGATCAGAAGTTAATGAAAATGGTTTTTAATAGAACAATAAAAAAATGAAATAAGCTTCCAGAAGGGAAATGCTGAGTGAGAAGAGCATATATTCATACTGTTACAGTAAATGAGATAAAACTTTTATGAAGGGGCATTCCATCTAAACCTCCCTGGTGCAGCCTGAGGCCTTCACCTTTTGTCCTATTGTTTGTTACCTGGGCTTTGGCTCCTCTAATTTTCTTCCTCCATAACCTCACAAAATCTTTGTAAGGCCTCCCAAATGGTCTGTCCCTTCTTCCAAAGATTATAAACTCTTATTTTTTAGCCTGAGTCCCAGCCAAAACTCCCTGTTCAGCCAGGCTGATTCTTCTTCCCCCCACCCCAGCTCATCTTTTCGCACATGGAGACAGCATCCTCCTAAACCTTTAACACTTCCTTGAGCAATGTCCATCTTAGACTCCTTTGCCCTTCAGGGCTATCTCCCAAGGAACTCTGTCAATAATTCTCCTAAACAAATCAATGTCTGTCCCCCAGAAATCCAAGGTAGCACTTTTACTGACCCCCTCCTTCCTTCTCTGAGAACCAAAAACTATGATTTTGTCATTGCTATGCCCAAGACAGCCTCCAACCACCACATGACCCACAAGTCCACTGTTCACAAACAGCAGGTCCAGCAGGATGTGTATTGTATTTCTGCCTTGTGTTTCCAGCAGACATCTGGTAAGTTGAAGTCCCCCATGAGAACAAGGAAATGCAATTGTAAGACTTCTCCCAGCTGCTTATAGAATATTTTTGTCAGCCTCTTCAGATGCTCTGAGTAGCATCTGATGCTACCTGATGCTATGAGTAGCATTAGGTGTGGCAGACAGCCAAAGATGAACCTGGATGCTTGTAAGCAGAAGGCTAATAAAAGATTGTTGTAGCTGGTGAATGAATGATCTCAGCTGGGAAGGTTTAGGCACAGAAGAGCTGGAAAGCTTGACAGGGGAGTTTGATTCAGCAGTTCTGAGAGTGGGAAATTTTTATCTGTGAAGACTGGGAAGGTAAAAAAATCTGTCTGAGATCAAGCACTCAATGGAATTTTAGGAAGATGGGTAAAAACCCCCATGATTGGATTCCATTTAAGCAGAATCCTCTGCATTATTTGATGCCTAAACACATAGCACCTGACTTCCAGAACCTTGATGTGTATTGCTTTGAAAACTTCATGGTTTTCTAAGTGGCACAAGTTAAAAATGAAAGCTGAAACTTGTAATGGGGCAGCTAATTTGAACCTTACAGGTAATGAGGACAAAATAAAGAGGGATAAAGGGTCTCACCCTTGGAGTTGTCAAGGCTCCATCACTACTGCCCTAAAAGGAATGATGTCTTTCAGGGTTAGCTTTCTGCCACTGCTGTTGCAGAACAGCATGGCTCTTTTGAACTTCAGAGCATGAGGGGACTCCATTGCCTGTGTAACCCAGGGACACCTCATTCTGTTGGTGCTGATGTGACATGGATTGACACTGTGATGATAAGTGAGGTTCATATAATTGAACTCTTCAAGTGCACACTGCAGACAGCAGGGGGTAGGGACCCTTTGGACAGCACACATCTGTCTAGGTGATCAGAACGACCAATCGACTTTTATGAGATTAGTTAAAACAAAGAATGATCTTTGTTAGGCCCTGGGGGGCCCCTTACCAGCAGTGTGAAGAGTACTTATTAGCCATAAAACTGTGTTTCAACTGATAATATTCAATACTCCTGCAGGGGAATGAAAATCACCAGGCTTGCTTGTGTAAAGGTAACTCTGTGATACAGGACACACACCAGAGACTGTGGCCCTAGACTTTCCAGACGTGACTGCTACTCCCATTTTGCTAGACTGGTTGCATCAGAAGTGGCCTCCCCATGCAGTCTGGGCTAAATTTGGGCTCTGAACACTCAGTCAGTTAATTCCCTGATTTCAAGCCTGCAGAAGTTCAACAGAGGTATCATTGGTTTCAAAATCAGTTCCATGTTTCTATGCAGCCTCCACAGAGAAAATTACATTTACATTATATCACTAGGGCTAGCCATTGGCTCCCCTGTATAAGAGGGGAAGAAATTTGGTTCTCTTGAACAATTTCTTTTTTCCCCTCTTCTTTTTATCCTTAACTGTCAATGGTATCATCACTGAAACCAAGGACTGAGACATTTCTGACATTTACATGACAAAGTCAGGCATTCCTTCCCTGGTTTGGGACACTACTCCCTTTGTTGCCATGTGATTAGAATATTCATTTTTAGCTCAGACAAGAGTGATCTCCCAAAGCAGGGTGGGACAACAGGGAAAATATGGAGAAGAAATATTACATTAGGAATAGAATTCAATTGTGGTAAAAGGAAGCAAGAAAGGAAATAGGGAACAGGGAGCCAGATGGAACAATTTCCAAAACCTTTCTAAATATCTATGTCTCTATGGTATGCCAGTGTCAGTGTGTGTTGACACTGCAACCAGAATTGCCTCTATGAGATTTAACATTTCAGAAGAAGTCTTAGGTTAGAAATGCCACAGAAGAGACACTTATGTCTGTCTCACTGTGTATTTCCTTCCAAGACTGATATGAATATGAAGGTATAAACTCAGGTTGAGTTTAGAAGCAAGGCAAGTTGAGAAAGGTGCCAAAAATTATTTCACCCAACCCACTTTATGTTTGATTATCAAGACTTTTATACCTCAAGTTCTTGCTCTTGAGGAAGTCTCACTTTAGTCCTACTCTGTACAAAGTAGTCCCTTGGGATTAAGGACCAGACTCCAGAAAAAGTACATGATTTATCTGCATAAATAGGAACTAGAAAGAAGCCTCAGTAACCATCCTCCACAAATCTGCATGCAAAATGGTATAAATCTTCTTTTTCATAAGCTCAGAATCAGAAGCATCATGATATCATTTTACAGCATCTGGGAAAGTTTTATTATAGACAGATCTGTATATAATGTTCCCATTTAATCTGGACCAAACTTCACTGGTGGATTGGTTGTCTCATAGTAGATTTTTCTAAGAGTTTGAGCTGACTCTGACATTTTGAATTTTCTTCCTTCACTGAGGTCCCATTCAGGCAGGCAAGAGATAACACCTACAAACTCCCAGCATGGGAAAGGAAATGGTGGTTAAATTTCCCCTGTTGTAGAACACTAACACTGAAGAAGTATAAATGAATGGATATCTGTCAGTCCTCCCTGGAAAATAAAGAATTTATCTGTACCACAATAACAGGCAGCTTACTTGCCTGTGAGACCACAATACATGTTGCAGCCAGAGTTGGAGGTATATGAGTTTCATAGCTTAAAGGGATGTTGAAGATATTTAACAGCCTACAGTGTATTTTAATGTGCTAAAAGTTTTAATGTATTAAAAAATTAAAATTTTATGGAAAGCTAAGTAGAGGTGCAGAACAAAATCAAATTAATACTTAAGACAAGTGCTTGTACATGTGGAAGTGTGTCTCCAGTGCCCTGCTATTTTAAAACTTGCAGTGACTGTCAACTACAAAAGTACCTATCATCATACAATCTAAGGTCAAATACAGGAAGGAAAACAAAACAGAGGTCAGGAGTGTGTCCTCAGGCATGGATAAGTCACTGATAAAGTACAAAAAAAGTTATAAACTACTTGGATAACCCTAGCTATCAAGGGTCAGGGCTGGGCTGACCACCAACCCAATGACAGACACTCCCTGCTACTCTCTCTTCTCCCTTCACCCCAGGAAGGAAAGGGGATAAGAGAGAGAGAGAGACTTGTGGATTGGAAAAGAAAACTAAAACTACTTTAATGGTAATAATATTAATGATAAATGAAATATATACAAATATATACAAAACCAGTACCAAACTCAAACCCTCCACTTGATGGTAACTATGTCACCATCACCACTGATACTGTGACAGAAGGACTCAGCAGCAGATGGGAGCCAGGCTCAGAGGCTGGATGCTCGTAATGGATGAAGGAATTTATGGATCAGGATTGAAGGTAGAACAGGCAGAGCTCTCCTCCAATGACAGCCATTGAAGAACAGGAAAAGAAGAGCAAGAACAGAAGAAGGATCATTTAGAAGCCAAATGCACCTTCACTGATGAGTTTCTTTTGCATTTCATTTCCACAAGACAGGATTCAGGTGAGTCCTCATCATGCCTGAATGCTCCTAAAATCCTTTCCACAGACATCCTCTTTTCCTCCAGAGTTAGTCTCGACTCACTTGTGTCCTCATGGCATAAAACCCCACCTTCCCCAGTGCAACATTTTCAGACACCCAAAAAGCATTTTGTCTGTGTAAATGCCTGGCATTTGGGTTAAAAATAATGAAGATTAATCATTTTATTCCTAAAGAACTCCCCCTGCTGATAGACTCTGAGGGAACTGTACTATACAGTACTATATACTTAAGTATATGATAAAATGGAGGAAAATATAAGAATGGCCAGTGAAGAAACTTTGGTAATCTGTAAGGGGAATGAAATAAGGCAAAGAAAAGGAACAGAACCTCAAGGAAAAAAAATAGAGCAAGAACATAGTGGAAACACACAAATACCAAGTTATCAGATTAAGAATTTGCTAAGAGATAAGAGAATTTTCTCATATTCCTCAACTAGAAGAAAAAGGGACCTGTGGCTTCAGTGCAAAGCAACTTCTGCAAGCTTAGGTTCACTGCAGCATGCTGCTAGCTGCCAGGGAGTGGTTCACCCCAAAATGTCAACGCTTGGGAGGGGTGGCTGCACACAAAGAGCTCCAGGGGTTCTGGGGTAATTCAACGGGCACAAAGCTCAGGGAGGATACCGTGAATGTTGCCAAGGCTCAGACCACTCCCAGCTCCTAAAAGCCCTTCCTGCCTTCTCCAATCAAGCTGCTTTTTCTTAGGCGGGCCATGTAAAACAGCCCCAAAACATACTAATGGCCAGGAAGGGAGGCTTCAGCAAGCATGGATGTTGACAGCTCTGAAACACAGGGAAAGGAGTGGAGAGCTTGGGAGATGTGTGGAAGGGGATTGCCTTACTGACAATCATGATAAATGTTTGTGGCTTTTCTTTCACACTTGGAAGTGTAACAAACACCAGGCTAAGTATTCACAGGTAGGAATTTGGGCAATCTTTATTTAATGTTAAACTCCATGTGTAATACTATTGTGTGGCTTTATTATTACAATCTGTTCCTGCCTCTCCCTCTCCTTGTCTCCACTACCCCAAACTCCCAGTGCCGTAGACACTGAAACCATGGATGCCCTGTTTCAGCTGAAACCTTTCTCAAGTTTTTAGAAAAAATTAGGTATTTTTAAAGAGTTGTAAAAATAGACCTAGTAGTATTGCAGAAAAAAAATCTATCCAGCTTTTATTTTCATAGGAACTATTAGTCATGAAATCCAGCAGTCCTTCCTGTTCATCTTTACAAGAGATGGAGAAGTGTCATGATGGCAAGTCATCAGGAAAACAAAAAACCCACCCACCCAACCAAAAAACCCAGAAAACAAAACCAAAGAAAACAAACAAGCAAACAAAAAAGATTAAGAAAGCTTTCCCAGGGCATTACTCAGATAATCCAGTCCACACATAGCTCTGCAAATGAGCAAGGAACCCCATGGACTGGAGGAGTTTTACACACTTGTAAAGCAAAGCAGAATCATTCTGTTTGCAAGCTCTGAGCTCTGCTTCAGTTCTAAAACAGAATAAAATTCACATGGTTGTGATTCACATTGGATTTGAGCCTCAAATTTGAACATGCCAGCTTGTCATCAACCTAGCTGCCTTTTCTTTATTTTATTTTTGGCTTTTCTTTTGTCAGTGCAAGCTTCTTATGTTTCAGACATATATATGTATTTTGTGAGGCAGCTCAGCCTGCTGAGCCAGAATCTTTCATCAAGGAAAGAAAAGTGCATTGCTTGGTTCTTAGAGAAAGAAGAAAACATTGCTTGCATTTTGGATTACATCCAAACATTCTGTGACACCTTTAAATACCATACAAGTAGTGCAATTGGTCATAAATTATAGTATAAATGGGCTTTAAAATACACAGTCTGATTAGCATGTGACCAAGCATAGCAGTCAATAACATTTCCTCATACGAATCTACAGCTCTAGTGATCTCTAAGGAATCTACTCCTGAATCTTCTATGTTTTAGACTAATGAATTCACTATGTTTTACAGCATAATTCATATTTTGAGTGCAATATTCCTCCAAATTCTGCCCTCAAAACTCCTGGAAGACATGGTTTGATGCTTTTTCAGCACCAAAAAATTCCTTAACCTCAAACTTTGACTCTGTCATTAAAAAACCCAAACCAAGTAATCAAGTCACATTTTATCATAAGAAAGACAAAACAGCTCAGGTATTTCCACAGTGATAGGTGTGTAAAAAGAAAGGTGATTACCCTTTCCAGTTCTTCATCACTTCTACACATTATCCTCTCTATGGCCCAAATGCTGTGGCACAGCTTATCAATTCAGGCACCATGTCACACTGTCATGACTATCTGGCTTGAGGACAGGGGCAGGATCATACCTGGACAAGGAGGATTAGAGGCTGAGAGACTCTCTACCATCTCTGATGGCTGTGAAGACATGGCCAGGAAAGGAAGCTGTGTTTCTACTTCTCTATGACAGCCCTGTGGAACCAAGTTTCAATTAAGGGATGTGAACATAAAGTGTAGCCTTGCTATATTCCAGAGCTCCAACCTCTGGTAGGAAAGCTGGCTCAGTTTCCTCCAGCTGGGCTTTCCCCTCAGATCCATACTGATCATACAGCTTTAGCTCTGGGGACCTTCCCAGTGAATAGAAGTCATATATTAGGATTCAAACACACATCCTTCTTCAAATCACTTAAACCTTGAGTAAGAAAAGCTGAAAATTCCTTCATGAAGTCACAAAGTGCTTTCCTGCAGAACTGTTTCTATTAAACTTGTGATAGTGAAAAGATCATTACCATTATGTTTCATTTTATTTTACTTGAAAATTCATGAACTTGTTTCATCCTCACTGATACACAGAGCACTAAGATCTTCAGGATTCACCAATGCATTGATGACCATGGAAAGAGTGAATAGTCAAGAGCAGAATCTGACATCTGTGTTTCTTTGTCAACAAAAATAATACAGAAAGTACACATCGAAACAATACCATTTTGCTACTTTAATAATATCTATGTGAAATGTCATATGGGCAGCATACTGTGAACTATTTATAGATGCTTAAAGGATAGAACTGTACAAGGTATTTCATGTAGCATCTTATAGCATACCAATAGATCTCTTAAGGCATGTGCCAGAGAATCAAAGAGGTTTGTTGACTTCATACCATGTCTCTTTTCATCAGATGCTTTTATAACATGGTAGTGATGTTTGAACTTATCTCACCATAGTATAGTCTATTCCCTGGATCTCTTTCTTAACAGCTTCCTTATGGCTAGGTGATGGTTTGAATACTTGGGATTACTTCCAAAAGCACAAGAGAGTTGTTCTAATGGAAAACAATTTGGCTAAATACAAAAGAATGTTTCTATAAATACATATTAACTGCAGGCTTCCATAGTATATTTGTTTGTAGATTAGTTCTGCTTGTGTGTACTAGATACTGGAGTATACTGGATGAAATTCAGCCCTTCCCTATGACAGTACAGAAATCAACATGATGGGATGACTGAGAAGAGTTTGCAGCAAATGATACCAGCTTAACTTCAATAAAAATAACTCTAGGATAAATCCACACCCCAATTAGATAATCTAAACTCTTTTGCTTTTTCTATCTGTTTTCTGTCTTTTTTTCTCTTTTTTCCTATCTTTTTTTCTCTTTTTCCCTATCTTTTTTTCTCTTTTTCCCTTCCCTTCCCTTCCCTTCTTTTCCTGTGAGTCTATGGTAAATGCCTCCCAGCTCTGCAGTCCTAGAAACATGACTTCTTGTCTCCCTGATGACATACAGCTCTGTATGGATGAAACCTAAAGAGTCCTTGAGCCCTATGCAGCCAGAAGCCCTGACAATAACTTATGGCTGAGTTATTTGACCACGTCCAATTTAAAAACAATAATGTAAAAAAGAGCAGGATTTGAGTGGAGGAAGAGTCAGCAAAACCAACACCACCTCCCAACTTCTAACCACAGCCACCAGAGAGATCAGAAACAGTAAGTCTGTCCTTGGTTTGCTTTTTGTTTTGCTGTGGGAGCTCACAGACTCCAGACATTGATTTTTTTTCCCCCAACTAGGAGTGTGTCTACATTCTTGGGTTTTTTTAATGTGTGCTTAGGATATATAGGGATACTTCATCCATACCAACATAACAACAGAACATGTCATAACAGCAGAGATCTTTCTCTGGGATTAAATGCCTGTTTCAGTGAAGAAATGCCAAGTATCACTGGTGATTTTAAAGTCAGGTTTGGGACCTCTGCCACAGATCAAACAGCTTTCACATTTATTGGTGTTCCAAATCAACAGGCAAAGTAAGGATTTGCACATCTGTTTAAACCACCAACATGAGTGTTTTGTCTTTTGTTTGCTTGAAGACTAAGACTCAAGATGCAGTTAAGGCTCTGTGCTTGAACTGTGTCCAAACCCTTAAGAATTAAAAGCATACCTGATGGTAAACTGAGGAAAAAAATGGGACAACATTTCAATCAAGCTTCTGCTTTAGGAAGCAGAATTCTCCAATATACAGCCTGGCAGAGGGGCTTAGCTTATTGTGATTCAGTTACAATGTTCACAGTTTTGGCATCTCTGTCTTTCATTGTTCCTTATGAGTTCATAATGTATAGGTTACAACCTTTCCTGGCAGGCTCTGGAAGCCCTTTGCTATGAGGAGATTGTTCACCATTGGATCTCTGGGCAGCTTGAAGGTCTCTAACCTGGCTACATGGATTTGCACTTTGAGGGAAACAGAGTGTGTGCTGTTAACTAACTGTTACCCAAATGAAACTCATATAATACAGTCTTAGAGTAAAGATAACACAGAAGAGCAGAGTTTTAATTGCTATTTCTACAGTAAAATGGTGGCTTGTTTATAAGTTGGGATTTTATTACCTACTGCAATTCATCTCCACTTTATCTGGAAGGTTGTGGTGGGTGACAGATGACTGCTCATGATTTTTTTGGTGATTTTTTTCCATGAAAACATAACTGCATCTTAAAATATGGAAAAGCAATTTATAAGTGAAATGAAAAAAGCTTACATGGAAGATTACATAAAATACATCTGTCTTTTCAAACCAGCAAGATACATAAACAACTCATTAAAAGCTGAGAAAGCCAAAGTACAAAAGACCTTTACATGAGAAGACATTTTGAACAGATATTTTTCTACTTTTAAGAAGACAAGATGTTACTTCATTCCCAGGCAGATGATCTCAAATGAACAGGGAAAATACCAGAAATTTTAGAAAGCACTATCCCTGAGAGGGCTTATGTTAAAGCTTAGAAAAAATTAAATAGTTGTAAGTGGAGATGTCATTTTAAATAGAATCCAGGCTCTTATTTTTTTCCATTGCAAAGACTTTTTATGTCAAATGAAATTTTAAGATCACCTATGAATTTGCAACTGAACCCTTTACTGCCAAATCTGATTCCAATCCTTAAAAAATCTGTTTTTGTAATATGGCCAGCAATGCACTAACTTCTAAAAGGTAGCCAGACATACTGGCAAAAAATTATATGTGGTTAATCAACTAAAACTATGTAGTAGTTTGGGAACAATCAATCAACTTCCAGAAACTCTAAGGCATGCAGTTGCTGTGAGGCTATCCATGGGTGATGGTAACACTAACAGCTAATGTACAGATGGTTTTGAGATGGTCCTGTCTTTATTTTTTGCCACACAAGTCTAAGCTTTACTGTTAAACAAAAATAGCCCCACCACAAATAAATTCCAGATAATAATACAAATATAGAGGGACAGTAGGTGTCACTTTGCACCAAGTTAAAATAAGGGCTGTCAAAAATGAGGTTTGTGTTCAGCCTCATGCTGTGTTGTCTCCATCTGCATTATCTACTTAAGGATTTGGGGACCTCAAAGGGACTTAGACAAAAATGTAGATAACTGCATGCAATACTGGGATCCTAGAAACTCCCTCTGAGTTACTCCTTGAGGCATCACAGCTGGTGATTTGAAAGATGCCTGAGCACTTCAGAACATTTCTTATGTCTATAGGCAGAAAATGTCTCACTCTTAATAAGCAAAGTTGAGTTGCTCTCTTCCACCTTCACACTCAAGCCTGCCTGGCATCCAGGAGATCTCTGCTAAATTCCTGGAGGAGCTCCCTAAAATACATTGCATAAAGTCACCCTCAAAGTACAGCAATAAGGAACAATCACCCATAAAATGCAGTAGCACTTTCTGTATTTCTTTAGGATAGCTGCAGGAGGACTCCCACCACTCTCATGTTCCCTTTACACTGTAACACTGTGGTCTGAGTGCTGACCAAAGAAATCTGTGACCAGAGTTCAGTTCCTGGCTTTACCTCACAGGATTTTAACCCCCATTTTCCACTTCCTAACCCAACCCTTATCAGTCAGGTTGCTGGCTTCCACCCTGAAAGAGGTTTATGTGTTCACATGACATTAAACTCTTCTTGGATAAATTAGCAGTCTGAGTGCAGGAACCAAGAGAAACACAACAGCAACATCCCTGTGGGGACAGTATCTAATTCACTGCATGTTCAACAGAAATGATGGAATTGCCTTTAATCTCCTTAAAAAAGCTTTCAAAAATTGGTGTCAAAGCAGACATAACAGCCCTGTCACATGAAATGGCAACCCACATTTTTGTACTTAAACTACCATAGCCCTGTTTAGGCCATCTGAGAATGAAAAAGTGGTTGGGTTTTACAGCTTTTCTGCTTCAGATGAAACTAGCTGCTTTTCAAATCTAGAATCCTGATTTTGATGGGGGCTACTTTCAGCATTGGCAACAAGCACCTCAGAGATGGTCTTGTCTTGAACTGGCATCTTCTAATTATTTTGTTTAATTTTTTTTGATTACAATCAGGGGGAACTAGATTGTGCCCTAAACTGAAGATGAGCTAAGTATTCTTGTAAAAAATTTGTGAAGAGAACATGTCAAATAAACAGCTTTAATTTCATTCATAAATGGGACAAATTAGAATCCTTGTTAATATAATAATAAAAATTTCCCAAAGCTCTTACAGTTACTTAGATCAAGGTAGGAGGTTGGATTAGGCATAAACTGAATGTATTTTGGAAAAACAAGTTTCAGGAGATAGGACCTAATTTTTCTTTGTGCATTTTGCTTTCATGGAATGCTTTGGGTTGCAATGGACCTTTAGAGGTCATCCAGCCCAATAGATCTGCAGTGAGCAGGGACATCTTTAATCAGGTTGCTCAGAGAAACCATAGCTCCACTTGTTTCAGAGGTCACATTTATAAACTTTGAAAGGTTTTCAGATTATTTTGGTTCATATTTCCTTGATAAACTTGAATAAAGCAAATTGGATTTGTCTGCCCTATGAGGCAGGTAGCTAGCATTTTCTACAACCAGCTGCACTCCTATTTACTTAAGGAGCAGTTCTTCTTTGCAGGTATGTATGTAAAAGTATTTTATAAACTTGATTTTTTACTTTTCTCTTAAAAGTTAACAGCAATTCTCTTGTACACAGAACATTTGTGATCCCCAAACATTAACAGAATCTATGTCTAGACTAAATACTACATTTTAAAGCAAAGTACTTAAAACACAGCTACTCCTCAATTTACATACCCAGGCTTAAATTTTAGGGGTTTGTTTCCACTGCAGTAGATGATGATGTCATTGACACCTAAACCAGGACAGAAAAATGCCCATTTTTAGGTGTCAGTGACATCATAAATAAATCAGGGAGCACATTGCTCCCAGAACTCCTACGCATGGCAGGAGAAAGAACTGATGTCAAAACACTTGTGTAAAATGTACTCATCTCTAAGTTAAAAACTACTCATCTCACCATGAGGATCTTGAAAAAAGAAGGAAGGAAAACAAAAGGCCAAAGAAGATTTTGCTGTTCACACAGAAGAGAGTTGAAAATATGTGTAAAACATATGTTTTGGTATTTTGAAGTGGTTTGCTTCTAACAATAGAACTGCACACTCATCACTGGTCATGGGATAAGTGTGGTTTGGGAATCTGGGTTATGCCAGGACTCAAAGCATTTAATATCAGCTTTGGTTTGGAGGAATGACAACAGAACAAGGGAGCTGACATGCAGACTGTAGTGACTTCAGGCTTCTGAATCTGAAAGTTACATGATGTGATGCTTTCAGATGTCCTACATGACATGAAAATATCTGACCCACTAACCAACTGCAAGACCTGGATTCTCATCAGATGTACCTTTGTGAACTCTGGTAGAGCCCTGAGGATAGTAAACTCCCTTTCTGCATGTCTTTTGAAGCTCTCAATGGCTGTGCTTCATCTCTTTGTGTATTAACTGGCTGGTTTATGTCCATTACTAATTTTGTACAGCATCTCCTGGGAGGAAAAACCTAAAGGGCTGTTGATTAGCTGGGATAGTGTACTAAGGGGCAAACTAGCAATAGCATAAGACAAAGGCACTGTTTTTTTACCACTTTTCAATTAATGCATCAGCAGCACTTATCTTTCTTACTATATTGCTATTTAAGATGTTTCCTAATTTGTAATCCAAGTTCCTCTTGCTTTATAGCTCTGTATGGGTTTAAGCATTCACTATACATGGCCCTTGCAGCTCACTGTGGCAAGATTTTATTTTCCCAGCTGGGATGTTGCATAATAGTTAAAAACTAAGGATAGTAGGCAGTTATTTTCCAAATACAATGTATATTTTACACAGACAAATATTTTGTGGTTATGGATATAAATCCAAACACTTAAGGATGTATATTGTGTATATTCTAGCCATTAATTAGTATCTATCATCTGTCTTGTGTGCCCATGCATACATTTGCACACTTGCAGACCACATATGTTATGTGCACATGGGCAGCTACTGTTATCCTTGTTCAGTTTTAACCTGTCAGGCCCCAAGTCCTATTTGTAATGGGAGATAATCTTCTACATAGATAGAAAGCCCTCAAGAGTGCTTGATGTCTCTCAATCCAGCCACATCTTTTGCTCCTTCAGACTCCCTGCCCTTCACCCTTACACCTTACACCACTGGAAAATCCTATGGTTACAGCTATGAAGGGTGGAAAAGACAAAGGAGAGGAAATTTAGGGTCACCCAAGAACATGAAATTGAGAGATATAAGAGTCTTCAAGTGATGGCTCTGTTACTACTGTCTTGTGTCACTCAGGAGCCAATGTTACTTTGTTTTGCATGACACTCATACTTTACATGAAATTCAGATGAAAATGGTAGGACTGTGGTTGGACTTGATGATCTTAGAGGTCTCTTCCAACCTTAATGCTTCTATGATTCTGTGGGACTGACAAGATCAGCAAAAGCAGCTTATCAGCACTGTCTCAGCTTGCTTCCCTTACTTAGGCAAGTAGATACCATGTTGTTAACTCACATTAAAAACTCTTATTTCACACAACTGAGATATCTGCAGGATTGGGTCTCCCAACAGATTCACAAGTCAATAGTGAGGCCAGCCAGCAAAAGAGAGGGAAAGTTCTGATGAAGCATGAATGGAAGAAGGGTGACAATAACATAAGCTGTTGAAGTGCCAGTTATATTCAGGATATAAGGTCTCATCCAGCTGTCATTTCATTCAATGGCAGAAGCTGGGGGAAGATCCTCCATGTTCCATCCTCTAGTCTGCATATTTCTGTAATCTTTAAAACCATTTCCACAATTTCTTACAAACATGGATTACCAAGCTGGCAACAAACTCTACAAAGTCAATGCATTTACAATATGCCCTAGACATAGCTTTACTGCCATGGAAATAGTTTTGCTGTGACCATGGACTGGAGGAGTGTAAGGCTGGGGAAAAACTACATGCTTTCTGGTGATAAAATCCAGCAGGTTTGAGAAGAACATTGTGTTTCTAACCTCCAGCCATCTCACCTGTGAAGTGTGCTTATTAAGCTCCTTTCATGACCACAGGACCTGAAATTTATAAATGCTGCAGGTGTGAAGGCATTGTGTGGCACTTCTAGGTTAGTGAAAGAACATTGTTATTCATGGGTGAGATATTCTATTTATTCAGGGGAAGAGGAGTTATGTGTGGGTGGGTGGAGAGTGCAAAGCTGATGATAGACAGACATAAACAGAAACAGACATCTATGGAGCACCTCAAGTAATTTCTTTGTATTGATGCTTCAAGGGTTTAAATCTCCCAGTAGTGGCTGGGTGCTGGGATTTCTCCTCTAATGATGAAGACTTGCTGTATCTCCTGCTACCTAACTACTTTTGAGAAGTTTACTTAATTTTACTTCATTTCTATGGAGTAATAGGGATGGTGCCAGACCATACTAAACTAGTGGTTGCTCTTAGTTAGAAACCCAAGCTCCTGTTGATGCAGATCAGTCCTGGTGTCATCTAGCTGTTTGCTGTGGTTGTATGCAGCACTTTGTTTTGATCATAGTAGATATCTAGCCCAGAAACAAATGTTCTTCAGAAGTGTGACACTGGGATTCCTTGAAGTTAAAGGCAGGGCTTAAACTATTTAGTAACTTCTTTTTTAAGGATTTAGAACAATTTCTATACATTATTGTTACTGCAGAATACTATGTCTTCTTTCTCTGGACTGTTTTCTATTAGCTATCTCCATTTTGGTTTTCAAGGGCTGACAAGGAACAATTTGAACACAAAGTTATTTTAACTCAATTAACAGACTTCAGAATTTTGTGATAGTTAAAGATTTTTTTAAAGGATACAGTTAATAATTTTCACTTTGAAGAAAGTTGGATAAACAGTTGAATCTAAGCTAATGAATTAGTGAGACTATAACAATTTATAGCTAAACCCTTTATGATCAGGTAATATAGAAGTAAAGGTAACTCTGGCAGGAACTATGATTTCATCTTGTGTTCTTCTAGCAACATCTGCACCATCATCTTTCATCCATGTTACCTCTATTACAGATGCATTGGTTTCCTTGCATTTCTGTACTTTCTACAGATTTTAGTCCTAGACTGTCAGCTGTTCCTATTCACATTCTGGGAAAATTCTTATACAAGAAATTGAGAGCAGTCTTTATAAATATATTATTATTTTAAAGCTATATACCTGGAGGTTGGTGGAGGATTTATGGTATATAGTTCCTCTTTCAATGAGATACCTGCAGTGTCTCTGATACATCAATATTAAGCTGTTTAGATAGAATATGAGAATGTTTGCTAAATTTTTTGTCAGACCAGCAACATAAAAAATATATTAGCTGTAGCAAAGGATGTAGGCTCAGTACCATCAATAACTGTGAAATATGACTTTAAAAAAAGTATACTTAACCCCATTTTTCTTTTTTCTAATTTGGTTACAGGCACTTGGGGAGAGTCCTGATTTTTCAGCTCTGAGTGTGCTGAATTTTTAAGTTATTTTTTTTAAAAGAGAAGGGAAAAAAAAAGAACCAAAACAAAAGAAGCAAGCAGCTGTCCTTGTACCTTTGTAGCTGTACTAACAGTTGACAGGCTGAGCACTGAGACACACTCCACAACCCCTAACCAAACAAACACAAAAAAAAAGCATTTCAAAGCAGATACAGACAAACAACTAGCATTATTTAAGTTCTAAGATAATGTTTTCTTTAAAGAAAAGTTAAAAAAAAGTTATGGGTTAGTACAAAGAGAGAATTGCAACATAGAAGATTCCCTTACTTCCATCTCTTGTACATTACTGGCAGCTGCTGAGAAGACAGTAATATTGCTTTCTCATTAAGAATATTTAACTGAGAATATTTAATCCATGTGAACCTAAGAGAAAATTAAACAACACTTGAATACACCTAAAACTGAAATTAAAGGGGGCCTTGGTTTGGCCAGGGCATGAGCATATTTTCTGCCAGATCATGAAATTTTTACAGTAGTCAGAGCTTCAACACCTCATTCACAAGACAGGGACATGATTAAGCACTGATTCAGGGAGACTAATACCTCCCATCCAGTAAGCAACACAACCCTCTACAACATGTGCAAGATCCTTAGCATTAGTGGAAGCAAATACTGATCAGCTTGCAAGATTTCAGCAAATAATTCACAATAGTGGTAAGGCTGGAAGCTAATAGAATCACAGAATCATTATGGTTAAAAAACCCCTCTAAGATCATGGAGTCCAGCCATCCACCTAACACTACCATGCTCACCACAAAACCATGTCCCCAAACACTCCACCTACATGTTTTTAGAACTCTTCTGGGGATGGTGATTCCACCACTTTCCTGGGCAGCCCGTGCCAAAACCTGATAGCTCTCTGAGTGAAGACACAGTTACAGTAACAGCACATACAGCACAACACCACACACATCTGATTGCTAACAAAAGTGGCTTTTTTAGTATTTCAATATATTACACTGCATTACAAGCCTGAATCCAAAGCCAAGTGGAAGAGAGTTTTGAACCCGACTTTCCTTCACCCACACATTACTTCAGGCATTTGAAGAAAGTGTTGAACAGCTTCCCTACTCACTTTCTCAAAGTGGAGGAGAAATTGCTCTCAAATGTTTGTTATAAACGTGTAATCTGAACTGCAGCCACTCGGCAGGGCTGCAGAAGAATTTACGATGTGCTAAATATTTCCTTTGTTCTTCCCAGTGGTAGCCTGCTGTAGCAATTAGAAAGCAAGTGGCTGCACATCTAAACTGTGGCTGTTTTCTAAAGAATAGTTGATAACTGTTAAAAGCCTTCCTAAGCAGGACTTGCTCTGTTAATACTGCAATCCTTTATTTTTAAATCGATGTCTAGATAAATTCTCCATGCTTTTTTCTCATCTTCTGAGCTTACCATCTTACCTCATCCTCTAGGTACCTTATTACTGAGATAGAAAGCAGACACAACTGTTGACCATTGCTGTAATTTAGCCACTACCAACCTTAAAATACAGTCTCCCAAGTCCCTCTCTTTTTATCATGTGATTATGTAGCTTCCACAGGAAGCTGATTTTCCATGATCTTGGATCATGTAAATGATCCAAGCCACTATGACTAGTTACATTTCTGCATGAAAATAATAGAAAATAAAATCCAGTGTCAGTCTCTTCTGCCTTTCAACAAAAAAAGCAGTGTCCCAAGCTGCTCTACAACACTTTTGAGAACATAAGGCATCAGACCTCACAGTAGCAAGTTTGAAGTAAGCCTTCCATGGAAGGAAACTGAAAAGAAATGTGCCTCAGGAAGACTGCAGGTTTAGGAAATAGGAAAAATGGCTTCAAGAGACATTTCTCCACCATATCTGTTACCTTAGCCATGGCTCCAGAAAGGGTAACAAGTTGGGGAAAGTAGATAAATTTGTAGAGCTGCCGTATGCAGAGCCCGGGCCATGCTGAAGGTGGAGCATTGCTCTTATGGGAATGAAAGTTCAAAGTGAGTAATAAGGTAGTTACACTGGGAGCAGCTTTTTCAAAGCCTTCCATGGTCTGTTACCTCCAGTCCAGGTCTCAGCATGCAGGTGCTGGTCTGGAGCAAAAGGCAGCCCAAAAACCTTGCTGCCTGCACTACAAAAAGAGGTTGAAAGCAGCAAGGAAGCCAGAGGGAAACTTCCTTTGCGTGCCAGCACTAGGGTCAATGGGATTTGGCCTTAGAATTCCTGTGGAGTCATAACCAATACATCAAAGTCAGTTCCTTGGCACTTATGTGCTATTGCTTAGCCCCCTGGCTTCCCTAATCCTTGGGAAGGTATGGCATTGTTTCCCTCTGAAGCCTGAGGGAAACACAGTTCCCTAGTCAAAAAGCAGCCAGTATCCACTGGCATGTCAGCAAAACACTACCTCTGGCAGGTGGCCTTCAAGATAAACCACTGGATGTACAAATTGAAAGCAAGCTTTGGGATACAGGCTTTGAGGAATGCACACTCTCCTCTGTGGTGGTCTTCACCCTGTTGCACCACCTGGCAATGTCTGGAATGAAGTTATTTACAGTCTAAACAATGAGAAGTCAAGTGGACAAGATGGTTCAGAGTTTTGATCATGGGATATAGAGTTTTCTGCTTTGGATTTGCTGGGTCAGCCCCAGGCCAGCTGGTGTTAATAAGTGGAAGTCATCGCCATCCCATTGCTTCTCAGGGATCTGTGTGAAATGGGCTTGGTTTGGGCACCCTTCTTTTGAAGGCTCTGCAGACAAACCAAGGACGAGAGCTGACTGAACAGTCTCTTTCTTCCCTAGTTTTGAGCCTTACCAGGCAGAGAGGAGTTACTCTGCAGCCAGTGCTTTAACACCTTTTTAAATGGTTGGTGAGATGTTTCCCAAAACAGCCCCAAACTGTGCTGAAATTTGTGGAATTAATCCCAACTTGTGCTACTGCCTCCTATACTACTACATTTTCAATTAAGCATGGATGAAGTGACAGTCTAGACTGACTTTTGCATTCACAGCTATGTCCATCTACCACAAGAACAAATCATCTTCTGTGCTATAGCATTGGCTCTGGTGTTTCAAAGAGAGACCTATCATCCATTCTTTCATTCAGGACAACCATCAGTTTGCTTCTTCATCTGGACATCATCTCACCACTGTTAGGAATTTGCATTCTTTGGATGTATAGGGCAAATGAAAAACCTCTGAGATTGATCATCATCGATCATTCAATGGGAGCTAAAGACAAAGGCAGCACGTAATGGTTATGATCACAAAGAGGACAATCGATACAGGGATAAAATGGGATCTACTTTGATGTAGATCAGTGTTTATTATTTGTTTCTTGGAAAAGTATACTTCTGCAGCAGCACTGACATCATGCACACTCCCTCCCTTTTTTATCTTGCTTTGACTTACTGAGTGGAACACTTCAGTGCAGGCTCTGCCAGCGTAAGAGGATATCGTTTGTCTCTCAGACTGTAACTTTTCATCAGACTGTGGTTGTAAATCTAAACATTAAACTGACTAAATTTTAGCACTATGTGTTATGGCAGAGCCAACAGAATCAAAATAAGATTGAGTCATTAGGCAGAAGAGACACCTTACAATAATCCTTGCTGCAAAGAGCTTCCAACCCAAATAGATCAGACAGACCACAGAAGTAGGGCAAAACGGAAGCAAAGCGAACAAAGTTAACTCAGCTGAATTCTAAAAAGAGCTCAGACTAACATCATAACATCTGAGAATCCATAATTATAACCAAAACTCTAAATAAGATTTGGGCTTTTTTAGCAGGACTACGTGAAGATGTTCGAAAAATATTGAGAATAGCAAAAAATAAAGTCATTATATTTCATGTTATTTTTTTCCTCTTATAATGAACTGTCTTTGTCTTTTTATACAAGAACTTTCTTACACAAGGATTTCAAACAGCTATCACTTAGCAGAGTCTCCCCATTCTTCAATGATAGGCATAAATACTGTTGTCAATTTACAGTCAAGGCACTGGCTTGGCATTTCCTAACGAATCCAAGCTGAGGGAACACTCCAGGAGCAAAGACAGGCAGTCTTGACTTGGTGACTTCTGCCTTGCATTCTACTGACCTCTTTTGAAGTTAGAGACTGTTAGGGTCATCATGCTCAAGACTTAAGGCACATTGCTGTAGGCTCAGAGGAGCATGAAGAGTGGAAGAAGACAGAGGAATAAGTCATTGTCCCTCAAATAAAAGATAAAGTAGACAGCACAGACAGCACAAGTTAGTATGACCCCAGTGATTTAACTGTTTGTGTGATGAAAGAAAATCCTCCCCATTAGCATTGTGAGGTAGCTCTGATCAAACACAGACATATCACATATTTTTAACCCACTGATCACTGCATTTAGAAGGTTAGCAAGAAGCACTGCAACAATGAAATTAAAGTTAGCACAGTACTGTTAAATTTCACCCACTTGTACATCAGCTAGAGTGTCAGTAACATGGGCCATCAGTCTCTGATTATTTTTATACTTTGTTTGACAGACACTTCTGGAAATGTCTTCTTGTTTTACATCATCAGCAGAGCTCCCAGGCTAAGTTCCTTACGTATCTTTGAATGCTGCTAAGCTAATTGGCATTTACTTGTACCCCCCTCACTATAAGAATCATGGGGTCTGACTTGGCAAGAATAACCTCTATTTTTTTGTTGTTTGTTGGTTGGTTGATTTGTTTTTGAACACAAGAGATGCCATCTGAACTTAAGCCCATCTCATCTTCTTTGAAAAAGGAAGGGGGGAAAAGTTAAAATCAGTTTTCATTAATTAGAGGAAAATTGTATGTAAACAATTGAAAGGTCTTTTCATACTTATGGTCTGACATTTCCACAAAGAGCTTAATTGCTTACATGGGCCTAGAGGGTTATGTTCTTTTTTTAAATTGCATATGCTCTCTGCCAAATACTAGCTTGGACATGCTGTGAGTGATTTTTGGATCACCAGCAGTTCTTGCTATTTTAGGTGCTGTCACAGCATGAAGTTGTAATTAATTCTGAGGATCCTGACAATCATAATTATGATAGACTGGGTTTCTGATAAGGCTTACTTTTTTTTTTTTTTAGGGTGTCTTCTGGGTTCAGTATTAGGTAAAGAATGTCACACTGCAATAAATTCCCAGTTTAAAGAATAAACACCTGCTGCAGAGCTAGGCAAGAAACATACATCTTGTCCCATGGAACTTGCCAAGTCTTCATAAATATTCCC
This sequence comes from Galbula dea, assembly GCA_013399015.1. Lineage (NCBI taxonomy): Eukaryota > Metazoa > Chordata > Aves > Piciformes > Galbulidae > Galbula > Galbula dea. Next base: position 889,317 of record VWZX01005643.1, read on the forward strand.
ACTATGAAATCAAGATTATTTGAATCTATTCATAAAAACAAGTAGAAATAAAAAGCCATCATAGCAGTATACTGCTTTGGATGCTTGAGATGCATATGAGAGACAATTTCAGTTCCTTTTATGCTGTCCTCTTTATGGAAGAGTGAATAGCCCTAAAGAACAGGCCACTACTCATTTCATAAGAAGTCTTTCCAGCTGGAACTTTCTAAGTTTGTGTAATAACTAAATACTAAGTTGAAGGGAGCCTTTAGTCTGTGTATTTCTCTGTCCAAGTAAGCTTCTGGGTCAGTTGCTCCTTGCTGTTCTGGGGTTCCTATCACTTTCTTTTCCTACCACTTCCTCTAGTTTCTCCCTAGTTTTGATTAAGAAACCCAGTTTTGGACTAGAGGGTGCCCCAAAATATTGTACTGAATGGCTATGTTCCTATGGGAAGTTTCCATTCCTTTGAGTATTTTTCTGTGGGATGAAAAAATTTTTGCAAATTTCTCATTTGTTCCCTGAAACTTAAAAACCATTGAATTTTTCTATTATAGGTGAAAAAGCAGGTTGCCTACAGCTTCCAGGATGGTTTACCTTCTATCTTCACTTCACTGGTAATTTGCAATAGCAATAACAGCAGGAGTATTTTCCCTTTCAGGTTTTTAGAGGCACTGAACTAAAAATTCACTACAGTTGGTAGTGAGACAAGTACACAGTGAAAAGAAAATGTTTCCTGGGCCTTTGGATTCACTTCTGAAGGCCTTGGGAAATAATTGTACTATGTTATTATATCTTGTTACTCCCTCAATTGTACTATGGCCCTTGAAGAGAGAAAAAAACCCCAGCACACTGCCTTTGCCTCAGACTCCAAACTAAGCCCATGCGTCATGCTGCAGTCACTGTTTTCTGAGCGTTATCCTCTCTCTTTAGCAGCTCCCATTAATAGCAGAAGGAATTACACGGTTAGAGGAAGGAGGATGTCCCTCCTGAAAGAATACTGTTGTGTATTATCTGTAATACAACACTCCAGGCCAGCTGGTACCTTCCAGGTTTGGGCTCATCTACGGTAATGCAGGGCCTCAACAGAAGGAAGGAAGCAACTCAAGGAGTTTTTCCTAGGGTACATATTCCTAGCCTAAGGAGCAATCTGGTTAAGTCAGAGCAGACATGCAGTTCTGTGCACTCCAGTGCCCTGGGAGAGCACATTGCCTGTGCACACAGACAGCTTGGCTAGCCCTGTGTCCAGGAAAGGAATAAAACTCATGTCTGTCTTCTTGTCTGCTCCAGGGGAATTTCTTCTGTCACTGGAATCAGGGGAACGCTTTCTCTGTGCTTCCACAGCAAGGGCAATTTTACCTGGAGTCAGAGCATCCTTTTGATTTCCCTTGTGAAAGAAGTGTCAACCTTAACTCTTAGGAGACAAAATACAGGTTTACATCTCTAGTTGCACCATATTCAGGGTTTTTCCAGAGATCCTAAGCCCTAAAACCATGCAAGTTTGAGAGGATCTCTTGTTTTTTGATCAAATAATGTGAGTATCTATCTCCAATTTCTTTGCCAAAAAGTCCAATAGTATAAACTAAGTAGGAATTAAATGTTGGGGGAAAAAATAAAACAACCTCAAAAGCAAAAAGGTAGTGAAAAGATCATTCATTTCACCTGTGTTTTTTGCAGTGTGTACTTAGTCAAGGAGCAAGGTAGTGAAGTTTTATAGAGATGTTTCTGGGTCAAGTTCTGGGTATTTGTCCTCTTCTGCTCTCCCTCCCCACAGCTGTCCCTGATACTGTGGTATCAGTGACTCTCACTTCACTTTGTTGTATTTTGATTTCAGCCTCAAACTTTAACACTTCAGAAAGCCTAATACACATTCTTAAACCTCTGAGAAGTTTCACATCATGGATCTGCCTTGCATATGCATTTTCTCAAGTCTGCAGACCCTGCCATTCACAGCCTCTGAATGTGGCTGTGCAAAGCCTTTGGGGACACCTCAGCAGCAACAGCAATAGATGCAAGAAAGAAGCTCCTACACAAACATGGCTCTGAGGGCAAATCCCATGTTCCTCCCAGCATACTGCCACAAGGGGGATTGCAGAATCACAGAAACATTTAGGTTGGAAGGGACCTCTTGAGATCACCTAGTCTAACTCTCCTGCTCAAAATAGGGTTACTTAGAGTAAGTTGTTCAGGGCCATGTTCAGTTGAGTTCTTCAATGTCTCCAAGGATAGTACCACCAGCTTCTTTTATGAAATCTTCAGAAAGAATGAAGCAACTAATCCTTCATTTTGCAAAAAAAGAAACCAGAAAAAAGAAAATATACTCTAGGAGGGGAGGCTGGGAATGCCCTGCAGCAGGCATGGGCACTGCCATGGAAAGAGTTGCAAGGCCAAAGTTCCTTTTTTGGCTTTGGCTTTAGAATGCTTGAGATTAGGCACAGCACTGCCCAGTGTTTCCAAAGAGGCCTTTCCAGGCTGAGCCTCTAGAGTACAATGTCCTTCCAGATGTGAATGTATAACAAGAAACAGGGGGTAATGTCTTCATTGTTGTTTAGCTACTAACCCTCTGCCCTTATCATTAAAACACTTTATGTACTGCTCAGAGTTTTTCCATTGTAGTAACAATTATACTAAAATAGGTAAAACAAAACAGACTGATAAACTTGGTTGCTTTGTTTTCACTTAGTTTTCTTTCCAGGCCTGCTATAATTGTTTGTAATACTAGAAAGAGTAACAATAATGCTGGTTAATAAGGTTAAGGTTAAGGGCCATAGATTCTGCTCACAGCTCACTACTGAAATTCTGTGTTTCCTTGGGCAAAGCTTCATGATGCTTCTGCTCCCCTTTAGTAAAGGGAGAATACTCCATTTTCTACCTATTTGTCCTTTGAGAAGTAGTGTCTGCCATGAAAATCTTCCTTAGAACATTATCTTATCATTGCAAGGTCTGTTTGGGATCAGAAGTTCATTTTATACTGAAAACTCCACCAATACTCCACTGTGGTTGTCTTGCATGTCCAAAACTCAAGTGGTACAGTCCCAGGCATAAACCCTTTCCTCCTCTTCAGAAAGATTCTGCTAGATACATCTTACATCCAATAATTGGTTATCATTTTGATCTATAATTTTGTTCAGTCTACATGCAGAGTTGTGGAAAGATGCTAGCTGAGTAAAAATAACATAAAAACATAAAAAACAATACCTATTGTTTTATTTAAATAAATCCAAGATGATTAAGTGGTGTCTACAATAAAACAAAACCAAATGCAAAACCTCAGTTGTATCAAAATTTTCATTCTCACAGGAATCTAACCAGCCATCAAACCATCAAGTTATCATTACCCACATTATCACAAATGTGCAAGATTTATAGACTTTAGCAGGAAAGGGGATGATGAGCTATGATTACCCCAAAAAGACATAACTTAGATAATTGCATGTAGCTATAATTCACAAACAAAATAATGTTTTTGACTACACCATCTAGACTTGTCTAGCAAGACATCATGAGAGGGTACAGGTGTTATTTCCTGTGGGAATTTGTTCCTGTGTCAAACATCCCTTCCACTGGAAAAGATGTGGGTTTCAACTTGAATGGCTTTTAATTTTATCCATTTGTTCTTCCTACTTTTTGTCCTACAAGATAGAGTAGGTATCTAATTCTTGTTTTTGTCTGTAGAAGTGCCCACGCACTGAACATTAACAGTATGAAGGACAACAGCAGTGATCTCCTCAAATGCTAAAAACCAGTTGGGTTTTCTGCTGTGTACCTGGAAGGAGATCTGTTTCCAACTAGTTCAGACTGTGCTAAAGTCCAAGGCTGTTGCAGAAAATGCCTTGTATGCAGTCAAGGATAGAAAAACAGTTCTCAGATTTGAAAAGCAAGCAATCAGGAAGGCCAAACAGCCATGACTAAATAGGAATTCATAGCTTGAATTTTGTGAATAAAAAAAATAAATCCTAGAAAGATATTGCAAAAAAGCCTGTGAAATCTTTTTAAAGCTCCATTCTCCATTGATTCCTAACGAAATAAATGATGTTGCCCTAACTACTTAAAATTGATCAGATCCCCTTGAATATTTGGGAAGAACATGAAAAACTTATTCCTAACATAAAGCTGACACCAGAAGGCATCCAGTTTGTTCTGTGAAGAGGGATCAATTGCATGTTTATTTATAGCTTGTGAACTGGGATTACCAAATGTGGGCCCACGACTCTCATGGGCTCCCGACGCTTGCTGTTGGAGTCTTGCGCAATGCTCGGGCAGAGAGCATGTGGGCACCAGGCTTCCCAACTACAACTGCAGTTCCTCCTGTGTGGCTGCCTCAAAGAGTAAGGGTCTCCAAGCAAGCCTTGCATAATGTAACCTTTCAGCTTCTCTCATCTTCTGAGAGCTCAAGCTGAAGCTCTAACTCAGCAGTTATTTTATCTATTTGTTCAGTTAATTTTTTTAGCTGGCCTTGATTTTCTTTCATCTCCTTTAGTTTCCTGCTAATACGTATGTAAATTTTGTTGGGCCATATAACAGCTTCTACTTTCTGAATCACCTGTGTACCCTGTAGTCACAGAGCAACATGGAGGAACCCTTCTGACTCAAGACCCATGTTCCTGACACTACTGGTTGACTTTCAGCATTTGGGAAAAAGGGTCATGGAGAAGATGAAAAGTTGTGTCATAGTAGGGATGCGCTGCCTAAATGAGAACCTGTACTAAAATGGGTCTTGAAAAAGGCAAACTCCCAAACAGCATTATGAACCATGAACCCTCCCTTTCATGTAGCTTGATGTGATAAAGAGTACCTGAAGCAACCCAAAATGGAGTTTATTTCTCATGTCACGTGAAGCTACCTTAGTTCATGCCTAGGCTTTTTATGATCAGAGGGCTGGAGCATCTCCTCTATGAGGACAGGCTAAGAGTTAGGGTTGTTCAGCCTGGAGGCTTTGGGAGACCTTATAGCAGCCTTCCAATACCTAAAAGGGGCCCATAAAAGGCAGAGAGACTTTTTACCTAGGTAGAAAGCAGTAGGACAAGGGGAAATGGCTTCAAACTGAAGGAGGGAAGATAGAGATTGGACCTTAGGAAGAACTTCTTTACCCAGAGAGTGGTGAGTCACTGGGCAGGTTGCCCAGAGAGGTTGTGGCTGCCCCATCCCTAGCAGTGTTCAAGGACAGGTTGGATGTGGCCCTGGCCAACCTGGTCTAGTGGATGGCATCCCTGCCCCTTGGCAGGGAGATTGGAGGTAGGTGATCTTTATGGTCCCTTTCAACCCAGGCCATTCTATGAGTGTATGAATCTCTGAATCATTGTGGTTTTGAGATCAGTCAGGGCTCAGGCAGCTAACATTAAGCAACAGCCCTACTGTAGCTGCTGTTTTCCAGGGAAAATAGGTTTGAGGTGGCACTGTGTGTTTTTAGGAACATTGTGAAGCTGAGCCACAGTTTGTCTAATTGAATGAGGAACTAAATTAACTACTCTTTTAGCAGTCCTCATATCAGCAAAAGTCACATATTGAGAATTACCTAAATATATTTTAACCGTTACATAGCAGAAACTAAATATATAATAAAAATACAACTGTTAAGTATCACAAAAAGGATGTCTTATTTAAAAAATATATATAGAAAAAAGAACTTTGGAGTATGAACTTTGAATGAGCTTATGCTGTTTTCTAACCTGGGGGGAAAAAAAAAAAAGAGTAATGAATGATCTTTACATTCAGCAATGAAATCCTACACTATCATAGATGTTTTTTTAACTCCTTTACTCAACTCAGACAATCTTACTAGAAGGAAAAATGTGAAGCTCATAAAAAAGTGCATACCAGAATATTTACATGTTCACACTGAATGAACTAAAGGCTTTCCCACTGGATTAATTTACTCTCCAAAGTAGCCCCTCCTAAAGGATGGGTCTGTTAGATTAAAATATGGCCAGCATTTTATTGTAAGTCTTTACCACTTTACAGTAGCTAGCTCTAGGGTTTATTTCAACCCCCATTCAAATGAGTCTTTTTATTGACTTTAAGGGGAGATGGATTGAGCCTTTCAACAGCAGTCTTTTGGCCCCATGTGCACTCATGTAAATCTACACTTATTTGTGGAGTCTCTTCTAGAATAACTTTCAAGTTCCTTTCACATTAAAATAAGGCAGTTTAATTCTCAATACAACTTTAATTTCTCAAATCTGAAATTTCTGTTATGTAGAGCAAAATTTCATTTAGTAAGGTTTTTATTTGAGACAATGTATAAGATTTTAGTTCTTTATTGAAATAGTTCTACATGAAACAGAAATTTTTGTTTCCTATTTGACGCCAGTGCTTATTTATATTTTGTTTTACAGGTGTATAGCAACTGAATAGTCTGAGCATGTCTCAGAACACCAGATTATCTTCTAGTGCCTGTAAATATTAGCAGTAACTCAAAATATTCAACCTAAAGGCTATATCAAATTCAAGCAAGCAATATGAGTGCAGTCTTATGCTTGCTTGGATCTCAGTTTGAAATTAATAACCAGTTTGAGGTAGTGCATTTCAGAGCAATATCTTTCAAAAATATTTTAGAAAAAAATTCATATTAACTTTTTATATTCATTAGATATAATAATTAAACCCATTTAATATCTTTTAAATGTCAAAGGGTATTAAGCAGCACAAATTATATACATCATAGTTAACATATGAAGAAAGAAATGATTTACACCCAGGGCCTGACTCTGTGATATTTAGTGCCTCCAGGTATAATCTGCCATCTGCAACAGTCCAATGTTGTCATCAAAGGATTTTGACTGTACAAACAATTTAGAGAGTGCTAAAGACAACTTAACTATGAGTATAAACCAGACTGAGCCATTTTCAATGATATATCCAAACCTGATGTGGAGGTGATTCTTTCTATGAAACCTCCTCTGAGAGCAAACTCACAAGTTGCCCCAGGGTGGGTCTGAGTGTCCCACAGAAGTCAGCAAAGCAAACCTCTCAGGAGCCAGTCCCGTGTTGTCTACAGCAGATAGCAGCCATCTCTGGTTGTTTCAGGAGGCCATCTCCTAATGTACTGAGCTGGAGCTCAACACCTACATCTCCACTAAGCAGTGGCAGAATACAGCCCTAAGCATTGTCCAGCCATTGCCCAGTACTAGTAAGCTACTTGGCATGGGTTTGACCCACGGTAGCTCAAGGCTGGATTATGTCATGGCATGTTTGGGGAGAGCATCGTGATAACCCTAGGACAGCTGCTTTCCCAACAGCTTAATGAAAAGCTGTATTTTCAAAACCATTTGGTTGTACTGAAATGTTCAGTAGATGCAGATTAAGTCAGGCAAGGGACATCAATGGGGTTTTACTCTTCTACTCCTGTTAGCACCAACTGCTTCAGCTTTGTGATGTACTTGCTGTAATATGTCTGTACAGCTCTCTGGTCAGACTAGGCCATTGTGGTTGCTGTTCAATATTATTTTCCTAAACATTTCCACTCCTATAAAAGCTCAGAAAGTTTCCTGACAGGCTCTGCTTTCAGCAGTAGTAGGAAAGTATCCAGAACTGATTACAGTACTTAATTTTTAAAGAAAGAGGGAAGGAAAGCTCACAGAGATATTTCTTCTTAAATAAGAAGCAGGCAGAATGTGTGATGGGTCCCAGCCAGGCCCTTAATAAAACGAATGATGTCTGTGTTCCCCAGAGGGCTCATGACGCCACTTTGGAGTTTGCAGTCAGCAAGAAGCAGCTCATATTGCACACCGCATGACACTGGAATATGACTAATAAACATCAGGAAGTCCCCAACGGCTGCGAATTTGGCAGTGCTGTCTGAGTTGGCCCGTCATGATGTTCATGAACCTTGTGAGCATACTTGGGCCCAGTTTCAAGTGGATAGTAGATCCCTGGGTTTTGATTTAAGGCACCTCGCTGTTTAAAAGAACCTGGCAACTGAAAGAATAGAGGTGTTGCCTGTGGAAACCTGAGGTACACCAGCTAAGCGACGGGGAGCTGAAACTTGTGCAGTGCCTATCTGGTTTAAATAAGGCTATTAACATTCCACACTAACATTCAGATATATACATTCACATTAAAAAGCTAATAAAAATATTCAAATCACATCTGAGAACTGGTACTCTAGGTCAGCACTGCTACTGTAAATGTTCACAGCTCAGTCACTGACTCCTCAGAAAGAGTTTCTAATAGAAATGTTGATAGGACATTAGCTAAGTACAGTGGAGAGAATGGCACCACTGCTGTAGGATGAATGAGCACAAGTCAGTTTAACTAATAATAAAATACTAGTAAACAGATGAGGCCCTAAGCCTATTCATTAGGTTCACTTTCTGATGAGTTAAAACAGGTTGCTCATTTCTTGCCCACGAACCCTCCCAGGCAGTAGAAATGTGTCACGGATAAGTCTGGTGTGACAAAGTTTGTTTAGTTCTAGAAGACTGTAGTCAGAAAAATGCAAGAAACCACATATGGTGACACAGTGCCCTTAAGTCTCTAAAGTTGGAAGGAAATTTTCTGCTTAAAAATTCTGATATGTTGTAATAATGTGTGTTATCCTACTAAAAATTAGATATCTGTGGGACCAGTTCAGAACAATGGGACTGCTAAGAATATCATTCCTAAAGAAGTGAAAGCATTGTCTGACACAGTCTCTGGCTGGAGGCTTGTGTGGTGGGAAAATATTTTAATGGGGTTTCCTATTAGTATGATTGTTCTCAAGATGTAACAGTGGTATTGAAATACAGTGGAATGTTTACCATGTGTGTCTCCCTAGTAGATGGTAAGTGCTTTGTGGTGGCTTTGTGTTTGAAAACAGCTCGGTCTGATTTTTGCTCCGTATTCAGATCAATGAGCTCGTGGGCTAGTACAGTGAGCACTTACATGGTGTGTTTACACTGAAGTGGCAAACTTTATACCACTGTGTGGGCAGATCTGGGGAAGAAAGAGCTTATAATAGGGCTTATGATACATACACACTGAGCCAGCAGCCCGCATGGTAGCTCATGGCATCCAAAGCTAAGCCTACTCCCTGCCAACAGCTCACAGTCAAAGGGTCTTCAGCTGCAAATCTCCATAATTTGTAACTACTCAGACAGGAAAGTATTTGCAGTACTGCTCTGCAAGCAGATAAAATATAGGCAAAATCTGGTAAAAGGATGAGGTGGGAAGAAATTAATTGGCAAATTTTTATTGGTTCTATTCTTCTGTCACTTGCATATAGGTCATAATATACAAACTCATAACAAACATATTCCATTAATAGGTTTATTTATACAGCAATGTGCTTAAATTCAGTTTTATAGAGTAATAGAGGATTTCTGTGCAACATGAAGAGTATATGTCATGATTTAGCAGTTTGGGAGTGAATGAATGCTATGATATTTGCACATAACAATACTACACAACAATAGTCCACTACAATATGATGCATGCAATTTTATGGCTAAAGCTTCTTTTACACTTGTTTTTTTCCAGTCCTGTGTTAAATACTTTTTTCTTCAATGGGAGTGGCAAAACTCACAGTTGCCTCAGTGAAGATCTTAAGCTGTTGCCCACTTTTACTACTTCTTCTTCTTACAAAAGCAGTAATTATTATGGGCTGTCTTAAGTACAATTCCATGTCAAGCAAAGTGGTGGTCCCCTCTGAGACAATGAAACTGAGGTGTTTCATCATCTTATCTGAGTGTCATGTTTGCAAGTGGTCCTCCTCCACCTTGCTGGGGATGGAAGTGTACTTAAGATAGCCCACAATAATGATGGGCTTTGACTTGTCTCTCACTCTTTAGATTACAAATATGTCACTGAGATATGAGGATGAAACTCCTCAGTTCAGCATGATGTATGTGCTGCATGTATACACTGCAGTTCTGCACTGCTTTGGAGAACACAGAATTTATGGTAAGTGTTGTGTGTGTATAACTTGTTTCTGTCCTACAGAAACAAACCTAGACTGCAGAAATTATTCATGCAGGTGTTTTGCTACAGCTCTGGCTTCAGTTATATTTGCCTTTCATTTCATTATTCATATTGATGTAATTTCATTTCATTATTCATATAATTCATGGAAGAACCTGCGCTAGTAGGTGGCATAACTGCCCACAGTAAGAGCATCGGAACAAGATGATCTTTAAGGTCCCTTCCAACCCAAACTCTTCTATGATTCTATATGTAGTGAGAAAAAAAAAATCACTATTTAAGGTATTGGTTTCTTCCATAAACTCACTGGTTTCAGCAGTATTAGGGAAACTTAAGAAATCAGTGTTCCCTGGAATGTATCCAAGATTCCCTCTGTGCTGGGACATCCTACTCTCCCTATGCAAGTACATACTAATGAAATTGCCAAATGTTGTTTCTAGCACTTGTCTTCATGGTTTCTAATGTGGAGTCTATCTCCCTTCACAATTCATAGCAATTTCAGACTTGCTTACCAGAGAGAAGAGCTATCCATCAGTGGTGAACCTTTGCAATACTAAGGCTATACCTTTGAAGTTTGTTTTCACAGCATAAATCTTCCCATCTATATATGTAGTCCTATGGTGTTAACATACTCCAGGGAAAAAAGAATTCAGGAACAAAGTGGAGATTTAAAAGAAATTCTCTCCTGTGCCAGATGCTGCCATAGTTCTGCAAGGCAATCTAAGGAGACCCACTGAAATCTAGGGGACTGCTGACAACAGAAGGGCAGTCAAACTCTCTGGCCTAGGTTTTGGTAGAAGTTTGTGTCGTTTTGCTGATCAGCATTGCCTCATCTTCCAAATGCAAACCCCACTGTCTCTTTCTAGGTCCTGAGAACCCTCTTCAAATAACTGGCAAAAGATGTCCATCTCAGTATGGTTTTCAGGGCACTAATTCTGTCTCTCACTCCAGGAAACGTACCAGACCTTTTCAGACCTCCTGATCTTCCCAAACCTTTTGCCAGAAATGCTCCTCCTGCACCCTAGGACCTGGTGAAGGTGATTACTACCAACAGAAAGTATAATGCTAGGCTCTAGTGCAAGGATATGAGATGGAAGTGATCTAATTTCAGGAGAGCTGAGCACTGGGAGGGCACTGCTTAGCCAACAATTTTACCAACTCAATGGGCAAAGAAAGACACCTTGGAAAAGTTCTTAGTTGTCATGCCTCTACTCACATGCATTTTTTGGTGACACCCATACTCAGGCCAATAAAGAACCACTCTTCTCTACATTGTAGAAGTCGTTGAGAAGCATTTCAATATCAAAGCACTTCAAGAGGCACAGTATAATGTATGCTATGCATCCTAGTATTATTTTAATGAACCTGTCTCCATTGTTTTGCATTATTGAACTAAGCCTTTGTCTTTGGTCTCATCTTTTTTTTCTGAGAAATAATGGCAAACCAGGAAGTTAATAGTGAATTTATAGATGTTAGTGAAATGTAAGTGAGAAAAATGTTTTTCATTCATATTTAAACAATTCATGGTGACTTTACTGGTATTTTTTATTTCTTTGACTTTGCAGGATCATCCCATTATCCTTCTGGGGACTTTACTCACCCACCTTTGCTTTTTCATTCTTTCAAAACCTCTCCTCAGGACTCATGTGATATGTCACATTGTTCCAATTGATGGGGACTGATGGGATTCTTTTCAGGGCTTGTCAGTGCTCCTCTTTGATTAGCCAGAAAGACCATGGTTGAGTGACAGTAGAGTATTCTTCCCACAGGTTCCCCAAGCCCAGCTACTGCAGGGCATGTGAGATGGGACCTGAGGGTAGTAATCAATTTCTGGTTTCCAGAATAACACTGTCAGTGATAACCACCATGAGGTCATGAAGCCAGTATTATATATGATGGAAGTTTGTTTTGTTAGGTTTTTTTTTAATTAGAGACTTCCAATGCTTCAAACTTAGCCTCCTTTTAGAGTCATTTTAGCACAGCTATAATCAACATATAGAATGAAACAACCACTTAACCTGTAGATGTTTACAAGCATATTTTCTTTTCCATGTCTGTGGTTTTCTCCTTCCTCTTATCTTGACTTCTGGCACGTGTGATTTTTCATGTATTTAGTATTTACAACTTGCCCAAACACTAGGGCAAATACAAACTGAGGATTCTTGTGAAGGAGGAGGAAGTCTTGTTGACAAGATTCACCACCTGCTTCTTCTGTACACAGAAGATTTGTTTACAGCCTTATGATATGAGGTACCTGGGTAAGGAAAGCTCTGGAGCTCTGCAAGGTCTCTCAAACTCAGACTCCATTTGGTTCCCTGAAAAGAATAATCCATGATTTATTTCCTTGTTTTCTGTAAAATAGTACTGGAAATATTTATCTACATTACAAGGAGCAAACTTTACATCACTATGTCTGTCTAAGAGCCAGGGAAATGTCAAAAAACCTGTTAAGTATTCTTTTAATAAAGTGCAGCCTCCACATTACAACAATACTAGTGGAATTATTTTACAATGTGAGTGGAAGATGCCAGAAATCAAAGTAAAAAAGATCCAGAGTAACACAAATGAAAATGAATTGGCAGTTCTCTGGAGACTAAATTAAGGTATAAAGAATGGTGCCTTAATCTTAAATTAAATTCTACTAAATGTGAAGTATTATTAAGCTATCTATTAATCTTACTAAACTGCCTCAAAATTCTACTTTAACTGTATACATAAATAATTTAGACAATTAAGTATAATATGGACAATAAATCTCTCAAGCATTTGTGTACAAACTACAGATGTGGTATTTGCAATACAAATATGATACATATTGAGTCACTTCAAAGAGAACATGATCAGGAGGGGAAAAAAAATATGGGCCAATGTCAACACCCTGTTATCTCAACATTATAAATGTCACCAAACTCAGCTGTTACAAGAGTGTAGTTCCTCCTTCCATGGGCATTTCTTGCAGATAATAATACAGGCTGCAAATATTATAGAACCTCAGAAGGATTGAAGCCAAGAACTCTCTCCCACTGAAAACTTCATTTAATTCTCTTCTTTAGGCCTGTTTCTCCATCATTAAAATCCATAAGAATTTCAATTGCCAAATACTTCCCAGAATTTAAATGACAGAAATTATTTTTCCTTACTCTAATTTAAAAAAAATACTAGTGACATTAGGGATAAGAAAAAAAGCAACACATTTAAGATGAGAAACTTCTTTCTGTGGCTCTTTTTTTTTCTGAGGGAGGAAATCTACCTCCTCTGTAGGGAACTAGAAGCACTCATCCTTCCTGGCTGTCAGTTGGCTGTGTGTCAGGGCAATACTACTTTGCTTTTCCAGACTGTTCCGCTTGAGAATAATTGCTGAAACAAACCCTGACTCAAATCTTTCTGGTGTTAAGAAAGTATTAATTACTTCAGCAGTACCTTTCCCTTCCAGAAATCTTGTTTCATTTTATGATTCACTTACAGCAGTATGACTGACACCAAACAGGACAAGTAAAAACGTTCCTGAATGCCTGAGCAAACAAACTGCTTCACTTGGTCTCTGTTCATCTTTTCCTCCTGAAACTCATGACAAAATGTTTTTTAAACTTTCAAATAGGTGAAAGTAAATCTGAGATGAGAACACTACTGCTTTTCTCCTGGTATTCTGATTTAGATGCTGTTACCATTCATCTTCAGAAATGAAAGTACTAGGAAGGAATGTGGGAAAACATCTCTGCTACATCACCTGGAAAATGGCAGAGTGAAAACAGGGCCTCAGCACTGGCCCCTTTCCTCCTTATCAATTCATCAAAATCCATTAGTCTCTGATTTGTATAACTAACTGCATAGTTGCAAAACTGGCACAGCATCTCCTCTTGCTGCCCACTATGGTAACTTCATGCCTTAACTACTACACTGCTAGAGCAAAGCCATGATGCCACTTATCTGAACATCATAACTGTGATTTCTATCACCTAAGGTATTGAACTATTTTGTTTATCAATCCTTCCTCCCCACCCAAGCAGGCAACACTAAATTCCAAATTCCATCCCTAATAGAGTGAAGTTATTTTCAAAGTTGTTGCCTGTTTGCAAAAACAAACCATAAGGAAAAATGATACACTTAAAAAAGAAAAACACTGCTAATAGGATACATGATGAGTAGGACTACTATAAGGATTTTATTGTTTGTTTGCAAAGGTTGAGTAAATTGCCTGTAAATTATGCAGTCTTCACAAGCCCTGAGCAGTAAAACTGTTACTACACTTTGCACACTGTGTACCTCTACTACCCAATCTGAAGTTCATTTATCAACAGCCACCTTTGTGTAAACAAGCCACAGAGAAACTTCACTTGTTTTCACTTGTTATTGATGATCTTTCAAAACTCAGAAATTGCCTCCTCTTCAATTTCCTACCATTGAATTCTTAGGTAATCACCTCATCAATAGTTCTCAACAAAAATAATTGCTTCCAGAGCAGATTTTAGGCCCTTTCAATTGGTCACTCACTGTGCTTAAAAACTGTGAATAATAAATACATGTATTTTTTAAAAGCTCAGAATATGCTGTAATTAAGTCAGAAGTGGAGGAAAGTTTTCCCAGAACAGGATATGGGGCAGGGAAAACGAAACACAGGCTGCCACCTTTTAGGATATGTATTTTGTTTTCCTTTTGACATGATGTTCAATCTTCTATGCTGCAGTAGAAGTCATTCAAATGCTAATAAGTTACTCACATTCACAGCCAATCCCAAGTGTAGTCAACTAATGTAAAAGGTGAAGAGCAAGAGAACTTTGTCTGTCTTTTAAAGAGGAGGTGTACCATGAAGCAAGGAGTGGAGATTTACATTAGCTGCTTTGTTCTCATCTGTGGTCCACATCCCTTGAGTCTTATTCCTCTACCTGCTCTTTTTCACTGTAATGGCAAAGACTCTCTGAAACCAGAGCTGAAGTAGCCACTTGGAGGTCTCAGAACAACTTAGGAGCTGTGGCAAAATCTACACCATTTGCTTTTCGTTCTTTAAAAGAAACATAAGGTATTTGTTAACAGGATAGTAATTATACAGTGGAGGGAGGTGAGGAAGGAAAAAGATTGAAGAGAGCACATCTACTTTGACAATCCTCTGCCTCCTGTTTTAACTTACTCAGTAAAAATGTCTTTTTACTGTCCCATTGCTGCTGTTACCCAGCTGCAAATTACTGGCGAGAAGGACGTGCATGTACCATTGCATCAATACTCAACCAGGCATAGCAACCTGTCTGACAAGCTCTTCTCCCCCAGAAATGGAACTGAAAAGGCACTTAACCTCTGCTTGTCTGATTTAGGAAAATCAGCTGTTACCCAGGTAGCTCTCATGGCTCTTGATGTATGAACGTTGTTCAGTCAGCTGAAACAAGGCTATATGGCATCTTCTTCTCTTGCTTTTAAGTTGGAGCTGGTGGTTTCAGAAAGTACATCAAAGGATTAGCTACTTCTCTGCTGAAAGTCTGTTCCACCATATACACAGTCCAGTGTAATCACAGTCATAATGTCCACACAAAAGCTACAGATATGTATCAAGGTATGGTCTATGTCAGGTATGTTAAAATTGAAAGTGAAGTGCTTCTTTCCACTGACTTCAAACAGTGGCTGACCATGCCAGAGGAAATGATAGTGGTTTCTTTTGTGTGGGCTAGCTCATAAGACCCCTCAGGCAGGGATCATGCCTACTTCTGTGCTTACAGAGTGCAATAGGATCTCCAAGTAGAATGTATAATAAGTAACCAAACATAAAAATAATAACTACATTAATAACTAATAATACATTACATAAACAGGCTAGAGCCATTGGAAGAATGCAGAAGCCATGAACATTAATGATTCTTTCAGATTACATTTATTACTTCACAGCCAGAATGGAACAAACTTGCCTCTTGCTGGTTGTCTTAAGATTTCAGTGCATAAAGAATGATTTAATAAGGAGTTTGCCCTCAGGGTTAACTTGCAGCCATGTACAAAACAGACTTTGACAACCTCTGTTTAAATGTGCTTAAAGTAACCTAAACAGTTCACTTCTAACTGATATCTCTGAGATTCAGGACGAGATCCTCACAGAAACTAACACCTGAAGAGTCTGCTCAGGAATATTCCAACACAAGACTACATTGTAATACTTTCTGAAAATGAAGGATAATTGTCCCTAAATGCTATGCCCAGATTTCTGCCTGTTACCATACTTACAGTGCTGCAACTAAACTAGCATCTTAAATCTATACATACTTTTGGAGCTGTAATTTACAAGTTCAGAAGTGTCTAAGGTCTTTGAACAGGACATTTTAACAAGATAAAGGAACTTGTACTTTGAAATAAAACAGGTTTTCTGAAAACACTCTAACATCTTTTTTTTTTTAATGTCTGCTTTTCATTTTATAGTTTTATTGTTGCACATGACCTACAAATAAATAAGTGAAATAGCCTGAGCTTCATTTAATCTTATACTACTAGGAGAATCAAATTCAGTCATGCTTCTGGAAGAAACAAAGTTATGTTCAGTGTAACAGTAATATATAATGTCTTTTGTAGCATCATTTGGCAGTGACATTTTTACTTCTACAAAAGATGTGAAAAAGCTCATGGCCAATTATTCTTTACTGAATATATGTTGTTAAATTATAATGCAATACAGCAAGAATATGGTGTTACAGTGTAGTAAAATGTTCTTGGCATGAGTTTGCATTTGAGTTTATTGCTTAGCAAGCCCAATCCTGCTGACAATGCCATTGATGAATGTTTTGCCATTGGTTTCATTGGAAACCTCAACATGCTTGATAGTTGACTAATAAACACAAGTGCTCTCTTACACAGACTATTTCTGAGCAGTGACAGTAAAGTGATTATATATTGTCTTTGGTTTATGCTACCTATGTATGTGACCAAAAACTATTTTCAAAATGCTGGGGTTGATGTCTCACAGAATTTGAGGATGCTTTAAATAGATTTATGGAAATAGTAGAGTGACTATCTCAAAGCTGAAGAATGTTGTAAATTAAATAAGTAGAGAGCAGTCTTAAAAGATGGTTAAAATTCCTAGAAGCAATCAGAAAGTGAGAAAACTACATTTAATGTGAAACCAGTTAAAAATACAAATAGAAGGGAAATACACAGAGCAACAGAACTAACCTTTAATGAAACAGATTAAAATGTTCACGTTTTTGTAAAGGACTGCTTTTTGTTTTATTTGTGATGAAATGAATTCTGAAACAAGGTTTTGTGGCCAGAATAAACACGGATGGATATGGGGCACACCCTCAGCCCTCCTCCAGTGCCACAGGCTAGGGAGGTGAGGTAACACCAGCCCTGACATCTCTCCCAACTCCCCACCAACCTCTGGAAGAGGTCTAAGACTGACTTTCAGGCTACATCTGCACTAGGAAGTCGTCTGGAGATTGCTCCTCTGCCCTGAGGCCATCTGCCAGAGCAGCGTTTCTTGTAAGGCTAAAACTCTCATTATCAGCTCTCATGTTATCCAGCACGTGATGGCTGGAGCAGACAAAGCACCAGGAATGGTTCTTGGCCCATACCACACCCTGAATTGTACCACAGCATTTTTTAGGAGAACACTAATTGATGAGAGTAAAATCATGCCAAGAAGTAAACTAATAGTTCTGTGTGCTAGCTCTGATCAGTGCAGACATAGCTGTTGTATCCCACAGTGACAGGGAACCCATGGTTTATTTTATATATAGATACACACATATATATTTGAAACTTCTCGAAACTTCCATGAAACATGAAGGTACATTGCTGGAAGCAGACTAGGTCTTTCCAAGGAAGAAAAATAACAGATCTTGGTACAATTGCAGGATGCAAAGTCAAATTTTCAAGCACACCTCATTCTGTTTGCAGAGACAGCTGCAAAAATCAGGTTTTCCTTTGCACTTAGCCAGCTTCGTTTCAAGCAAGCTTTAAAGACAAAACTTGCACTAATTTCCGTGGGACTTTTGCCTGCCTATGGGACGCAGAACAGAGCCCTCTCCTGGTAAGCTCTGAAGATAATTGAGGACACCCCTGGCACTGTATTTGGCACTGCCCACAGCACATATCTATGTGATGAAGTATTGAACATAGGCACTCAAAATAAAATATTAGAAAAGCTCAGCTATCTGGAGCCATGGAACCTTATGATTGAGGTCAGATTTGTTTGGACTAAAAAAAAAAATAAAAACATGGAAACCTAAATAACGCCAAAGTGATGGCATACTTGAAAACTGAAACCAAAAAATAGGTTATATAAGATACTTAAAGGCACAGTTGGCACTTCAAGATCACAATGAGTAGCCAGTTGTAACCTGCTTTTGAACCCACAGCTGAACCCTGCATGTCGAATTACTGAAAAGGGTGGGTCACCTTCTTTTTAAACCTGAAATCTGATAACCAGAGAGAAAGAACCCCCATTCATTCCTTCTTTTTATGACTATAAAGCCATGAAGCACCAATAATAACCTTAAGTATATAGATCAACAAACTTTGCCTAATTAACACACTTTTGGATTTCATATTTGAACCTGAAAATAAGAGAGAACCTGCTTTTGTAAAACAAAATGCACAACAGGTACCTAAGCTGGATATGGCATATGGTAGGTACTTCAATAAATCATAATAATGACACATTGCCAAAAGAGTGGCTGTCTGTCATTAGATTTCCTCAGAATAACTAAATATAATCCCTTCACTTCAACAACAATAACAACAAAACCTTTTTGTCACTTAGATGCAACACAAAAATGTATTGGTTTCATTTCAAAATTATTTATATAGATTTTAAAGCTCATTGTTTCTCGTAACACATGCAGACACGATTATCTGGAACCCTACTACTTATGGCTGCAATCTCATTAGGTTTCACAAGTTAAGTAGGGTTGGGTCTATAGTATTTGTATGGAAGATCTCCAAGGAAATTCCAAGGTACTGTATGAACTAGTATCTGTGCAGGGCAACAATAGTTTGCTGACTCAGTATTGAATCAGCAAAAAGTATATGATCACGAGTTCTGTCTTTATATAAGAGGTAAACTCAAGGATATCGAACACTTGTGGTCATTAAACACCCTATGGTAGTTCTTGCAAGTGTAGGAGTGCCTGGCCAAATACCAATCTAGATAATTACAACCTGCCTACTTACATTCCCTGTTGCTTTAAATGGATAAGGTATTATTCTTCTGTTCTTGTGTAAAAGTGGATCCTACAGCTCTTCCTCGGGCTCTGGTAGGACTATTTCTAGCATGACCTTCTCCATGCAGGGCTCTATATGGTCACACAGAGTCATTTATATGACTCAGTATATTGCACTAGATTTTGGATTTGCTGCCTCCTGATATCACTTCCATTGAGCTCAGTGGAATTTACTTCACCCAAAGACACTGATTTAAACAAAATCATCATTTAATTTCTACTTGTGAAAGTCATATTTAAAATAAATCTCTGAAAAAAAAGGTGTGCTTGGTTATGAGATCAGTTTCTGTAGGACTTCCTTTGATGCATGTGACCCAGGCCAAATAATTTTGTCCATGACCATGCCCAGTCCCACCACAACCAACAGCAAAACAGCAGAATGGTTCCATCACAGCAAGGCCAGGCCCCTTAATGGGACACTTGCCCTGAGTCCACACCATGGAACAGCAGCATGATTCTCCCATATCCCTCCTCAATTTGAAACACATTACATCTATCAAAGATCATACACAGTCTTTTCAAGTCAGCTGTATCTTACATTTTAAGAGAAGGTGCAACAGATGGTTAAAAGCTTGCTTTAAAGTGATATGTCTATTAAACCAACCCATGTTACTAGAGGGGGTTTCTCTGCTACAGCAGTTTGCTTAATTGAATTGGAAGGAAACCAGACTTCAGAAAATCTTCATTATTGTGTTTGAGTACCTGATGTTAGACCTCTGCTGTCCACCAAAGTTCTCTCCAAAGGAAGGGCTTGTTAGCATGTTACCCTGCAGAAGGAGCCTGTTAGCAAGATGGGTGCTGGTGTTAGGCACAACTGTTACCCTGCGGCAGGGTTGTCAACCACAATTATTCCTGCAAATCTGAGTTTTCCCTTCAGCTAGTCACTCCCTAAACTCTCAGTTTCAAAATCCACTAAATATTTCTGGCTTGTCCTACACTGTGTCAATTTGAAGGCTGCCTTTTGGGGGCTTTTTAAGTTTAGATGTTTTTCTAGCTGTATTTGTGCAGATCAAAAGAATTTTCCAAGTCTGTTCTCTTTCTGAGTGGCGACTCTCCCAAGACAGCAAATACAGGGTTTTTATAGACTTGTTTTCATGAAGATTTAGTCATCTGAAGTCTGAAATTATTTAGGAGAAAGATGACCATGTTACTACAATTAGTTGAATGCAAATTATGACATTCAAAGACAGACAGCTTGAGTAAAGTTATGCTTTAAACAATATCACCAGATGCAAAGCAAGCATATAGAAAGGTATAACACCATAGAGGTAGAAAAGAATCTTCACAAATCTCCTCATGTGACCTGAAAAGTGTCTGATAGTCTTCTGGAACTCCAGACTTTCCTCTCATGTATCTCCCTAGCTTTAGGCCTTAACTTTTGCCTTCTCTTTTGAATGTTTGGCTTAAACCCTTTGGAGAATGAAGTTAACTCAATAAAAAGAGGGTGATGCAGCTGGTTGAATAAGGGCCACCCAGCCCACCTACTGAAGTAATAGTCAGGAGATAATACGAGGTGAAGGATAAGAATATGAAATGTGACTAAACAATTAAGGATATTCTTCTGCTTCCTCACACTTGGTAGCAAAGAGAACCAAACACTGCTGATGAATTTCTAGCAGAAAAGAGTGTTCAACGCAGGGAAGGACTTTGTCTCTATCTGCACTGACCAGCTTGAGAGGAAGGAGAACAAATGCATACAATAAAAGGGTAGAGCAACAGGTCCTGCTGTATAGCACTTGACCATCCTTGATCATTCATTATACTCACAACCTTCCCCAGAAGTCAGGATTACCTCATAGTGTTGGTTTAGTGTAGAAGAATGAAAAGGACAAAGTGAAGTGTGGACTACCCAAGTGGATTAACGTCAATCAGCCACAGCCTGACTTGCAACCCGTGTCATTCAGGGCCCTCTCCATTGTTCCCATCACTAATGGTCGTAGTTGCAATGGAGCGGTGTAGGTGAAGGGTCTAGACCTTGGGCTCCAAGGTCGGTGACAGAGGGACAGGGGACCAGGTGCAGCTGGATAGGAGGCCAGGGACAGTGGGACGGGAGGCTGGGGACGGTGGGACTGCGAGGCTGGGAACAGTAGGACCAGAGGTTGGGGACAGAGGGAGAGGCCAGGGACGGTGGGACAGGAGACCGGGAACAGCGGGATGGGAGGCCAGACACAGTGACAGGGGAGGTTGGGGACAAAGGACGGGAGGCTGTTGGGCAGAGGTCCTTTGGAGGTGTGTGCTGGCCAGGCCTGAGGGGAGCCGGGGAACGCCGCGGGCCGTGAGTGTTGCTGTGGCTGCAGGGCAGACGTGCTGAGCGGGGCGGCCCGGTGTGGCGGGGGCGGCCCGGGGCAGCGGAGGCAGACCGGCTCGGTGCCGAGCAGGCGCCGGCACAGGGCGCAGGGCTCCCCCAGCACCTCCCGGCACAAGTGCCTAGCGGAGCCTTGGGGCTGCGTTGGCTCCGGCGCTCGTCGCCCCTTACCTGCCCGCTCCAGGGACGAGATTTTTGGGAGGGAGGGGGTTACCTTTTCTTAGCAAAGTGCCGTCCCTTGCCAGGGAAACTTTCTACGTGCCTGTGCGTGAGAGGCAACTAGTTGCACTCGTTGAAGTGCGAGGAGTGTTTGGCTTCTGCCGTACCAGCCTCCTCCTCCATCTCCCCCCCACCTTCCCCCGCCCCGAGTCTCCCCTCCCGTTTTGCTCAGAGTTGGGCTTTATTTGTGTGTGGAGAAAAGGGGGTGTGGGGGGCAATTGTAGAGGGGATGTTCTGTTTTTGCCAGAGGAACGGTGCGAAAGGGGAACCTCGGCTCGGAAAAGGGACGAGATTAAATAAATAAGGAGCAGCCGTAAAATAAAGGTAGCGGCAGACCCTGGCAGCGAGAAGGTGAGTGTCTCTCTGACTTCCCGGTCTCCGAGTCTCCCTCCCACCCTTTCTGCTCAGAGGTGGAAGAAACCTCTTCCCTGTGGCGTGTGCGTGTGTCCGTGGAGATGGGTGTGTGCATGCGCTTGTGTTTAGGGTTTATTTAGCATTGGTTTTGTGTTGATCCGATGACAAAAGTTGCTGTAAAACGAACGGAATGGGAAGGAGCAGCGCAGCCGTCCCTCTCGGGGCAGAGATGGACTTTTGTCCCACGCCCCACTAGAGTTTAGTTGCAAAATACCGTTGTCTCTGATGCGGAGATGACTTTTTGCCCGTCCAGCCGGGCTCCGTGCCTCTCTCTCCAGGTGACAGTCCCTGCCTATCTGCCTTCACCCCTGCCTCTTACCGCGGCTGCAGGGGTAAAGCCCCGAGACAGGCGCAAGCCCTGCCGGCTGCTATCGCATTGTTCGCCGCTTGCGCCTCCCGCCCACCCCCGTAGAGGCGGAAACGGGGAAACGGGGGCCCGGGCTGGGCCCCGCCAGCAGCCGGAGGGGGATACCGGCCTGCCTGGGAGAGAGTGGAGACTGGAGTAGGAGCCAGTGCCAGGGCCGGCGGCGGCTCCACCGGAGCCCGGGAAGAACCAAGTTTTACCGTAGGCCAGGAGTCCCTCCCGCCAGAGCGGCGTGAAAACAGGCAGGGTGCTAGCGAGCCCCTTCCCTGAACACCTCTTTCTGCCAGTGACACTAGGCTTTGGGCAGCACGGGGAGGGAGGAGGCAGCTCGGCCGGACCCGCAGGAGCAGGCGGCGGCAAAAGCAGGTCGGTTCCACCGGTCGCCTGCCGGACTCGTTCTGCTCCAGCCGCCGGTACCGCTCGGGGCTGCCCCTGGCTGTCCATTCCCCGGGCAGAAGTTCGGAGTGCAGGAGGATTGAGGACAGGCTGCTCCCCATACGGTAGCCGCCATAGGGGCATCTGCAGCCCCTTTTCCCGGTGTTCAAGAGGAGCGGGGACAGAGCTGCCCGTTGTTTTTGTTCCTCGCCGTTTCCTCTCCCTGAGGGGTTCCTCCTGCCTTTCCCCTCCCCCGCCCTGGCATGTTTTTCTTGTGGTTTCAAGACAAACTGGTGCGTTTTCGGGTTGTCCCACTTCGCCCCCGCCCCCGTCGCAGGTCCCTGCTGTGCCGGGGAACGGAGGCACAGGAAAGCCCCAGCGCGGGGGTCCGGAGCCCTTTCGGCCGGCGATGCGGAGTCCTGTGTTTTGGTTTGAAAGCGTTTCCACGTGGGGCACCCTCCCAGTGTGTGTGTGTACTTGATCCGTGAGGAGGTAACAGGATTCTCCGTGTTCAAACCCAGTGGGCTGTTGGCCATTAATTTGCCTCTCCGGCTGTCATTACAGACACTTCCAAAATCAGATACCCGCGGAAAACCGCCGGCTGCTTTTCACACGGCTCCGGTGGCCGGTTCTCCCAGAGCCGCGGGGGCTCCTTGCCGTGCCCGGTCAGAGGCAGGGTGTGTGAGCCGGGACCGCCGCCTGGTACCCACTGGTGGGGAGCAGCCCCGGGGATGCGGGAGCAGCATCCCAGGGCAGCGTCGCTGTGCCGGTTGGTAATTGGCATCTAAAGTTTCATTTACATTTATGAAACTGCCGCCAAGAGCCAAGTCGGTAGGGTGCTGCCTTCCCGTTATCCCGCAGGCAGGATTTAAAGCGGAGCACACGGAGGTACACGCGTATCTGGAGGGGGGCAATGTGAAATAGCTGGTCTATACCCAAATCCAGGGAGTCGCACTGGACCGCACAAGGGAGCTCCCGGGCCGGTTCGAGTTTAAGCATGAAGTCATGGTAGAACAGTAAGAAACCAGTGTTTTCAGATTTCTAAGTTTTGTTTTGCTTGTTTCACTTGCTGAGACGAGGAAGTGTATCTAAGATAAACTCATTAACTGTTTAGATTCAGAGTGGAATATACAAAACAAGCGACTTCTGTACGCTAAATATTGTGTTTTGGTCTGACCTCGCTGTTTATTTGTTATTTGAAGAGTGCATCAAAGCTCAGGTCATGTCATTGGTTCATTTCCTTAACACTCAAAGGAGAAGTGTTTTAAAATTACTGTGGATTTGACTTTTTCTCCTAGTATTTCTGAAAATGTTGCAGAATAAGAAATGTTTGCATGCTTACAATATGTATCATACTCTGAGTAAAGTCGAAATGCATTTCTCTCTTCAAATGACATTTCTCTCTCTTCCCCGTGATTCTTCCTGTGTGTTTGACATCTAACATTAGCTGAGCTACATCTGAAACAGCTCTTCTTGCTTTCTTTTGAAAACTCTATTATTTAAGTTACCAAGAGTTCTTCAATCAAATTTAATAGAAATGAAAGAGTATGTTGATTAATCTTTATGTATCTTTGTTCAGATAATTTATATGCAGTTATAAATTGCTATGTGTATATGGTTGTACTGCTAATAAATTTAGTTGAAGGGTACTCCTTCTGGATTTGTATTCGTTCAAGGGTTCACAACACATTGCAACAGAAATTTATTCTGCTGCATCGATAATGCCAATGAGATAGATAAATTCTAAACAAGGAATTTAATGAGTAGAAAAAATGTGTTCCCACTTAATTGCAGTTCCCAGTTAAAATGTTTCAAACAAGGCAACTGGAAATACAGCTATAGATAGTATCCTGTTGCATATTTTTAGCCTCTGATGCAAGCCTTGAGAGCTGCTCTTTAAACTTTATGCAGCTTTTACCTTTCAGTCCTAGCACTAATCAATGTTAAACACTGACATTTGGTAAAGGAAAGGTAACTGCCTATTTCCTTGGTGACCTGGTGATATTGCACTGTGTTCAGTGCAACCCTCCAGTGTTAAAATTTAAACTGCTTCTTCCTCTATTGAATATGAAAGTTAATACAGAAAGGAAAAAAATTCCTGGAATTTCTGTCAGGAGCTCTAGGACACAACTGCTAATTTTTGTCTGTGTTATCTTTTTCTTTCTTGAAAGCAGGGATTTTATGAACTCAGGGTGAAACAGGTCTCCCTTTTTATAAGCAGAGTTTATTCAGCATACTTCTATATTGCAGCTGCTGATCATATTTCATAGAGCTGTTAAAGCACTTAAAATCTAAAATTAGGTACTGTCTGGTAGTAAATATTTCAAATCACTCCTTGAAGAAATAGACAAATAGGCTTTAAAAAAGAAAGGACTTTTTGAAATATATCATTGAACAAAAGTAATCTTGCTTTTCTTTTACTCCAAATAATGCAATTACAGTCTAAATTTCTGGTTTCAACAGAGTGTGGCTTTTTTCCTTTGGTTTTCTTCATCTGCTGCACTTTTATTGTGATTTTATACTGACTTTATTTGATATCATAAGCTGGTACTTTGTTCAAGTTATATTTACTGTGGCAACACTTGCATTAGCAGGTGTTGAATTAACTTCTAACATACCTGTACTTTCAGTGAGTGTTCTTCTGACACTAAGAACTGAAATGTGAGTTCCCGTGCTTCCTGGTGTGCATGTTTCTGTGTGGCTTTTAATTGCAGAAGGTGTACACTTGCTTTTTTCCCCCCAGATTTAAGATGAGTTCATTTACAGATTAATATTTTGAATTCCTGGTTTGTTTGGGGTTTTTGTTTGGTTGGTTTTGGTTTTGATTGTTTGGTGGTTGTTGTTGTCGTATGATAGTTTTCTATTTGTCTGTTAGTTGAACATAGGAATAATATTATTATTCACATTTGAAAGTTCAGCTCTAAACCAAGTTTTGTAGCAGAAACACTTGGTTGTTTTTGGGTTTTACTCTGCAATTGAGAATCCAATATTAGTTCTACTATCTAATGGATCTGTAATCTTCTTGCCATTTTGCATTAGAAAAGCAATATTTATGTTGTGCAAGTGGAAGAAGAGTTTTGATTTTTGGTCACTGATTGGGAGGTTTATAAGTAAACTTAATATAAGATATTTTTCTTTTTCTTTTGGATTTAAATATTGTGTAAATGCATGTCCAACTTAACCTTTTCTGTCATTGAAAAGCGCTAATTGATCTTGCTAGCTCTGACATAATAGTATAGTTTGATATTTGAAACCTTTCAGCTTTGGCATGGCCCTTTAATCACCCCTGAGATTTCAGGGCATGGTTCTACAGAAGGCATAAACTGCTACTCTTCTTAAAATTAAATAAAAATGGATATTAAAAATGAATTATCCTGATGGTCTTTAAAGTCAGTAGATATATATCAAAGCCCCCGGTTTTCCAATATGCATCAGAAACTTTCTGCTTTACTTGTATGTGTTAGGTGACATTTTAGATGTTGCTCTACAGAAATCATATTTTTATGAAACAATTTTTTTTGGCCAAGTCCACACTTCTGTGTTGCAATGTTGTTAAATGTGTCATTAAATCAGAAGTGCTTAAAGGAACTTGGATGCACTTTGCAGTGCTAAAGCACAGGTATGAAAAGTGCATATGAAGAGAGCTTATCTGTCAAGAATAGAATTTATTTTAAAAAGCAATAAAACTTACATTTTTAACCCACATTTTACATTGTAATGCTGCCAGAAGGATTCCTTTTGGGATGTCTGTAACACAGGACCTTGGTGAAAACTATTTTAAAGCAATTTCTTCTTTTTGTCTCTAAGCACGGGAGATGTGTCTGATAGCTGCTCTGCCCTTTGCTTTAATGTTAAGCAGAAAAATTGCTTTGTTGTTTGATTATTCTATATCCAAAAGCATCACTGGGCAGTTTCACTCACAGAATTGTATATAGTTGTCAGACTTTTGAACAAAATGTCAAATGCTAATGGTTGAGGAATACTAAGGTTTAAGCATTTTATTTTCAATTTGTATAAAATTTCTTCCTGATAAGGGAAGACTGTAGTGAGGAGTGATTATCTTCAGAACTTCTGGAGGCCCATATACCAGTGAGGCTAGTATGTATTTGATCTTAAGCTATTAGGTTCAGATACTAGACAATAAACTTTGACTGCAATTACTATGATATGAAAAGAAGGATTTCTGAGGTTTTCTGTGCCTACATTCCTTTGGAGGTCTGTGTCCTTTTCCTAAATTTAGAAAAATAAATAAAATGATGATGATTTTTCATTAAGCAGCTGTCCACAGAATACAGTGTAGCAAGTAATGCTGCAGGAGGGTGTAGGGCTGTTTAACTGGATGTAATTTAAGTCTTTGAAGAACTCAGGCTGTCTGGGCTGACTGAATGCTGTGTCTTTACACCAGGTTTGCATCCTGTTGTGGCTGGACTATACAATCTGGCTAACTTAGAGCAGCAAATAGCAAAAACACCTCCCAAGGCAACCTGCAAAATATTCACATACAGGAGACTAGTTTTCATATAGGTGATAACTTTTTACTTACATATTTAAGTTATGTGCATTAGATTTCTTGGCAACATTAAAATGTATTATTATTGTGACATGACCCTGTATAAGCTGACATTGTCAGCAGTATAAGGAATTACTGGTGCCTTTTTTTTTCAGTGGGGTAGACACAACAACTAACTATCCTGCTCTTGACACATATATAATTAAACCACAAAAACCTACATTAAAATATCATGAAGGATCTGATTTAGGCCACAAAAGTAAAAGAAATGCAGAGCTGAGTTTGCAACTTTTCAAATTATTCTCCTTCATGACTGTTTGTATATAACTATTGAAATCAATGCTGATGCATGAGGTAATTGGAAACTTAACTTGATGTTTTGTGCCAGATCCTTAGCTGTTGCAAATTGGAGTAGGAATGTTGAAATTACTGGAGTGGTCTCACATTATGCCAGATGAGTATCTAGTCCTCTATTCTTAGTGCAGCCTGGGTTTTCTTTTTTTTTTTTTTNGTGGTGGTGGTATTGTAGTATACTTTATATGTGTGAGATCACATGCACAGAGTAATTCTACAGAGCTCAAAAAAAGCAAAGAAGAGTTAAGTATAAATGTCCAAACCATATATTCGTGTTTTCTTCCATTTGAAGACATTTTCGTGCTCCTGTGTTAGAATGTATCTTCTTATTTTCTACAGCATTTTATAAATGACCACAGGAGTGCCTCTTAGAGTAATTGTATTCCTCAAAATGATGCAGTTAGAAACATTGTTAACTGATTGTATCCTTTTAATTCCTTTCAGGCAACTTTGTTGCTCATAGAAGTTAATAGTCCGGTTGTGTTTACTCGGGGATGGTTTGTGAATTCCAAGCTGTTCAGTGAAAGGTGTGAAGTCCATTTACCATGTTTAATCCCACCTGGATATTCCTTTTTTATTTACTTTTGTATATTCCCAGAGAATCACAGAGAAGGAAATTCACCTTGCTCCCGCATGAGAGCGACTTAAGCAGCCTCTCTGCTCTCCGGTTTATGCATCATGCTATGTGTGAGGTTTGCCTTCTAGCTCTCCTCAGTGTCCCAGCATAGACATGGTTTGACAGAAGCAGCTACAGCTCAGGCAGATTATGTGTATTTCTTCTGCCAAGTTCTAGCAATGCAACTCAGCCTCAGCCTTATAGAATCACAGAATCATTAAGGTTGGAAAAGACCTCTAAGATCATCGAGTTCAACTGCTAATGTTCCTGTTCTGCTCTTCTTAATGCAGAGAACTAGGGAGCTGGGAGTTAATTGGGCTGAATGGTGTAGCAGTTTTACAAACAGAGTAACTATAATCTGAGAAAGGGTCTCCAAAATAAAATGTTCCCTAAGGCAAGATTCGGAACTGTGGTAGGTTTCCCAAGTGGAAAAATTAAAGTACTTTTCCACTCAGCCACCTTTTTTAATGTTAATTCTAATCTGGTGTGATAAAGAGCTGGCCTAATGTTCACATTAATTTGATTCAGTTGATTGCTGCTTCAGAGAAGCAGTTTTTGTGTTCAAACATCATCTGTGGGCTGAGCTCACTGTGCAGCAGCGTGGCTGGGAGTCACTTGCAATAAGAGAATAGGGTCTTCTAGCTGTAATAGCTGACTGGTGTGTTTCCTAGTCTTTGCTGATAGCTGTTTAGATATGATTCAGGTTATTTTCCAAATTTCTGATTAAAGTGCAGTCTAATCTTTCCAATGACTATCTGAGTAGTCAGGTTTTTGGTTTAAGACAGAAGAATGAGAAGGAATTACTCCTTGATAGTTATGACACTACCAAACTTTCCGGGGTCTTGCTTAGCTCTGCATTGAAGGAAGTCCAAGATTAGGACAGCAGCTTGAGAGACGCTGTCAGAACAGGACTAAGCCTGCAGCAGTTTAGCTGTAATGTCTGTAGGAAGAGGGTCATCAATTTGCTCTGGTTTTACACTGTTAGGAGTGTTGGTTCATATAAGCACGAATAGCAGTAACGTGGGTGTGACTTGTTTCTGTGTGTGACCAACAGAATCTGAAGTTCCTACATCCATCTGCTTTCTGAGGCAGAGAATGGAAGAATGTGAAGCTATAGTTTCACGTTTGGTGGCAGTGCTTCTTAAGCAGCCCTCAGCCTTCCCCTGCTGACCACTCATTTGAGCTGGATCTGTTCCTTGCTGTGGTTCACAAACAGCTGTGCTGGCATGAGGCAAAGGTCGGAATGAGTGGCAGCACCCGAGCTGCCGAGCCTGGCACCAGCGCTGCAGAAATAGCTGCAGAACCACAGTCTCCGTTACCTAATCTGCCACCTCTGTTAACAGAAGTGCAGGGTCAAGTCTGTGGGATAAGTGGAATTTTTCAGAACAAAAACATTGCCTCCAAAAAGGATCTCTTGATCTTTAACCAAAAGGTTTTGTTGAGGCGGTTTTGTTTTGTTGTTTTGGGTTTTTTTTGACTAAAACCAAAGTTGTCACAAATAATTTGCAGAGGTATGTACAGGTTGTAACAATAGGGAAAGTTGTGAGACCTTTGGAGGGGACAGCTATGATGTTTTCAGATGCAGACAGGAGTCAAAATGTGATTCAGGGTGACATAACTTTTCCAGGTCTGTGCAGTGCTCTCCAAAAGCTGGGCTCACAGAGTCTACCTGTGCTAGAAGGACAACTTCACCACTGAGGGCTGCAGCGCTCATGACAGGCTCCATTAGTTTACCACTGGTCCTGGGGAAAGAGTAGAATAATTTCTCAAAAATGGCCATTACCTAGCTGCCACTGGAGACAAATGTGTAATTTATTATAACTGCTTTTTATTACTCTCAAAGTAAAGTATTAATTTGCATGCTATCACATTGTTCCCATATAACACTGAAGTAAGCATCCTATAGCACTCACAGGGCCAGGAACACTCCAGCATGCCAAACTAGTGACATTATTTTTGATGTGAGTACAAATTTGATTTCTAGATATAAGAATAGCAGTGTGATAAAGTTCTCTGTGGTTTCTGAATTGGAATGACTTTTTGAGTAATAAACATGAAGGGTACAAAATCAACTTGGCACAAACGAAATGGATAAAACAACAAAAGAAAGCATAGCTTTCAATGACAGTTGTTAATTATTCTTTAACGAGGACACTATTGCTAGGAGTTTTTCAGGGGCTAGTCATCAAATCAAAACCTATTTGTTATTTTATCTGTGACACAAAGATTAGCAAGTTCTGCAAGAAGTAGTACCTTTAATCAATTGCTGACCTAATAAAAGAGACCTTTCTTCTCACAAACTTTCTTATACTCCTGTTGTTTGACTTCAATGCCTAAAATGCTACTGCTATAAAGACTGAAATAACTAAAAGAGCAGATAGCTAAGTAGTCTGGCTCGTTCAGCAGGCTGAGAGCAAACAAACAGTATATGCTTCACTACAAGCCAGTGGTTTATTTAGAAAAAATTGAGGTCATAAAAAATAATGAGGATTATATCAGAGCCAAAAAAAAGACTAATAATTTAAACAAATCACTAGACAGAGTAAGAGAGGTTATTTCACCTGTGTAGATAGTATCAGTAATGTTACTTCTGGAAAGCTGTGCCCTCTTGAAGCTTGAAAAATTGGAGGTTTTTCAGATAGAATAAGACAAGAGAAGTAAATAAACAACTGGAAGATATGACTTCTAGGGGATGAGCAGATTTTACTTTACCAAAGGAAAATAAAGCATAGTTTGATCACAGCCAATAAATATCTAAATGGGGGGAAAGAAATCTAGTACGGGATCCATTGTCAAAACAGTTGCTTTAATTAAAATCTAGGAATATCTGTTCCTTACAATTACTTTGTGTTGCACACTTGTGCTGGCTCTTAGCAGAAGAGGCTCGCTGGTGGGACGGTGAGCTCGTCTGTGGATGTCACAGCCTGTCAATTGCATATGAGGACTGCTGATGGCTCAGGAGCTGAAATGAGTGCAGTGGGAATCAGCAGCATAAAAAGTGTAGACTACACAGCACTTTTAATGTGGGGTTTAGCATTGTCATTGTGCTGGCCAATGGTGGCCCATAGGAATTTTGCTATGGTTGTTTTCTGATGGTTTCAGTTTGTCCTGGTTTGGGTTAGAGATTTTACTTTTCAGTTAAGGCTCCTCTGGGAAGCTGCACTTTCTGAAACTAACTTTGCAGACACTACCTGCTTCTAGCCTAAAGTTCAGATTTATTACCAGGGGTTGTTATACAAAGCAAGGTCACTGCTAAATCTTGTGTCTCACGTTGTGGGGTGCAGGGTAAAGGCTGCACCTTCAGGGAGGAGCAGACAGGACAGGTGACCCTAAACTAACCAATTTAAGTATTCCATCTCATAAACATCATATTCAATATATAAGCTGGGGGTCAGCTTCCCCTTGGTAGATTATTCTCCCTTGCAAGATTGTTCTCCCTTCTTGGTTCCTTCTTCTCCTGTGATGGTGATCCATAAGTTCCTGCATCCAGTACCAGGATCCAGCCTCTGAGTCTGGCTCCCGTCTGCTGCTGAGGCCTTCAGCCGCAGTGTTAGTGGTGATGGAGATACCATCAGGGGGGTTTGGGTTAGGTATTGGGTTTTGTACATATTTATAATTTTTATTGTTATTGAAGTAGTTTTAGTTTTCTTTTCCAATCCACAAGTCTCTCTGTCTCTCTTATCCTTTTCCCTTCCTGCGGAGGGGGGGGAAAGGGAGTAACAGGGAGTGTCTGTCATTGGGTTGGTGGTTAGCCCAGCCTTGACCCTCGACACAGTTTAATGTGACGGCTGCCATGCATCAGTGTTAGGTTTGATGAGTAATAACTGTCCTTCTGTTCTGTTAGAAACTGCCTGAGCTGTGTGCTGGCACCAGCAGGAGTTCCTTATTCTGGGACAGTTTTGCATTCCCATTTTTTGTTTCCCGTTGTTTAGTAATTCCTTGAGAACAGAATGCATTCTCAAATGCAATGTTTAGGGGTTATTGTCAACTTCAGTTAAAAAAAGGGTTTCATTTCTCCTACCAGGCCAGAACTGAAGTGCTCACATTTATTTTCTGTGGCTTTACTTTTGTATTTCTTTCTGACATTTCAAAATGTTCCATTGAAGAACTGTATGTGAAACACTTGCAGTAACAGGAATGGCAGCTGTCATTGCCAGGGCGGTGACGCTGACAGCTGAGAAGGAAAGGCAAGCTGTGAGCTTCCTCCTTTGTCAAGATGTTTCTAGGAATCTTAGTGAGTAATTGAACTTCTTCAGTAACTATCATTACATACTCATACTGCTGAATATACCCCTCAAACTGTGGTGTGGCTTTTTTAAACAAATAAATGTATAGACATTATGCTGTCATGGCTTTCATGTTAACATGTGATTGGATTATTTTTTTCTGCCTTGTAAAACTGCTGTTTGCTTTTACCTGGACAGTGTGTGCTCATTTTTTAGGTTCTTCTAAATTCTAAAATTATATGTAGGGTTACTCTTTGAGAAATAACCTTTATAGTTACCTTATGCTATTTTTCTGTCACAAGGTGGTAAATTTGACATATCTCTTGGGGAGATAAAATAAGAAATAAGTAATATTTTCCAGCTAATATTGCCTTTTTAAATATAACCAATCATAGCCTTTTTCATTGTGTTTTCAGGGGCTTGTTTATAAAGCCCTGAAATGTTTAATTTGGTTTGTTTTCAGCTGTTTTCTACAAAAAAAAAGAGAGGGAAAATGTCTCAGAAATTAACCAAAATATGCCTTGTAGTGAAGAACAAATCCTTTCCCCTAAAAAAAAATCTAGTTATTCAGACCATTGAAATGACAAGGTAGTAGGAAAATTAACCTTAAATGTTTGTTAACGTTCTAAAAGAGTATGTTTTTATCTGTGGCATCTTTACATTACAATCATGAGTTTGAAAACACAGTGTTTAATTTTTTTGCAATAGTCTCAGCATTTGCTTTATTTGTTTCTGGCTGGAATAATCTGTAGTTGATTAATCTGGAATGAGTCAGAAGAGGTCTGTGTAGCTGCTCTGCCTTATCTAAGCGTGAGTGAAGAGGTCTCTCACAGCTAGGAAGCCCCCAAGCATCAGTCAATTCACAGCTCTGGTTTCAATCTCGGCAATTTCACAGCATATTGTGCAATGTTAGGAGAAGGGAGGAACTGCTGAGTAATTGTAATTGTAATTCTGTGCTCTGAAACTCTTCAATCTAATCCTTCATATTTGTTGCACAGGTATGGAATGGGAGTGGCAGGAAGAGTAGGGGAGTCAGCTTTAGCCATATTCAGGTACCTGTAAAATTGATACCTAGTTTTGGAGGAGTAATACATGCTGCACTGAAGTGTTCTTTTACCTAAAGTAAATGATACACAGTGCTTACAGTTTTTTACCATTTGCCAAGAAGTCTTTCTCTTTCCCTGTTTTCCCATTTGTTCTGTGATGATAAAGGGACAGCAGGCAGATCTCTTTTCGTAAACCCTTTCCATTTCTTACCTGGTTTATGTACCTAACTGATGCAGAGACCTCACAGTCTGTGTTACTCTACTCTTTTGTCTTGATGCCTGCTTTTGACGGGTACTAAATGTTTTTGTGGTGGTGTGGCTTGTTTCTAACTTAGAAGTACTTCATGCAAAGCAGGAATATCATCTTTATTTTTCTTGAATAAAATGTCCACAAATACCATACAAGCAATGCCACTCTTCAGGCAAACCAGTTCAAAGAAGCTAGCTGATCTAAGCTGACAATTACAGAATGTTCACCAAAGAACATCCAAAATTTCCAAGACTGTGTGTAACAAATGTATAGTGACTGGCATGAAAACCAATTATTTGACTTGAATTTTGAGAAGTTTTTAGTGTGTTATGATTTGATGGCAGAAATCATGTCTGTTTTGGTTACTGTATTTAATGTCTAGCATGAAATCACGTGCTCAGAAAGGAAGATGGAAATAACAACTGATGTCCCAGTTATAGATGTGTAATTTTTGGGGGGAGGGAGGAGGTAAAAGGAAACTAGATAAGTACAGAAGTATAAACGTGTGATGGGTGTTGAAGATCCCTTCCCTGTTCTTAACATACATCGTCAGCCAGCATGGATAATTCTGTTGTCTCAAGATGTGGAAATGGCTAAGGTGTATTACCAGGAAAAAAACACTTTCACCTCCAGCAGGGATCAAAGTAAGACCCTGAATCTTCTGTGAGCCCAAGCCTTGGGGTTATCAGTGTCCTAATGATAGACCATTATGATGTATTTTTAATAACCATTCTGTGTTTTGTGCTAGAAATGTCTGACATTACACCTTGAAACTTATGCATTTCAGAAGAATATTTTCTGTATACACTAGAATAGATACTGTATGCCCAGTTTAGACATACATATTATTATGCAAACGCATGCCAGGTACTGTGCCGGGGTTTGAATGCTGAGCCCTGGGCTCGCCCCTCCATCCAGCCTGTATGCTGTCACCCATGTATTGGCAGTGAGAGCAAGGGCTCTTGTTTATGAAGGAAGCAGCTGGCTTCCTTTGCTTTTCAGCATATCGTGGAAATTCCTCCTGTGTTCCTTCCTTGTACCCGAGTAGCAGCAGGACAGCAGGAGTGGTCACGGCAGGCCTGTGCTTGGAAGCCCATGGAGGTTGTGTGCGTTGTTGTAGGATACTCCTAGAGCTCGTACAATTCAAATCATTCAAAATGCGGAATAATGTGTCTTCTCTAGCTAAGCAATCCTTCTGCGACGGCAAACGGACGCCAGCAGGTGCCCAGTGGAAGGCGAGGCCTCAGAGCAGGTGGTTTCTCGCCAGCAGGGGCCGCTGGGTGCGCTCGGAGCTAGGTCCAGCCGCAAGATGGGGGAGGTCTGCAGGATCTCTGCCGTCCTTCGGCCGCGGAGAGATGAGTGGGCTCGGCCCTG
Source organism: Galbula dea (assembly GCA_013399015.1). Classification (NCBI taxonomy): domain Eukaryota; kingdom Metazoa; phylum Chordata; class Aves; order Piciformes; family Galbulidae; genus Galbula; species Galbula dea. Next base: position 924,434 of record VWZX01005643.1, read on the forward strand.
ACGGGGAAGGTGGAAGGGGGGGAAGGGGAGGGAAGGAGCTCGGCGACTTGGAGGTCATTCAGAGATGGAGAAATGGGGTCCCGAGTGTGTCTCAAAGAAAGTGCTAAAGATTATCTAAGGTTAAAACTCACATCCTCAATAAGTTAAAAGTCGACTGAAACCAAACTGATCTGAAGAGATCTAGCCCTCTAGACATGAGGGTCTGAGAAGGAAAATGTATTAAAGAGGAGGAAGGGAAGGACAGGCATTCCATAGTCCTCTTAATTCTCTGGGCTGTGGAGCGACATTTGTTTCTACAATGCAATATCCTAAAATAATAGTTTAGGTTGTAAGGGACCTTTAAAGGTCACCTAGTTGAACCCTTCCTGCAATGGGCAAGGACGTCTCCAGCTAGATCAGGTTGATCAGAGCCCTGTCCCACCTGACCATGAAAACACCCAGGGATGAGGCACCCACCACCGTTTTTGGTAACTTATGCCAGTGTTTCACCACCCTCACTATAAAAAAAAAATCTTTCTTATATTGTCCTGCTTTGGGTTAGAACAGAACTAATTCTGCTCAACGATTTTACTTTTCAGTTAAAGCTCCTCTGAGAAACTACACTTTCTGAAACTAACAACATGTTTTTGCAGACACTGCCTGCTTCTAGCAGTGATTAAGTCCTAATGTTTAGATTTACTACCAGTGATTGTTATGCAAAGCAAGGTCACTGCTAAATCTTGTGTCTCACGTTGGGGGCTGCAGGGTAAAGGCTGCACCTTCAGGGAGGAGTGGACAGGACAGGTGACCCTAAACTAACCAACTAAAGTATTCCATCCCATATATGTCATATGCGATATATAAACTGGGGGTCAGCTCCCCATTGCTAGTGTTTTTAGCTTTAGCTTTGGCTTTTGCTTTGGCTCTAGCTTTTGCTTTGGCTCTGCCTCTCCCTTCTTCTTTTCCGGTGCTTTGGTGGTCGGCATCTGAGGAGAACTCTCTCTGTTCTGTCCTGGATCCTGATCCCTAAGTTCCTGCACCCAGTACCAGGATCCAGCCCCTGACTCTGGCTCCCATCTGCTGCTGAGGCCTTCTGCCACAGTATCAGTGGTGACAGAGTTACCATGGGGGGTTTGGGTTCGGTATTGGGTTTTGTACATATCTGTATATATTTCATTTATCATTAAATTAATTTTAGTTTTATTTTCCAATCCACAAGTCTCTCTGCCTCTCTTATCACCTTTCCATTCCTGGGGGGGAGGAGAAGAGGGAGTAGCAGGGAGCGTCTGTCACTGGGTTGGTGGTCGTCCCAGACTCAACACTCCACAATTAAATCTCCTCTCTTTTAGTTTAAGAACATTTCCCCTTGTCCTATTGCTACAGGTCCTACTAAATAGTTTATCCCCATCTTTCTTATAAGCTCCCTTTAAGTACTGAAAGGCTGCAATGAGATCTGTCCAGAGCCTTCTCTCCTCCACGCTGAACAACCCCAACTCTGTCAGCCTGTCCTCGTAGAAGAAGTAAATATGACTATTTCAGGAGGGTCATTTCACTTGCCTCGGTATCAGTGGGTACAGACTAGTTACCTCAGCTAAGCCTCAATACACATGCAGGATTCACAAGCCCCTTCTCATTCTTCCAGAATTCTTCTGTTTAAAAGGAATGTGAAAAGACAAACTTGAGAGCTAAAAAAAAAAATTCAGAAATTCTGCATGTTTCTCTCCACCTGCCACTTCTCCTCAGGAAAGCTTTACATGTCCCTGACTAGGTCATACTGTCAGGATGTCTTTGTTTGCATTTCTAACTGTTTATTATGTTTATGGTATTTAAAATTTGTTAGTCATTTGCTCTCCCTTGAAGTTAAATATAGATAATGATATTCCTTACTGCTTTTTCTACTAAAGAAGAATTGTTTTCTTTCAGGTCGACACTCAGTTGAAGAAAACATAGCACTTGTGTAAGAGAAAACACAGAAACCAATAAAGCTAAAGATTAGTTAATATAAATAGATTAAAATATAAATTAGTTCTAAAATTAAGTAGAAATATATCAAGCAATAACTTTTCTGAGATTATATTGAGAGCTGAGTTTTCATTTTGCCTTACAACACAAGATAAGAAAGCTGACATCTTTTTCTATTGAACCAAAGACAGGCAGTGATCTGCAGTTTCTAGAAAGCCCTAGGATTAAAATTTTGTTTATATTAGAAGTGTTAAATGAATATATTTTTCTCACTGACATGCCTGTTAATAGTTTCACTTGAGTTTTGAAGAAAGCTGGGTTATAAAGCACATCAATCCCATTCTTCATCTGGGGCATGTGTCTTTCTTGTTTTCTAAATGTGACACTGCTACTATTAGGAACTAAGAAAGCAGTGTGTTTTTGCTGTCCACAATACAGTTTTGAACTATAGCAGCAGGCTGAATTGAAATTCTAATAAATCAGCATTTAGTTTCCTTTTCTTTCAATTTAGGTTTTATTTTATGTTTTTCACATGTGATATGCATGCAGACAAAAAAATGTTAAGTGAGAAATGATTGAATGTTAGGTGGTGCCTGTTTGTTACTGCCTGTACCCTCTCTCCTGTTTCTTCAAAGAAATGACTTTCATGGGAAACATCTAACATGAAATTCTCTAATTTAGTGAGATTGCAGTGCATAGGCACTAGTTTCTTGCACTGCTCCTAGAGCAATTAATTTTCTCATTACCTGCCCTGCATAACCTTTCACAGTGCCTCGACTGTGCTTCCGTCTTCCCAGGAGTTCTTTAGGAACAATGCACGGGCTTGCCTGAGGCAGGGGGAGTTCAGACCCTGGAGTCTTGTCTTCATCTGTTGGCATCTTACTGCTGCATATCCTGCATAAATTCAGTTGGAATTACAAGGACCAAGTACTTCTACCAGCACAAGTTTCTGAAGTAGAGCACTAGAAAATGAGAAATTGCTCTATTTGTGACCACTTCTTACTTAACATTTTGACTCTCTGTGGCTATGAAAAAAATTAGTTCTTCTTTGTGGCCATGAGTTGATTGTGTTAACCATGGCAGCATCCTTTATATTATCCTTTGTTCTCTAGGCTTCTTATTGACACATTTCAAAATGTAGAAAACAATATAGTAAATTTGACTATACTGCCAGAGCATCACCGTGATATAACCTCATAAGTAGGTGTTCTTCAGATGAAGTAAGACAAAAAGAACCTGACAACGTGCTTGGGGGGATTACCATGTGAAAAAACCCCTGTTGTGGTGGAAACTGAAGATCATCCCCCTATAATTTCATTTAAGAAGACCAACTCCTAGTGAACAAGAAAAGACTTATATTTTCAGTAATTTAGAAAGCAGTATGCAGCAAATCCTCAGGTAGCTTTTCAGGTTTTTTGTTTGGTTGCTTGGTTGGTTTGGTTTTGTTTTTCATTTGTTTGTTTTGGTTTGGGTTTGTTATTGGTACTTTTTTTAAACTTGTTTGTGTATCTCTGGGAGGAAACACATGTTTCTCCTCATGGTCAAGTCCTGGAAGTTGCAGTTTAAATTTGATGAAGTGTTTTATTCCCCCAGATAAAAATAAATAAATAAAAAATTAGATTTAAATGCATTTGTTGAGGAGGAAAGTCAGGAATCCTCCTAATTAAGACATTTCTTAAAAAGGTAAAATTTTTATCTGGGAGCATAAAACACTTCATCAGTTTTAAAGCCACATCTGCAAGGGCTGGATCAAGAGCAGAAACAGGCATTTTTCATCGTTCTGTTTCGTCTGTGATTTTAAGGCTTTTAACAACAGTTTTAAAAATACTTAAAGGCAGTTAGAAACACTTGCAATATAACAGGGATAAGAATGCTCTCCCTTCCTCTGTTTTTAATCTGATTCTCTTGATGGGATAAACTTCAAGGTTGAATTGGTAACTGGATTATTGCCTCATAAAACAGCACGAGGTTACTATTATCCTTTAATTTTATATCTTTATTAGGGAGTAATGTTGGTCTTATTGAAATCATTGACTTTTCTAATGGTTTTTATCCTCTCTTACAAATTTATAAAACTAAACCCTAAAGGACTTGGTCTAAGTGCAGTTGGCATAACTGCCATTATAAAAATCATTGTGTTAGCAGTTGGTTATAATCAGCCACTTAACTGGGCTCAACATGTAGCAGGATTTAACTATTGATAGGTAGAACACTGATAAAATATTAATAATGAATTATATTTTAACAAGCTCCATTTCCAGTAAGAGTATTTGAATTTTGAGGCAGTGTGAATCTTCACAAGAGAGCCCTAGGAACTATTAGAATTCAGCATATTTGTGCAAGGGACATAGCTAACACTTTGTGCATCTCTGCAAAGATTAAAACAAACTTGTCTTTGGCTTGCAATTCAGTAAATTAGGTTTAAAAATTCATGAAGGTCAGTCTTTTTTAGAAGGTGATTAATACAAGTGGCATATTTAATGATGCCTTCCACTGAATACATCCACCTGAATTTTGGGACACAACACACATGTAGGTGAGTCACAGGCAGTTCTTAATAGTAAAATTCCTGTTGGACTTACATAGTCAGGATGTATTTAAAATGTTGATATACTTCATTTTTTAAGGAAAAATGTGACATCCATCTGTTGATATCAGTGTGCTTTGGTTGAGATCATGATCGGTATGGAAAGAAACAGGAATATGGGTCTGTCTGTCAGAGTACAGCTCTGTAGTTGAGTTGTAGCTGAGTTTCAGACAGAAAATGCCACCTTCAGTGACTGACAGACATAATTAGAGCATTTAATATTTGAATGTAAGCCAGGCACTGCCTTTCAGTCAGTAATCTTAGCAACTAGTCAAACAATTTGTTCCAAATCTTGTCTTTTACTAGTGAGTGACTGTTTCTTTCTGCAGGCAGTCTTACTAATGTAGCAACATACATGCACTTCAAACTCTTACTTATATTAAAGCAGATTTTTTTTAAAGTTATTAGGGGAATATTTTAGTGTTGGCTGTGAAAATTTGCCTTTTTGTTTGGAATTGCCTCCTTTGGCAGTGGCTGTCACAGGAAACACTGTGTAGAGCTGCTGTCTCTTAAAATACCCCTTGGTTTTGGTAGGTTTCTCTTGAAATTTGCCCATAGTAGGTGTTTTAAAGAAACCTTTCAATTCCCCTTTTGTCTCCATTGGACAAAGACTGCTGAAAACTTATACAAATGCAAAGGTGTGGGCTCCACATTGACAGAAAGCCCATGAGAAGTGGTCACTGTTTTAGTGAAGGTCATCGATGTCCTGGATCCCTCTGAAATCAAGAAGAGACTGAAGCTCTTTTCAAAACCAGGAATTATTTTCAGCTTTCTGATAAGGTGAAATACATGCAACACCATTTGCTTGCAATTAGTCTTTTCCATCAGGGCAAAAATTAATGAATTGCAAATGGAAATCTTTTTGAAACTTAGAGAAGAGGGCAGCAAAACAGGAGATTGTAATTTGGTGGCAGGAAATATCCAGGTGAGACTGGAAAGGAAGTAGTCTGGGGCTGTAAACATACTCTTGTGTGTGTGTGCTAGGAAATACCTAATGGGAAACACTAGGAAATATTGGGAATTACATTTTGGGAAGTAAACAGAGGCAGGGCAAGTAAAGGCACTTCAGCCTGAGAGAGGAAGTAATCACAGGGCAAGGTAGAGCGGTGGGTGGGAATATCTGTGCGCAATGACTTGTAGGTTCCTTTCAAATGTTCTGGAGGTGCCAACAGATCTAAGCATTGTTTAACCTCATATAAGCAATAGTTACATTTAGGCAGGGTGGGGGTAGCATGAGACACAAATGCTTGCTAGGCAGAATTTAAAACAAAGATCCACAATATGTTTATGTTGTTGTGCATACTCCCCGGTGGTGGCTTCTTGGGGTGCCTTGTGGATAACTAAATACAGGTTATTTGGGTTCCTTAGTTTGTTTCCTTACTGTTATATATCTTCTTTTAAAGGTAACACTACCTTTGATTATTAATATTTTGATTATTACATGTATGAACTATTCCTGGCACTTTTGTTCTAGATGACATGAATTTGCATAGCTCCAAAGTGGATCTTTTCCGAGAATGGAGATTGTAATGTAATTGTGTGGCTTTCTAGTTAAGGTTACTGTAACCATTTGTATGCAGAGCTCTTAGAAAATAGAATTTTCCTATGAAGATTTCAATATTTGATGAGAGTGATTCACCCTATGAGAGAAGGCATAGACATAACAGATAGTTAGGGCAATGTCTGTCATTTAGCACTTTGTAAGGGAGCTGCTTGTTATAAACCACTTTGTGTATTTTATTTAATCCTAAAGGAATTTAATGGACCTTAGAGAAAGGACTTCATGCTGATAATTGCATCATAACCTTTTTCTGCCAGACACTTAATGACTAAGAGGTTATCATTAAATGTGTATTAAGCAGTTTTGTTCAACTCTCCATAATTGTCTTTCTAATATGTCCTCCCAAGGGTCATCTTTCATTGTCTACTTAAACAGCTGCCTGGATTAAACATTTTAGCTTTTTTTGTTTGTTTGTTTGTTTTCATGACATTTTTCTTGCAGGAGTTGAATAGTTAGTACTTAAGTATGTTCCTGTTTCTGTGTTTTAGATAACTTATAACTTCCCAAAACAATACTGGAGGTGTTGAAACATTTTGTATGAAATTTGGCTTCCTAGAAGTCAATAGGAACTGCAGATTTTAGAGAAACCACAGCCTCAGGGTGTTGTTTATTGCAGATTTACCTGAGAAGTGAGGACCACAGAATAACATGTTAATTTTTTTTTCTCCTCTTTTTTAATTTAGACTACTGAGCTGTAAATTGAAGGGAAGATAATTTCTACTTGTGGGGGAAAAGAAGTCTGAATAACCTCCATGGAAGACTCGCAGGATCTAAGTGAACAGCCAGTAAGTACAAATGTTGCTAAACTAAATGGAATAAATTGAACTCTGTTCAAGTTGTGTTTGAACGGATTTTTCTTCAGATTTGAGAATTATACAGATCTTGGGAAAGCTTCTGAGTCTCTAGATTCAAACTGTTTCTTTAGTTTATATATGAAATGAGTGGTTTTACTCTTTTTTACCTGTTGAAAGGTAAAAAATCATAGCTATATAGGATTTTGCAGAACTAGAGTTATTGGAGGGCTGATGAATATAATTAAGGTACCTTGGATAAGTAAAATGTTAAAAACTTGCACAGTGATATGCCTTGATTCCAGTAATGGTATCAAAATGTATATCCATAGTAGTCTGTCAGTTTTATCACAGCATGTGTTACCAAAAATGTAAACAAGAAATTTCAGATGGTCAGACTGTGGCAGGTGACATACATGAACTGTTTCATGACTCTTGGATTTCAAAGGGATTGTGAGAATTGGCAGTGCATCTCTCTGTCCCATGTCAGAGGGAGATTCCCCTTGTCATTGGTGACATAGCTGGGGAAAACAAGGTGGGCATTTTTTTCTCCCATTTCCTTTCTAATTTTTCCTTTGCTTTAAGGATGTGGTCTGCAGACTTCCTTACCACCAGGCTGCAGTTCTGAGGAGGCGGCATGTCATCCAAAGTATTGGCTTTGGTTTTAACATCTTAATTTGTAGTGGTTGTAGTACTGGCAGATTTAGTGAGTACCATGATCCCCACAAGTCTCAATTTGGGCTCAGATCAGTACTAAAGATCTGTAAAGGGATTTCACATTTCTATTTCTGACCTGCTGAAAGAGGTTATCCATATAATAAACTAAACTAATTTTAATATCTTTTGTTTTTATATCAGAGATTTTTACAGGTAACACAAATGCAAGGAACTGAGGAAGACTTACATTTATTTTTAAAATGTTAGTAATAAAGAGTACTTTGCCTCTGAGTGGATTGTTCCTGTCTGAGACTTTATCTTGGACTACAGTTTTATTGCTGATTTAAAATGGTATAGAACTGGAAAGTCTTAACAGTGTATTAAGTCACAATGGTGGCACTAGGAGGGACAGCTGCACATATATACTTAAACTGTTCCCAGCCAAAACTTTAGAATATGTAAAAGCTACACAGCTTCATCATTTAATCAAGTTTTATAAAGATTATAAAAGATTACAGAAGTTCTACTGTGAAACAATTATTCTGTGCAATATACAGTTATAAATAGGAAGCAGACCAGCCTGTTTAGCTTAGTGGAAAACTGTGTTTTCATAGTAGTTCAAATGTTTTTGCACCACTGGATTCCTGATAAATACAGATTTCAGTAACCATTTTCCTACCTGATCATAGTCTAATTTCTGCAGTATTTATCATAATTGCTACATAGCTTTATGCTAATATGTGAGAACAGTCTTGCAGGTTACAAACTGAGATGAAATCTTTGTTGCATATGGAGATGGATTTGCTGTCCTTATGCTACTGTTAGTGTTGCAGAAAAATGTTTCAAGACAAGTTTATTCTTCTTATTCTTTGATGAACAGTGCAGAACTTCAACATAATGGATGGGAAGAGTCATCTTTCATCACTCTTTTCATCCAGATGTGGACCCAGACTAAGATCTTAGCAAGGTGGTGGGTGCTGTCCTGGGAAAAGGAATTGTCATGTGAGGCCCATCTGCCTAGCAGACACTGAACCTTCCTTTCCCTGTTTCCAAAGCCTTTCACTATTTTACCATAGTTAAACTCCTCTCACAGCCAAGTTTTAAAAAAGAAAATAGTATTTCTGGCTTATGTCTTTAAAAGCCACAGGGCAGGATGGTGAACTAGAGATCCCAGGTAGAAGGGGGAATTCTCTAGCCGAGACGTTGGTGGTTTAAGCTCTAGGAAAGTATCAGATGTACACCCTACACCCTCGCTGCTTGTACTGTCCTGTTGTTTGGTAGTGTGCTTGCTAGCCACAGGAAGTTTCTGCTAGGTACCTAGTAACTAGGAGCCTAGATACTTCATTTTGGCTTCAGGATTCCTCTCTGGAAGCTGGGTGCATAAGATTAAGATCATGGAAATTCAAGCCTAAGGATCTAGCTGCTGCTGCGAGCATATTAGATCGTGTGAATAAGCATGAATGCAAGACCTACACTCAAGCTTGTGCTGGCACCTTGCCTTCAATATTCTAGTCCTTGGCTAGTTGAAAGACTCACTGTCTCTGCAACCTAGATGGGTTAGAAGGTACTTGCTGTTGGATAGTATGTTTGATGGACAGTTGAGTTTTCTGAATATAAAAATACCTTTATTGAATTAATTTCCCTGGGCAGTCTGTTAAGAGCCTCTCATCCTTGGGAGAGAAAACCAGGCACATTTACTTGGGTTAGTTAACAAGGTTAATTGTCAAGTTTTATTTAAAAAAAAATAAAATACAATTCTAATTTTCTAAATGCTAATTTCTGCAAATTGTCCTCCTGAAGTATGATGGACTGTAATGTAGCTTTTATTGTGACAGTCTTCTCCATAATTCTGAGGTCCCTACTGCTGTTCTAACTTGAGTTTTTGTTGCTTACGTTGCCTTCTATTCTTTTAAAATACAATAATAAGAAATGGTTGGTTCTATGATTTCTGTCATTAAGCAGTATCCCAGTGAGGTGAAACTGATGTGACCATAGTTATGAGCATCCACAGCATCCTTGTTTCCATATAAGAAATAAAGTCTTCCACTTCTGTCTCAGAGCAGTGACTGCATGACCACATGCTGCTTCAGAAACCTAAGTACACTTGTTCTGTGAGCCTCTGAAGAATTGCATTTGACTGAATTGAGCAGCTGCTGGTTTTTTGAGATGCCAGCTTCATTAGATGTAATACATACACCATTTATTGCATTATGTCACTAATTTATTTATTTTCCCTATTTTTATTTGTAGCAAATTCCTTGCCCCTGCTATGTTTTCAATCCTTATGCAGTGACTGTCTCCTTGCCTGCTTGTGCCCCACAGGCCCCCTGTGCTGAGAAATGTGTTGTGCTTGCTCTCCTTTCCCTTCTTGCTCCTGGTCCCATGTAGCAGAGATGGAGGAATCAAATAATTAATTTAGATCATACAGTGACCAAAAGAGTCAGCATCAGAGTAAAGTTTATTATACTTTGGTTTGCCTGTCTTTATACACAACTGCATTAGTAAAGAGCTGTATTTTGGAGATCAGCAGGAAAATGATGCAAGTTACTACCTGGCACAGAGGAGAGCTGAGATCCACCAGATGCAGCTGAGATCCAGCAGGTTCCTGCAGCTGGCATGGAACAGGCTGCTCTGGGCCTCATTTTGGGATGGGTGGGTGTCATACTGTGGTGGGTGTGTATCCCAAAGAGCTCACAACTTTCTTTTTCTTTCCACTTCAGATGCAGAATATGCTCATAAATCCGTGCATAGGAAAGAAATCTGTTCCTTGATAGAAAAGTTTATAGTATTCTGAAAGAAAAAGAAGAAAATAGTAATACGTGTATTTCACAGACATAAGAATATAACCAAATGGTCCTTTTTATGTTCTGGTGTGGTCTATCACCATGTGCAGGCTGCTACTTATCAAGTAAAAGAATACTTAAAGCCACATAAATTAGCTTTGCAACAGACAGATGTTGCTAGGTAAAAATGTAGTTTTAATAATTGGATTGCCTTAGTCTTTATACACACTAAGTAAAAAGAAAATGTAGAAGATATAATAAACCACATTTTTTGGTACTATTATTGCTATTCTTCAAAATCAATATGCTCATTTGTACTAAATTCTAACTAGAAATACTTTAAAAAAAGATGCATTTAAAAATTCATCTATTTTGTTTTGAAATGGGAGAGAAGGAAACTTTATAGATCTTGTATTTATGAAGAATCTAGCAATCAGGAGACAATTTTTTGTTAAGACTGGTCTTGGAGATGGTTAATAAAATGAGAAATATTTAGCACCTTCTGTTGTACCTTAGTATAGTAAACACACACAGGATTTTGAAAACTACAGTTTTACACTCTATTTTATATTCTTCTAGTTGTTATTTGCTGTTGAGTCTGTATTACTAGAAGAAAAAAAATCATTTGGCTGCTAACTTGCTAGTTTAGGATTTCAAAGGGCCTTATTAGAAACTGATGTAATTTCATCCCCTGGCCCTTTTATGTAACAGCGTGCATATTTAGATTGCTTCATTTTAGCCTAGAATTAAACAATAGATTGCAGTGCTGTAGGACAGGACACTAGCAGATGTGAGGCTAAACCTGAATGAACAGGTTTTCATTTTTGTGGCATTTGGACAATCATCCCCATTGTGCTCTGGGTAAGTTATTTGTTTTTCATCAGATTATGGAGACTACCGTATCTGTTACTTGCATTTATGCCCTGCTTGCAGCTGGACAATCCCTGGCAACCCTTTCAGACCATGTTATTTCCCCAGTTTTGTTTTGTTTTAACGTGTGAAGGTGTCAGATGTGATCCCCTTGCAGATCAGTTTTCAGCTGTAGCTACTTCTCTGTCTCACCAGCCCTGTGCCTGGAGCATTTAGTCCTCCCTGCTCAGGGGTGGGCAGCCTGCTTGTGCCCCAGGAACTTCAGCTGAAGCTCATTTCAATGAAATGAAAAATAGTTTAAACTCTTTTAGTGAGTTTTAAGTGTCAGTCATACTTTGGAAGACTGCTCTGTATCACAGCATAGCATGCTGTGGTTTTTATCTCTGTGATACCAATCTTTGCAAGACTTGGAATATTACAGGGAATTCATCTTGTCAAATTAGTGATGTCTGTTGAAAGAGACCTCTGGAAGTTATCTACTCTAGCTTCTGGTCATAAAATTCTGGCAGTATGTGCAAATATTTCACTGTTATGAAAGCAATGAACTGTACTACATATTAGTAAGCAAGTGCCTTCTGAAGAAATTACAGGTTTAGCAACCAAAAAATATTTGCCTTAATGAATGATTATTTGCTTTTAAATAAAAGCAATCATTGAAGAAAAATGCCATGACTTGAAGTCAGCTGAAGTAAAAGACAACCAGCATGTGTTTTCCAAGGTGTATTTCTGAGCATTTCTGAGAGTTGCCTAGGTATTTTATTATCCCCTTTCCAGAGACACAGTAATTGACACAGACTGGTGGCTTGCTTTAGATGATCCAAAATTATCACCCACTTTGAATAACAGCCTGAATAAACTGTAATATCATAATTCCTTGTCTGCAATATAATGGGAGTTTGAGGTAGAAACATCCCTGTTATTCTCCCCTTGCTGCAAGACCTTTACATATGGCATAATAACTCATAATAATGTTATTACATATTATTTATAATAACTTATAAATACTTATTTTTCTCCTTTTACTTTGCCCATTACCAGTTGAGAATTCTGTCATTTCTACACCATAATCCACTGGTATTAAATTTTCCAAACCACATTAGTGGTTGTGTATGTGTTTTATTTTTCCCATTTACTAAGTGGGACAGACCAAATGAGACTCCACTCAGAAGCAGATAATGCATTTTGGCATGGAGAATAAACTGAGTGGATTTGTGTTTTGTATGAACTTCATGTCATTGAGGAAATGTAGTTTGGCTTTGGTCAAAGATACAAATGCTCATTGTTGACAGACGTAATGGAAATCTGTTCTGTTATCTATTATACTATCCTTGGAGCACTGACAAGTACTGACACAGAGCAACTATATAGTTTGTTATGATGGGTATTCCTGGCTCCAGAGAGGCCCTAAACTGGAATTTTAGGGTAAAAACTAATTAGGAAAACTGCTACTTTGATAAGTTACATGAACTTCCCTCAAGGTAGATGCTGTCTTCTGCACAGAGGGCTCTAGGGTTCCTCAAGCAAGGAATTCTGTATTAACAGTAGTAGCTGTGTTCTGTATTAACAGTTATAGCTCTGATGTTATAAGGGCATCAGAGGTGACTTCTATTCTATTATTATAACAAATAATACCACTAGAAAAATAATGGAAAAAACTTGCAGGGACAAAAATTTATTTCCAAGGCCTGACAATTGAAAAAACTGAGACCTTCTTTAGAGCTTCAAAAAAGGGCTTATTCACCTAAGAAAATATTTTTATATATGTATGTATACATAAGATATGGAAAATATGAGCCAGTCTAATAAAATTATTGCCTCTTCCTGTAAATTGTGCTTTTTTTACATTAAATCATCAGAGTCTGGCAGATACATTTCAAGCTCTGCAGATGGATTTTGCTTGTAAGATATGATACTTGTTCAAGCATTTAAAATGTCAAATTTATAAATGCTGTACTTTTAACTGATTTTTATTTTGTACTGGGGATTACTCACAGAGTTTCCAGGGATGTCCATGTCATCTTATCTGTGAATGCAAGATGAAAATGTAATAATTTCCTTTGGATGACAGTTGTCCATCAGCTTAGGCTTCTGGTTTTGACAGTGTCCAGATGATGTTAATATCTTATACTTCTGTTGTAAGTACTTTCTTCTGTAGTAAAAAGAGGTCACAGTTTTGTAATGCACACAAAATATTTGACAACTTTAGTGAATCAATTCTCTCTAGCCTTTTCATTTTGTAAGGCTACAAGCCTAGTGCTTTCATGTCTGTTAAATGACTATGTTTACATTTTCACATGACAAATATGGAATGACACTGCACTTATATTTGGTTTAGTCATTTAATTATTGTAAAAAGAGCAGATGCAGCAATTTGCTGAAGAATGTGTGGGATTTCAGGGATGTGATTAAGCCCACTGAAATCAATGAGATTTCTCATGTGCTTTAAGTCAGGTATGTGCTTAAATGCTTTTCTGGAAAAGACTTGGAAATACTTTACAAAATAAAAGCAATAACTTCAGAAATATTTTATTAGCAAATGCTTCTGAATGATTTGTGGCTATAGCTAATATTTGTTCAGCATCACACAATGGTCATGGTTTCGTTCTTCTCCTTGTAGTAACTTTTCTTTGAGCCTTGCCACAGTATCTGGCTGACTTGAAAATCAGCTCCTATTAAAAAAAGAGAAGAATGACAGGTTTTCAATTTTTAAATAATAAAATGACACTAGATAAAAAATATAATTTCATATTTTATAAAGTATGTCTTAAACCCATTGGGCACATGCAGACCCATTAAACCACTGTCACATCCTTGTCCTCTTTTATAGTAGGTTAAATCTCTAGCAACTTAAAGGAGGAAAAGTTAAAAATGTTGAAACATGATAGCTACAATAAGTGGAAATAGTTTTGCCATAATATAACTTAAAGCAGAACTTGCCCCAGAGGATCTCATTGAAGAAGCAATGCAAAATTTGTGCTGCATATTTTATTACTTATTAATTAGGAAAATAATTTAGGATTGGTTCATCTTCCATGCTCCTGAAAGCAATAACTGAGGACAGGTGAGAATGTTGTTGCTGTTGTGTGCTTTGCATGCTAGCACTTGAGCTTCAGCAGTGATCATGCTTTAGTCTGAGATATCCACCAACCAAAACATGAAGCAGCACTGTACCTGAGACAAGAGTTTTGTGTTGGAGTGTTACTCTCATAAAGACAACTTCTAGGTGAGAAAGTGAGTTTATTTCAGCCAAGACCAGAGTTGACTGAACAAGACTTTTCTTAAATGTAGCAGCAGGCCTAGTTTATCATATTTCTCTCTGTCTAAATATGTTAACTGAATTCTGACAGGTTTCATGATATTTAAGGCAAAACCAGACCAGAATGTTACTGAACAGAGGCACTAATAAGCTAAGTGTTTTTCATTTGTCACCTAACAGGGCTGAGAAATACTCTGAAAAGACCAATAGTCCTGTACTGTTTAAGAAACTGTGCCTGAAATTGAAGGTTGTTACAAAAAATTTACTTAGCCTGGAAAATCTAGGCCACCTACAGTAAAATTTTCATGTCAGTGGTGTCAAAAGGTTTTCCCATTTCCCAGGTGCATTGCCTAAAGACAAAAAAAAAAGGGGGGTGGGGGAGGAAAAAGTCTAGTGGTTTGCACAGGTGCCTTTGGATTAGCCTGAGCCTCAGCAGGACTTACTGGTTGACATAAGTGTGTTCTTTTGCTGACACTAGTGGATGCTAGAGCTGTATTTGTGCAGTAGGCAGAGAAGAGATTTCTGTCTGTGTTTGACTGATATAAATTCTGATTTAGTTTAATGTACTTTTCTGTATTGAAAGAAAAAACTGACTACAGAGATTTGAACAATCTTGTGGTCAGGTGGATGTTCTTTACAACATGAAGTATCACTGGTATGCACTAGAAAAAATAAATCTTTACAGTAAATAGCAGCATTACAGGATTTTTTTTTAATGGTTTGAATGGAATAAAAATAGCACTGGAATAAGACCTGACATATTATGGTATTATATCTGCATTACCAGTGTAATACTTCC
Organism: Galbula dea; assembly: GCA_013399015.1. Classification (NCBI taxonomy): domain Eukaryota; kingdom Metazoa; phylum Chordata; class Aves; order Piciformes; family Galbulidae; genus Galbula; species Galbula dea. The sequence continues at coordinate 939,679 of VWZX01005643.1, forward strand.
ACTGTGCTCAGTATGCTGTGTGACATTCTGGACCAATTTCTGAAAGTAGGTTCTAAGATGCCACTTTCCAGTGCCAACTGACATGCTGTTTTAATGCTAATCAAGGACATGTGAAAGGTTGACTTTTTCCTTGTGAAAACACTTGCTGAAGTTAAAATTTTGTAGCATTAAAAGGAAAAGAATTTGCAGCAAAAGAGTTTTCAAAGTGGGATCTAAACACTCTGGTTTTATCCTTGAGATCCTTTAGGCATCCTGCTCAGGTATATGCAGGTTGGCATTCTCATCTGTATTTTCAGTATGCTTGTAGCTTTACATCTGACTACCAGGTAAGGTACAGGGAAGATAGTTGGGAGAGCATCTCTGATTCAGAGGACCTGGAAGAAAGATGCTTTTTGATCCCTAATGCTTCTTTGGTTCTCTCTCTGCCTCCCATCTTCAGCCCTAACGGACACCAGTCTGAAAAATACTGGCCATAGAATTTTTTGAGGCATATATGATACAATTATGGAGCTGAACTGCTCAATCTAAATCTTAGGTTAAATGTAGAAGGATGAATGTTAATTGACCCTGATTTTTGCTTTTTAGTTTTTTTCTTTTTGTGACTAATGGTACTTTTGTCATGAAAAAAGTTTACAGTATAAATCTTTAGTTCTTCCTGGTTCTGTGAAAGTATTTTTGGCTTTAAGTTTTTAGTCTTTGGTTCTGGGTCACAAGAAATTTTTGTTTGTGAGATTCAGTCAAAGTATAGAAGGGAAGGACCTAAGAAAACCTTATTTCTGAAATGAAAAATAATGGTTTTCTTATTTCAGTTAGAAATGCTGTTAAAAAATCAGCATAGGTTTTCAAGTCTCATTTTGTCATACAGTCACCTTCCCTGTGGGTTTCATAGTAAAATGTGTTGCAGTGCCACCTCAGCATATTTGGGGTTTACACAGTAAACACCCATAGCTTGACAACCTCATGTTGCTGGACATGGCAGTGTAGGTACTAAATTCCTTGTTTTAAAAAGTCAGACCATGATTGTAGCTCAGAAACCAGCAGTGAGTAACATGTGCTTAAACATGTGCTTAAAAATTTGAGGATTTCTTTTTACTGGCTCTGGGTAAATAGGTTGTGTACATTTGTCAGCCCAGCCAGGATTAAGTGTCAGAAAGAGCTTGTGGTGATTCTAGTAGTGGTTCTTGAGCAGTTAGAAAAACCTCTATGTGCTTTGTTTTCCACCCACTGAAATATTCTTACTCTACTGTTAAAATTCTTCCAGTAGCCTGTGCCTTGAATGCAGAATGTTGTTTCACAGCAGTTCAGGTGTTTGTCTGAGAGGAATGGGCTGTCATTTCCTAGCCTCCTTTTTAGGTTGTTTTATTTCAGATATGAAGTAAACTTGATACTATGGCAGTTTTTGAAACAATGAAATTAAAATAATTCTGAAGTGAAATCTGTGGAGTGTTTCTATCCTTTCAGTGGGTTTTGCCATCAGAAAGAGCATTGTCTTCTATACTTAATAGTTAGTTGTCTTGTTTTGCTGTGTTTTACATCAACCACTATTAATTGCCCTTATTTAAACAGCCTAGCAGGTACAGGCCTTGAGGGACCTTGGCTGCTTATGGGTATCTGAACTTCACTTGCTTACTTGCTGATCATCATGGTGCATTCCAGGCTGCTTTTAATCTCACATATTTCAGGAACCAGATTCACTCAGTCTGCACTGCACTGGACATAGGGCTCTCTGCTCTCAGGGAAGTACAGCAGATGGCAAGAGTGAATGTTGTTTACTGTTAGTCAGTTCCTTTATGCAGGGGTCTAACTGTTCAGCAGCTTGAATCCAACCACAGTTTCCCTTTGTATGCATGTAATCAGTTCTGGTACACATTGAGCTACTGGCTATCATCTTCCATTACATACCTATTATCTACTTTTCATGTGATTAATACTCAGACAGAACTCAAGCACCTGTCATTGGCACAATCATATGTTCAGTTTATGCTAAATAATCTTAAAGAGTTGTATATGTTTATTTCTTTCTCTGTACATTCTCTTCCATGTAATGTTAGTGGTTCTCGTAGTGGTACTAGAGCTTCAGTGGCCTACAGACCTCTGGACATCTTACTCTTTATCCAGTTGTCTAACTACTTGTCTGTCATATTCTCAAACTCATTGCCCAATTTGAACTGCTTTGATAATGAGTTTCCATGTTTTTTTAGCACTTCTTTATAAAAGTAAGGGTTAACCTGTAGCCTCTGTAATGTGGCACCTGTATCTAGAAGATTCATAAAAATGAAACAAGTTTTATGCCCTCTTTGGAGGTACAAGGGGCCTCATATAATCAGTTTATTATTTCAAATGGAAAGTGTTGTTTTGTTTATTAGTAAATCACAGAATCATAGAATTGCCAGAGTTGGAAGGGACCTTACAGATCATCTAGTTCCAACCTCCCTGCCTGGCAGGGACACCATCCACTAGACCAGGTTGCTCAGAGCCCCATCCAGCCTGGCCTTAAAAGTTTCCAGGGATGAGGCTTCCACAACCTCTCTGGGCAACCTGTTCCAGTGTCTCACCACCCTAACAGTGAAGAACTTCCTCCTAATATCCAGTCTAAATCTACCCTCCTCTAGTTTGCATCCATTCCCCCTAGTCCTATCACTACCTGACATCCTAAAAAGTCCCTCACCAGCTTTCTTGTAGGCCCCCTTCAGATACATGAAGGCCACAATAAGGTCTCCTCAGAGCCTTCTCTTCTCCAGACTATGTGGTGAAATGTAATGAATGACAATATAAACCATACTCTTCAGTATGTTTCCAAGGCACTGATACCATACTGAATTTAATGCATGACTTCCTTGTAAGTCCTAGAATCCAGAGTTTAATTAGTTGAAGGAAATTTTACATTTTTCTTTCAAGATGCTAAAATCAGTCTGGAAGTAACTACAAAATGAAACTATTAGTGGAGGAAATAGTCTTTGTAGAACCAAGTTCTGCAGTTTTGTGATGCATCATTGGTTGATTATTCATAAACTCTTCAATTCTTTCTTGTTACTACTCGAGTTCACTAGTATTTGATTTTGACAAAAGCAAGCACATATGATAAGATTTCCCCAAACAGTCAATGTTGGCCTGAACTTTCCAGGTTGAAATAATATCTAATTTTAATTTAAACAGGGTAGAAGTAGCTAATATTTTGAAAACATTACCCTGAGCTATCCACAGAAAATCTCAATGTTAATGATTAAATGTTAATGTAATGTAATTTAATATAATTTAAACTGTATTTAAAAATATGATTATGGTAGCAGATGCATTACAATAATAATGGTACACTTCAGCTGCTTTTCTGATGCTGTTGGACATCTTCTGGTTTAAGCATTAACCTTAGAAAGAATTCTGTTGAAAGTCTTGGTGATAATTAAGACTGAATAAATGCCTAAGTGGACATCCTGCCAAACATAAGCAGGTTTTTAAAAGTGACTTCTTTGTCTGCAGTTGATAGGTTTGAAAAATCTGCAGACCTGCTTTATACTTTTATCTACATGTCTGTGTATTGATAAAAGATGACTTAGAATATTGGCCTTTTATACATTCTGTAGCCACACAGCTACAGTTAACCTGTTGATGATTCTTTTTTATGCCTATAAAATTTAAACACATATATAGAGCCTGATCTAAACATAATTATTTCTACATGATGAAGCTGTAAAATTCAGCAGTTGTTGAAAGCCTATCAGTAGGGTGTTAAGCAGAACTACTGTGCAAAGAGCTTATGTGAGCACTTAAAAAGGGAAAAAAGAGGTATGTTTAGGTCATGCTACTTGCTGCTTTCTGTTTCTGTGGTGTATGGGAAATTGTTTATTTTGTCAGACAATCGTGGTCTGGTCTCCATGCTAAAATACATAATGATAAAAAGCAGACTGTAATGTTCAACAAGTTAGTACTTGATGATCCTGAAGGTCCTTTCCAGCTGTGATAATTCTATGATTCCACATATTCCCTCATGGGTGAATAAATTTCTCATGTTTATGAAGAGCCTAGTGTGCATCAAAAATACCTCTATAAAATTTTATGTGTAAATGTACTTCCATTTGTAACTGACCTTGCAATAATACTTAGTCAATGCTGCAGATAGGACCTGATTGTGGATCTGCAAATTATGCTGCAAAATTCACCCAATTTACCTGTAAGAGCATGGAACTAATGAGCAACTGTAATTACCCCAGGGGCAGTGCTTTTTTTCTTTGCTGTCTGGGTTCACCTAACATGATGTGCATTGAAGAGGAAGGATGCCAGCTGGTTGTGAAAGGGCTGCAGCTTGGCTTCTTTAAAATCACCAGTTGCAGAAATCCACCTGGTGTGTCCTAAGAGCAGGAGCTGAGCTGCTAGCTGTCCTCCTCCAATTTCCAGCAGTCTCAAGGGATCCTCTTGAAGCCTTTAGTGAGTATGGGATGCAGTGTCTAACCAGGAATGATGTAGCATTTCAAAACAACTGAAATTTTCATCTGAGTGCCTCCCAGTGCTCAAAAATTATACTGGCTGCTAGCATAGCTTCAGAAAAAGATGAAGAAAAATTCAACAGCCACAATCCAGTCTAATCATGAGTGTATTTTTAAAAACATTTTCCATAAAGAGTGCACCATAAAACTCAGGAAAAGGGGGGGAAAAAAAGGAAAAAGAAAGCTGATAAACCCCACTGGGAATCTCCCCTTTTTGACTCTATGGAAATGGACATTTCCTTCTTTGGGAGTTTGAAACTTTATTGCCATTACTATTAGCCGGGATCCTTCCAGCAGACTTTCTTTGTCTTCTTCCAGTTGAGCCATTCCCTGGGAAGTGAGAGGAAGAAAAGAGAGTGGAGTTTATTTTTCTTCATGAGTAGTATTTTAAGGTATTGTTCAAATAAAGAGCCTCAGTTTGTGAGTTTTGGCTGTGTGTGGTTTTCATGGTTTCCTTCATATGTCTGTGGAACATTAGGTACCTGGCCCCTTGGACTGGAATGATTTGACTGGAGTCATCACTGCTCAAGCATTCTAATTCTAAAGTTATTTCTAGGCAATACTGTCATGTAACTTAGCTAAAATGAAAATAATCAACAAGGTTATTTATTTTACTGAAATCAATAAACAGCTGTGAATTGCTGTAACTTTTTTTCACCTTCTCTTTAGTAGCAATGGCTCACATTAATTCCTCTAAAGAGAAAGACTGCAGTCTATAGATCAGAAACAATGACTGAATCTGCTGGAGCATGTCCAAAGAAGGGCAACAAAGCTGGTGAAGGATCTAGAACAGAAGTCTTCTGAGGAGTGGCTGAGAGAACTGGGGTTGTTTAGTCTGGAGAAAAGGAGGCTTAGGGGAGATGTTAGCAATCTTTTACAACTGAAAGGAGGTTGGAGAGAGGTTGGAGTCAGTCTCTTCTTCCAGGAGACTAATGATAGAACAAGAGGAAATGGCCTCAAGTTGCACCAGTGGACATTCAGGTTAGATATTAGGAAAAAATTCTTTACAGAAAGAGTGGCTAAGCACTGGCCCAGGCTGCCCAGGCAAGCGGTGGAGTCACCGCTCCTGGAGGTGTTCAGAAACCATGTAGATGTGGCACTTGGCAACATGATGTTGGGTTGATGGTTGGGCTTGATGATCTTAGAGGTCTTTTCCAACCTAAATGATTCTAGGATTCTAAGTGCAGAAGAATGACACTAGCATTGACAGCTTTATCTGGAGTATTTTTCTCAACATACAAAAAAGTCTTTTCTCTGTTATGACTGCTGCTAGAGGTGAGGCCTTTGCATTTGCCTGCATAGAGAGGTCATGGTTATGTGAAGACCAAAACCATGTTTCTGCCATTGTCTTCCATTTCTTGGTCTACAGTAAGCTCAGTCCAGCTGGGGGGGGGAGGTGGGGGCAGGGGGAAACTAAGCTACCTTCTTATCTATAAATGTTAGTAATGTCACCTGGAAAGTTTGCATGTGTGAATTCTCCTTTCCCAGGAGAAAATGCCTCATTTAAAACAGAGAAACTCAATGTGTAAATTATCCAACCCAAACTAAAATATGCTTGTGAGTTAAGTATCCATAAGCTCCACTGGAACTTGGTTTCATTCCCTGGGAATCATATTCCATTGGCAACCATATTGTACATACTGTGAGTTTATAATGCCCTGTAAGTCACAAACTTAATGATGTCACTTTAAAGAGGAGAAACTGAGAAAAGATTCATCTTAGAAATAAAGAGAAATAACTCAAGTTATTGAGAATAACTGTTGAGAACAGAGGTCTTCTAGTTGTGACAACAGTGGCTGTCATTATGTATGCCATTGGCCATATAGTATGAACTATTTTACCCTGCCTAATACAGTTTTGTACATTTTAAACCATTAAACTTCTAGTATTTAAGACTCTCCTACTTATTATACAATATATACAACTGGAAATGATTGTGTGGTTTTAGAAATAAATACTGTATACAATTTTCTATCATCAGTTAAAGACCTCCCCCATCCACATGACAGTGAATTATTTTTCTATCCCTTTTTATCCTCCTTTAGACTCTTTTGATTAGTTGTAGTCATCTTTACTAAAGCATTATTATTGTATACACTGAATAGCAGGCTAAGTGCTTAATAACAGTGTTACTTTTAAGCTTAAGAGTTACTGCTTCTCTGGGACTTAAGTAATTCACAAGCTCTCTTTAAAGGAAATTAATAGATTAAAATTAGGACCACCACAGTTTTACAGCAGATCCTGCCCTTTTTTGAAGTTATCTGCTCCATTTACAAGTAACTTAGCATTGTTTGCTCCTATGCAAGGGAAGAGATGGCTTGAGGATTAAAAACTTCCTGTGTCATATAAAGAAATATTCAGTGTAATTAATGCACTATATAAAATTTGGTGGAAATTTGGGTTGAAGTTTTCTTGATTTCTTTTATTTTTTTAATGAACCAGTTTGAACACCTGTTACATCTCCAGCAGAAAAAAAAAAAAAATCACTATTTAAATCCTGAAATATGTTAATATTTTAAATACTGACTTCTGAAAAGCCAGCAAACATCTGCTAATTCAGCAGAAATTTCTTGGTTCCCAAATCAACAGTAAACCAAAGAAACAAAATACTTGCTCACCAAAACAAATCCTACAGACTCCCCACTGTATTATGCAGTGGGATTAACAGGTGTGTGCACTTCATGTCCCAGTGTTTTGTAGTTCATACTGGAACTGTTTGTCATTTGAGCAAATTCAGTCTAAAGATGAGAGAAAATCTGGCAGATTATTGGAGATTTGATCAGGCTTGTTTGAGCTGTACTGAGGGGTGCATGTGTGCCCAGCACATATATGTGAAGTCCTGCAATTTATGTATATCAGCTAGCAGGAGAAACTGATACAAAGAATGAGTTAGAGACAATCATGAAGCAGAAATAAAATCCAACCCAGCTAATTCTGTGGAGTGTTTGCAACTAATATGGCTATAGGAGGTGGTGGGTGTGGAGGGATGCAGAAAGAAACAGCTCTGACATACTCAAAGAGGAAGTCTAACATCTTTATCTGGCATACTAAAAGCACCCAGCAGAAAGATCACTGTGTGATCACATGGGTTTGTGATTTGCTATGTGATGCCTTAGGGATCCTTCAATGACTGTTGCATGATGAAAAGCAAAGCTTTTAGAAACTGTAAGTCAGTCCATGGCAGCAATGCATTAATTAGTCTGCAGAATTTGCAACCCTCTGCTATTTCTGTCCTACTTATTTGTTATGTTGCACCAACTTGACAAGAACTTTGCTTCCCTCACTTAAATATCTCTACAACCCTGATGGTACACTCAGGGTGTATACACCTTTCCATTACATAGGGGTGGGCTGACCAGCAGGGGCTCAGTTTATGAGTGCTGCCTTTTTGAAGGCTATTCAGTTTCTTTAATTGCATGATGTTATGTTTTAGAATGTGTAAGTAGGAAAAAATATCTCAGTAGCCTGGCAATTTTAGCTTTCAAGATTATTCCAGACCTACTTTTAATAACTCTATAATTGAATTATACAAAACCCTCTGCATTTTGACATATTGGCTAATTGCATGAGGATTTGTGTACCTTCTGGTTTGTTCAATCCAAAGTTCAGAGTGGCTGAAGTTTCTACTGATTTCCAGTGTTAATAAAAGTTGCCAAGGAATCAAACTGCAGCTTTTTATTTAATTTCCCTATATTAAAATCATAGTTACCTTGCAGTGAGGGAGATTCCAAATCTAACCTGTATCTCTTTGATTAAAGCTCTTACTGGCAGCAGAGTATTTTTAAACCTTGTTGTTCTGAGTGTAATATTCTGAATTGTTCTGCTATTGGGCACTTTTATTCAGCTTAGTGTTAAGTGATAGAAAACCAATGTGAACAGGTGAAAAAAGTAATCTTTTCTAGCAAAAGAGTTATTTGAAACAAAATGAGTCTGGTATTTCCATGAATACACATAATTCCCATTCTTAACCTTGGTTTTCCCCAGTGAAGACTGCAGGGTTTTCCTGTTGGCTGACAATCACATGCAGATATGACAGCATATCAAAACTCAGCATTTTTCAGACCTTCCCAGTGGCTCTTCATCCATCTGGCCCATGTGTGTTCCCAGTCATCTTCCTCTTTTGCTCAAAGCAGCTGCTGGGCAACCTTGATTGCTGGTGGCCACCTTCTATTTCAGCTTCAGACTTCTCCGAGAGCAACACTGAATGGTGGGGAAAACAAAATACTTTTGCTCTGCAGTGCTGCTAGTGAAAAAGGAGGAATGACATTCTTGAAGTCCTCTTTTCTGTGCATAATTAACATGTACAGAGTTCTCCCTTTCTCCCAGGTTTTGCTGACTCTAACTAGGTATGTATCAGTAGTTCCAAACCACTGTGATGAACAGCTCTTTGACTACCTGCCATTTATCCCCTTCACATTAGTGTACCTCAAGCTGCTCATCTGCTGCAAAATAAAATAATGCCCCCCCAAAAGGATACTTTGCACCTTTTGCAGCACTTTTATGCAGTGGTTTAAGCATGTGAGATATGAATGGGTCCTGGGATGTGTTTATACTCAGGTCTCCTTTAGGCCATGCTGTATTTTGCAGTCAAGTATGCTTAGCTCTGCTATCTTTTAAGCAGTGAATCGTATCTTAAAAATACTAAAGTATGTAAGTGAAAGCTTATGCTGTGGAGCTAACTTCTCAGTTATGTTTACACCTGCATTTTCAGTCTGTTATACCCATTTCTCATGTTACCATGGACCTGATTCAGGAAAACATGTAAGTAAGTGCTTAATTAAGTGCTTTCCTAACTAGGTGTCCTTTTCTGAATTGGGTCCCAGAAGAGTAACTGGCATGTGGGCTGCAAACTCTCACCTGGGTCATTCTAGGAGTGGATATTAGAAGGCAAACCATTTTTTTTCCTGCTATTCCTGTTTTGTGGAAGTCTCCCACTACTCCAGATGTTTTTTGATTTTGATAAACTGCATTCATCTGTGAGCTGAATCAGGCTTTATATTTATGATATCCATGACTTAAATCCCTTTGTTTTGAGTAAATACAGGTTATAATTGATAGAAAGTGTATTTGCATTTCAAGTCAGAAAGCTGGGTGCCATGGCAGCTGTTAAAGAAATGAAAGAAAACCTTCTTCTCAACCTGGAGGTCACTTTTGTACCCTTTGGTTTTGATATTTAGTGGGTTTTAGATTTTACTTTTATAACAAAATGAATTTAGCTATTTTGAAGATCACATGACCAATTGCCCAAAGTGTCTTTCCTCAGCTGCCTATTCAACCCTATAGGTTCTGTGAAACCAGAACTTTCCTCTGCTTCATTAGCTGCAAAGGAAGATCCTTCTTTTATTTGTTGTTCAGAGCCCGTCATAAATAATTTAATAAGCACAAGTGATTAAGGCATTAAGAATTAAAGTAGGTTTAGAATCAGGCTATGGTAATGGAGAAGTATTGCCTAAGTTACCAGCTGGGCAAAAAAGAAGAAAAAGCCTTAGCTCTTCACCTAAGTCCTGTAAAACTGGCAAGAGTTTGTTGGAAAGAACCTGACTGAGAACCACATTTAGGAAAAAACCCCCCAACTTCCCAAAGAACTGTAGTGGTTCTTGAATGCAATATTCAGACTTATTCTTCTGTCATTTCCCCTTGACAAAGTGGCACATAATTTTGGCAGCATATATTTTCCTAAAAGACTCAGAAATACAAATATTTGTCCTTTGTTTTTCAGTCTTTGGATTATCAGTGTCACATTAACATTCCTGCAACTCTTCATTAATAAGTTAATTAAGTTTTTGTATCTTTCATAGAACATTTTTAAAGAAGGGAAAGACTGTTGATGAAAATGCTGGGTTTATTATTCAGTAGATGCAAGAAAAAAAAGTGTGTTGCAGGAAAAATGCTTACCTTCAAAATCTTAAGTGTATTGTTGTTTCACTATGTATCCCATGGATGCTGGGCTATGTTTTTTTCCTGTAAGATGAACTAGTAAAACTAGTAAATATCTATTAACTTCTTGGCCTAAATGTGAATTGAGGTAATTTGTACGATTCTAGGAGGATATAATTCGCTTTAAGAGAATTTTACTTATTTGATGAATTTATAAACTTCAGGAAATTCTTTCAAAACTAAATAATTAAGAAACCAGCCTGGTTTTTAGTGGTGTTCACAGAACTATACATATCAGAAAATAAAACTAGTTCCAGGAAGCCAATCAAAAATAATTATAATCAATGTCCTTAGCAGATTGAAAGCTCCTAACATAGGTTTGAGACCCCAGGGCAAAATTACAGAAGAAAATACTTCCCTTTCCTGCTCCAATGTTTTTGCTCTTCCCTTTCCACCTCTGTTCTCTCAAGTGCATGGAGCTGGCAGTAAACTGGTGGAAACAGTTGTATATCTGATTTCTGTAAAGGCATTGATTGATGTCACTGGTGAGCTTGGCTGTCTTGCCTCACAGGAAATAAGGGCAGGGAATCAGTAACAAAAGTAAATTTATTCAGATGAAGCAACCAGAACTATCAAAGCATCAGCTACTGCTGTCCTCTTCTGACTGGTCCAAGAAACCACTGAGGTGTGGCACCTGAGGTGGGATATCTATCCACTAAGACATGGGATTTCTTTTCCTTTGGATTTTTCTATTATTGGTATCAAATAGTTTCTGTGCCAGAGACAGCAGTAATTGCAGTTATCTGTTTGAAGGCAGGCTGGCTGTGGGCTCTCTAAATCATCTTTTCTCTTTGTCTTTGCATACATTTTCTGTATGCTCCAATGCACTCATTTCTTGGTGGAGAAAAGACTTTTCCCTCAGCAAACCACAGGTGTAGATGGAATGCATGGTGATGGAGGTATGTGTGGGAGGAAAATGCAGCCCTTCTCCACTTTAGTGATCAGAGCATAATTTCTGATGCAGTTACACTACTGATGTATATCCATTTTGATCCAGAATGACAGTAGAATTGGCTAAACTAGTAATTGCTGCTTTCTTGACCACTTCTAGAGATGGAGGGCAAAATCCACCACTGACACATGAAGGTTTAAATCAATAAGATCAATGCATTTTCTCCTACCTGGAACACCGTCAGGTTGGAGTGTGAGCATTATAGTGTTTGAATCTCCATGTTAATGCCTCAAAACATCTTGTCAGCAAGGTATTAAATCACCAGAGGAAACAGTCCATAATTTTTCAGGAGAATAGGAAGAGATAGCACTGAGCACCCAACTGTACATGGTATTTCAATATCTTTTTCCTACTATGCCTGAGGAAAGCCAGAGGGCAAGTACTGAAGACCTTTGCTAAAGGCTTCTTTGAGAAAGAGAATAAAGAACAGCATTTAATCTGCTCACTAGTATATGATGTTAAAGGCAACAATAAGGTGTAGTAAATCACTTCTGTGTTTTATATATATATACACACACACACACACACACTCTTTCTTCTGCTTGCTGATAGTTGATATTTTTTTCTGCCTGGGTTTCCTGTCAACCTAGGCTGTCAGTTTTGTTCTGCCTTTTTTTTTCACCCTGCAATTATATTTTTTGGGAAGGATTACCTCATGGAAGAACTCAACATACCTGCACCATGCAGTGGTGGAAGGTCGGAGTACACAGTGGTGTCCATGATGCTCCATGGAGAAGAAACAAGACAGAAGAGTTATCAATCTTTTAATATAAAGCATTTCTGAATGTGCAGATGCAGAGGTGCAACATCAAGAAGAATTACAGCTAATAAACAGGGGTTTTGAGGTGTGCAATTTTAGATGTTGCCATGTACTACTCCAGTCTCCCTCCAGGTACCTGTCTCGCTGTTGCATGTTGTCCTTAGCATGAAGTTTCAAACACTAAAGTTTTGTATAACTTCATGGGACACAGAGAGTTAAGACTTTTTGGGGCTATGTATTTATGTTTATCTGTGGTATTTTTTCATTCCTCTGGGATATGGGAATTGAGCACCCTTTATATTAAATTTCTTGCAACATATAAGACAGACTGAGGACTTAAATATGTGTATATCTAATGCAAGCCACCACTTCACCATTTTATTGGAGAACACCCTCCTAGTCATTAAAAAATAATAAAAAATGAATAAAAATAAAAAGTCTGCTCTTACCTTGGGTACTTAACTACACCAGGTGGCTCATAGTTGAGAAGCAAAGCCAGAACAATGCATCCCTGACCTACCTAGTAAACAACAGGTTAACAATCAAACCCACTTCTTTGGCACTGCCTTATTCCCCTCTATGTATTGTATATGGAACTCCAAAAGTAAATTACTGCTCAAGATTCTACTCAAATCTAAATATCTAAATCTGTTCTAGATTTAGCCCTTGGTACCTGGCTGCTAGTTGTTCAGTAAGATTAGCTGGTGATCAAGATGGTTACCAGATTTATCACCCATAAGTGAATGCTACCTTCCTTGTTACCAAAACAGGAGCAAATTTCCACTGAGACAAAATGCCTTTCCATCGTTTTGAACCTTTTTTGCCACAGTATTTTCTGTCAGTACTTGGTGTCCTCTCTGCTCTTTGTTTTGTTTCCTCTGTGGCTTGTGAAACACCCTCATTAGCTCTTTCATTCTGGCCAGTTGTAACAGTGCTGATTCACAGGCAGTTTTTATTCCACTGGCTTTTTGACTCTTTTTTTCACCCTAGTCAACCAGCAAAACAAAACTTGCATAGCATTCTGAAAGGGGTAGTGGGAACTAAGGTTCAGCCAGATTCATCTTCTCCTGCTACCAGTGACATTTCTTCTTTTCATTCATCTGTCTCCTCTGGTTCTTTTCAGTCTTGAGACACTGGATTTGAAAATTCCAAGTAATTTTTCATAAACCTCTTTAAAATAATTTCATAGGATCCTCACAAGTACTGAAGTTAGAGTTCTTTTTAACAAATTAGAAGCTGACCTTGTCATCATTCCTGATGCTATACAGAAATGTATGTATACCTCTGTTTATACTTGGAAGTGCCTGTCTCACCTTATCTGAATTAAATTTCAAACTGTGTGTCTTGCTTGTAAAAAAATACTATAAATCTGTTAAATAATACAGCTTTTGAGATTAGGACTAAAACCTTGTAAATCTGTGTCATCATCAGTATCTTTTAAAAGATGGCACAAATGGTGACATCTGGGAGCCAATTCATCATTTAATTAAATTATCCTGTAATGAAATCTGCCTTAATGAGATTAATTTTAATTATTAATCAGGAGCTGACATGGGCACAAGGCACCATAAATAATAAATGGAAGCTGTGTCTGCTCTCTTTCTGAGAAAGGACCTACTTTAGAAGAGCAGTGCTTTTCATGAAGCTATGGTGGGGTTTTTTTGTGCTGTCATGATCTCTGTTTTGTTGAATTTGGTTTCTGTTTCAAACTTTGAGGCAGAATTTTAGTCCTGTTTCTGTTGGTAAGTAACTGTTGATGTTTTAATGTTTCATTTGATTCAGTCATTGCATAACCTGTCACCTTCAGTATTCCAGAAACAAATTCTGATTTTGTTTTCATCTATAGTAGCTAATTACAATAAGCATATTTTAGAGGTAAACAACATATGTATCATTTACTGAGGTTGTGCCTAAAATGTGCAAGGCTTTGAGCTAGTCTATGCTGTCTCACCTGTGTTTATATGCATACATGTAGTCACACTCATACAGCTTCACCCATGTTCTGCTGTAATGTCTATCTCCATGTGGATTACATTAGAGCTATATTATGAATGCTGTTTATAAAGACTTCTATTCCTTGGCCATAGCAGAAGTTTATCTAGGAGCCATGACTGAAAAAATTATCCCTGTGGGTACCAACCACAAGTGCTGTGTGACACTTTTGACTTGCTTGCTTGAGGAGTAAACTCTTTGCCTTTACCTCCACTAATAGGCAGAACACCACTGGCTTTTACTAGCCAAATGCAAACAAACTGGTTCCACAAGGCTGGAATTGAGTGATTATTTCTTTGGCCTCCTGGGCCATGCACATAACCTGCCATCTATATTTCTTTTGTTACTGCTTGAAAGAGTCCAGCACAGAGTCAGGAAGCTAATTAAGGGGGTGGAACATCTTCCTTATGAGGAAAGGCTGAGGAAGCTGGGTCTCTTTAGCTTGGAGAAGAGGAGACTAAGGGGTGACCTCATCTATGCTTATAAATATGTGAAGGGTGGGTGTCAGGACGATGGGGTCAGGCTCTTCTCAGTGAAGCCCAGTGACAGGACAAGGGGCAAAGCTGAAGGATAAGAGGTTCCATGTGAATACAAGACAAAATTTTTTCCCAGTTCAGGTGCCTGAGCACTGGCACAGACTGCCCAGAGAGGTTGGGGAGTCTCCTTCTCTGGAGACATTCAAGACCTCTCTGGACGCGCTTCTGTGTGACCTGGTCTAGGGAATCCTGCTGTGGCAGGGGGGTTGGACTAGAATATCTTTTGAGGTCCATTCCAGCTCCTAACATTCTGTGATTGTGTCATATGTTTCAGTTCCAGCATTTTGTGAATATCTGGTTACCTTTCATTGTCTTAATGGTTGAAAAATAAGACCAAAGTTAGAGCAAGAGCTGTCGATGCTGAGGAGTGTCAGTAGCAACCTGCCGCATACAGGAGTTTCTGACTGAATGCAGTTTTTGTAGGCTGCCATCAAGCTGTTGACCTGACAGCACAACCCACATTTGGACCTCATTAGATGAGAGAATGAGTAAGCAAATGAAATCAAAAGACCTTGAAAAAGCAAGATCTCACCTCAGGTGAAATTGATTGGAAGTTGCCAGCTGTTTCAGCAGAGCCCAAATTTAAGTTCTGATTCCCCATCAAATTGTGTCTCTTGTTAAACCAAAATGCTGTACTTCTAGCAGCTATCATATTCTTTCAGTTACAGTAGTTGGACCTTATAATTGCATCATATAATTTGTAACAGTGGTAAGGGCAGAAATATGTAGAAATCATAGACTGAAATGACTTACTGCCAGTGTTAGGACAGCTGAAAATGATTTGTAATGGGAATTGTTTGCATCCCAGAGACTTTCTTATCTGTGCCTTATAGTATTCTCAGATGCTGATGATTTTGGAAAGAGGTTTTCACTCTGTCAAATTGCCACAGATTCTTGGTGGACATCCTGGTTTCCATAATATGGTTAAGACTAGACTGATTGTTCTGTAGAGCCTATGCTATATGATAGAAGTAATTGTAAATATTGTACAAGGTAAACATGTTTTAAATAAGTACTTTATGCAATATGACTCAATAAATATTTGAAGGATATTAATTACAGAAAGAAACATAGCTCAGCCTAAAGGAGTTCTTTAGGTCACTTAAATATAAGTCCTAAAGATACTGGAAAAAATATGCTGAAGTCTTGATGCATTTCTTTTCTATAATTTAACTAAAATTAGAAGATTGAAATTTCCTGTGTCATAATCTTACCAGTTTCTCAGTGTATGTGACATAGTGTATCTGCTTTGGTATATATAATTCAAAATGAACTTTTAATCCAGTAAGAATCTTGGCCCCACCCAAACTCCTCTTTTATGGTAAGCAAGACACTGTTTGTTTGGAATTCTCATAAGAGCCTGAGATCTGACTGATCAGCTCTTCAAGAATTTTCACAAGACATGCAGGAGCATTCTGCATGGAACTGCTTTTGAGGAAGTTTAACAGGCTTGTGAAAAGAGGGTAGGTTCTGACACAGACAAAGTTCTGGTTAAAAGATGGGAAACAAAAAGTAAAACCACCAAAAAGAATTGGATATCTTAGTGACTTTATTCTTTAAATGTCAGTTTAAAAAAGTTAACATTTAAAAATGGAAGGATCAGAGAATTTTTTTGAGCAAGTATCAGTCTGTGATTTCCCTATTCTTACATATTTTCAGTGTCTGCTAAAGGTGGGATATTGGGTTCAATGTCTTCTGGGTTTTGGGGGTTGGTTTTTTTTTTGAGGAGGGGAGCACTTTGTTATCTTGAACAGATCTAGTTATGTTCTTAAGCAAAGAGTTGTTGATTGTAGAAAAATTTACATTAACTTGGATCAAGAGCATAGTGTGATCTCCCAAGCAGGCTGCAGGGACATCACACTTTCCATGAATGCAGTGTGACCCACTCTGCTAGCAGAGGCTGTATTCATTTTGGATCTGTATGTGCCTTTGAACAGAAGACCTTGTATCTCTCTAGAGGGGCAAATTTCACTTGGTTTTGAGCCACTGAGCTCAGTGTTGTAATCTGTCTGGTACTGGCCAGTCAGCCCTTGTGTCATTGTGTGCTGTTCAAATGCAGGATGTTCCACTGTGTGCTAGCAGCCAGGTTCATTATTCTCCATCTACTTGATTCCCACATACATCTCTACATTGCAATCAGCCCTCAAGTTGGCTTTGTTCTTTGGGAGCTGATCCAAAGTGCACTGACACTTAGAGGAGTCTTCCAAGTAACTGCTATAGGCTTTGGAACAAGTTGAGTATTGCAATACAGGCTGGAAACATTCAAAGAAGAGTCACTGTTTCACACTTGCATACACACACTTAAATGTGTTCAAAGGATTTATTATCCAAGGGCTATGGAGAATATTTTGTTCAACAGCTGCACATAAAAATAATACTATCCAGTCAGAAAAGAGCAAACTCACTTCTGGCATGGTGGCCTGGCAGATGTTAGGAAGTCTGTTTTTGAAGGTGGGTGTGCACCCACACCCGGGTGTGTATGTGTTTGCAAAGTTGTCTGCTGATCCAACTCATTTCTAGCTTTTGGGGAGAATTATTGCAAGACTTCAGTGAGCTGTGGATTCATTTAAAATGTTTTAGTTTGCTGTCCAGCTTTGCCCAGATGCATTCAATAGATGACAGATTGGAGGGTGATATTGGCTAGCCTTTATACATTTAACACTCCAGCCCATTCTTCAGGCACACACTAAGATCTGGACAAATGTTTAATGTCATTGTTAAGCTGCAAAATTAAAGCTAGGCCAGTTGGACATGATCTGCTTGGAAAAGCACAGCTCTGCAGAACATTCTGGTAGTCTTCTTGGGCAGGACAGCTTTAATATTGTGCAGTCCCTGAATTACCTTGGCTCAAAGTCAAAACAATTGTCATGCCATTAACTTATCCTTCCTTTAGCTGCTGAGAAGTGTCTGCTCCCCAGGGTTTGTAGGTGGATGTGAGATGCCTGCATTTGGAGTTGTCCCCATATCCATTTTTTTCCATGTTCCAAAGTCCCACTTGGCTCCTACTGAGTTTAAAATATGCCACTTGAAACCGTGTTTTCATTAGGCTTATCACCCTTGCATACTGATCTGCTTTTGATCTCATTGGGTCTGTGTCTGTTCCATAATTGGTTTGTTCACATTTCCTAATGTATAAATGGATAAGGAGATTTTAGGTGTGATATCTAACTTGCCAAGAAACTGGAATTTGTAAGTTCAGCCAATCTAGATTTACACTTGCTTTCTGATGGATACATGTGAATGTAAATTGGGGTTACTCACTTTAATTTACATACCAAAGAGCCAGCAGAAGGTGTAAGTTACTATAGCAGTCAATAACTAACTTATTAATGTGTGCTCCTTTTGGTTACATTACCTGCTTAGCCTCTCTCCTGACTCTTCAGTGTATCAGCAACACATTTATGAGCTCAAATATATTTTAAAATTCAAATTCAGAGATAATACATAGAAAGATGTAATTATAATTTATGATTGAGTGTGGATATAAATTTTATGATGCTAGCTGCACTCATTTCAGTCCTGAGGCCTGTTCTGACACTCCAAGAATCAAAAATTGAGGTAACAAGGAGAAACATGCCTTAGACTCTTCTGGCTTGTGAAATCAGTGGGAGATCTGCTCTGGACTTCAGTGGTGAAAGATCAGACCTTCACAATAAGAGTCTTCTGGCACTTGTTTGATTTCTTAGAATTAATTCATGTCATTCTACTTCCCAGGATTGCCTGTTCTCAGTCAAAGTGTTTTAAACACCAATTCTAACTATGATTTGAACCACCCATCAGAAAAAAGCCCTCTTTATTTTGCTTTTAAGAGTATTTTTAGACTGAGGTTTTTCATTAAGAAACATTGTCATTGACAATATAACGATGACACGTGGACCTGTCTTGCATGACACCTGAAAAACAAGTAAAGAAAATGACCATCTAACTTCAGCTTTAAGGACCCCTGATCACATCTTTCTCTGTGCTGATGAGGTTCATGCTCTAAAGATTCAGGAAAAGCAAGACACAGAGTCAGTTTCATGCAGTAGGAAGCTCTATGATCTCTTCACATAGAGTCAAACGGAAGGCACTACTTAATGTTTTCCAAATGCTCAAGGTTAATTGTTCATTGACACATGTTCTTCTGAAACAGCCTCTCAGCTTTTTTTGATTTGATTTCCTACATTTTGTTGAGATGGTAGCTGTTTCAAGCTACTTGTCCCCCCAGAATTCTTCTTTTGAGCTGCTCAGTTTATTCTTACACTTGATGGTCCTCCAGGTCCTATTTATGTTCCTTTCTCAATAACCAACTCTAAGAGAAGGTGTCCCTCTGAGCTTGCAAAACTAACCTTGTAATCTGTGGTGGTCACTCCAGTTTTGTTTATGTGGCAAATCTTTTTATAGAAGCCAGAAGTTTACATTTTAATTAAATACTAAAGTATCAGCCTCAAAGTTCTAAGTGTTGAATTTCTTTTTGAGTAAAGCAAGATATACTACAAAACTGTTTATCTCTTTAAATATGATAATAGAAGAGTTCACACAACTGCTTCAAGCATCTAACTTTATGTAGAGGTTTAGTGGATCAAAATTCAGGTTCACCCAACCTAATTGGAACTCCCCATTGAGGAACCCAGGTTAGAAGTCAGCTGGTGAAGAGATGAGGCCCCTGCCACCCTCCTTCCCTGGCACTGCTTAGATAGGTAGGAGTGCTGGTACTCTAGAGAACAGCATAAATCACCTCACACAAAATCTACTGTAAGGTTACCCAGTGGTCACTTTTGAGTCTCTGAATCTTTCTGTGCTGCCACAGGAAAGCATGGAGGGAGGGAGAGAGGGAAAGAAAGAGGGAGAGAAGGATCCATGGTTTGTGTTCAGTTCTGTTTGCTCAACCTGCTCTGGCTTTGGAAGACTTAGAGAATTCAGATATAGGAAATGGAAATTAATAAAGACATTCAAAACCCCAACCCTCCTTTATGGACTGTGACAAATATAGTTGACAGATGCAGTAATGCCTAGGATAGAGACTGTAAGTGAAGTGCTGCAGTTTAGGGAGTATTAAGAGAAATTGAACTATATTTCAGACTAATAGAAGGAATATTTTTCTACCAACACATAATAAAGGTTTGGAATTATTGCCACTAGAGAACACAGATGACTGTATGACTGAAATAATTTAATGAAAACTAAGACTAGTCACAAATATTAAGTAGCTTTACTTTGGTCAGGTAGAAATATTTGTATTTCACACCCCAACAAATTCATATAGTATAGAGGTAAGACTGAGCTCCCTGGCCTGACAGACTGTTCCAAAACTTCACTGGACAGTGGAATAACTCTTTTACAGACTATAAAGACCATCAGAAATGTGCACTTTCATAATTATGTCATTGTATCTTGTATAACCCAAAGATTTAATCTAATATTCTAATTTGTAACAGAGCCTGAAGGCAGAGATACCATGGTTGCTATCTTCTGAAGTGAGCTCTTGGCCAGCTCTGGAGTGTAGCACTCACTGGGGAAAAGCCCCATGATTCCCTTTTCTACTCCCAGTTGTTCCTGCTTCCCTCTCAAACAGGCAGTCATATCAGAAGGACTTGACTTGTGACTCTCTTTCTACCCTGCCCTTCTGCACAGGCACAGCCAGGTATCTATTCAACTTGTTTAAACTACACTTGGGAGGTTGGTTGAAGCTTTCCTTTTTCCCCTCAGTGCTTTTAATACAGCACTAGTGTGCTCCAGTAGAGCAGTTACCTAGACTAACAGGGTACTAGTTATGGTTGGGTTCAGCCTTTGTCCAGATGTGGCAGTTTGGGGCCAAATCAACATAAACCATGTATATATGGCTTTGCAGGTCAGTAGTGCCACACACTCTGAATATGTGATACAATTTTTCCTGTAGTGAAATAGTTGTGTTTAGATTTGCTAGATATTTTGGTTATTAACTTGAATATTTTCTCTCTCTGCTGTGCACCTCAAGTTGTTTAAACTATTCCTTAGTATTTTCTAATACTCCCTTGAACTCTTGCTAAAACCCAAGGTACTTATAGTGGATTAATCTTGAATTAATATATGTGTGCTTGAATTGTTTCCAATCTCTGAAGCAGTATTCCTGTGCATTATATCATTTTTTAGCAATATCTCAAGGTGCTTGGTAGATCTCCAGAAGTATGTGTGAGGAGTAAGTCACATTTCTAATCAATCAAGTATCATTTCTAATCATCAAGTATCACAAATCTGGAAAACAGATTTGAAATCCCTGGCAGAAACTTTACAACACTTTTTCAAGTTCCATTTGTGTGGTGATTTATACATATACCTAACTGCTCACTGTGAACTAGACATTTATTAAAGCCAGTGAAACAATTCACATGTGAAGAAATTAAGCATGTGCACATGCATAACATGGGTTATGTTGAATACTCTTATTATTGTCAGTATTTTTAAAGAAATACCTTGCTTAAGTGTGTATCTCCAAACCACTTTTTCTTATGTTCTAAAAATTACAAAAATACTGTTTTGTTTGTCTGAGAGAGAAGAAAAAGATCTATCTGTACTTATGTTGTAGGGCTAATGACCAAAATCATTACATTACCTTCATAGCTGAGAAAAAGCACTTTGGTGTACTATAAGGAAATACCATGGATGGTTTTTTCCTGTATTTCACTAGGGTTTCATGCTTTGTTCCCAGTTCAGACAGAAATTTTGTTCAGCTTCAAAAGTTACAAAGATTCCTTCAAATTCTTTCCTTTTGTGTGGATTTCAGTTTCTTTCTTTCTCCACAGAAAAAAAAACACTGGAACTCCTACATTTTATAATCTGTCTTGCAAATGTACTCTTTGATTACTGGAAATTATTAAAATCCCACTTGAACAAGCAGAATAAAAAGTTCCCTTTTTAGGCCATCATGTAAATGTTTAGAGGTCTGGCTTAGGAAACTAAATTTATAGGTATACAAGAAAAAAAGCCTCACTGTAGGCTTTTGAAATTACTGTGTTGGTTGGTTGGGTTATTTTGTTAACCATTTTGAAGCACAACTAATGTCTCATGACTTTAAAATTGATGTCCCTGATTATATTAAAGCTTCTGAGTCATGTTATGAAATACTGTAATTTGTGGTATTTTATTCTTGATGTATATATGCAAATATAATAGGATATAGAAGCAACTTACCTGTATTTCTGTCCTTGTGGCCAGAAATAGAGATTATGATGTGAACTAAATAATTCTTCCAAATGCCTGTGCTGATGCTGAAAAATTGGTTGTGATGATGGAGGATGTTTTCTCTCCAGCACTAGTCACTTGTAAGCTGATCCACCTTTGATGTTCTAGTAAAACCTCTGAAACACTATATTTTTGAGTAGGGTGCTGTTGAAATCTGTATCCTGATCCAAATTTTGCTGTCACTTACAGCAGTGCAAGCCCATTGACCAAAGCAGAGTTGCAAGTGTGAGGAGAAGAGTACAGGATATAGTGAATTAAAGTTTTCTTTCTAGGTAGAAATATTAGGTAAAAAAAAAATACATCAAGGGCCAAATATTGCTACTAGGTCATTAATAGTTTTAGATTGACACTGCAGTAAAGGAGAGTGTTGTCCTAAGTGAGCATGAATAGAATTGTCTTTTCAATTATAAACCTGCATGTTTGAAAAGTACTGAAGTGAGCTAGTAAAAGAGATTCTTGCATCTGAAACAATGTAGAATTTTAAGGTGTTTTACAAATTTAAAAGGGTTTAGTAAAGTGATCAGCTTAATGCAATGGTATTGTGGCAAATCTATCTGTGGAAGCCAAAACCCACATTCTACTCTTGATTATTGTGCATTCCACACAAAATTGATGAATGCCTCTAAAGGAGAGAACGTGCCCCAATCTTTTTCTGTGTTGCAGATGACTAAAAACTTAACTTGGGCTTCAGGATGCAATAGCTTAAAGCAAAGGGTGGATTTAATAAAATTACAAAGAGGGATGATTGTATTTTAGTTAAGCAGTAAGCTGTCACTGGGGGAAAAAAGGAATAAAAGCCTATAGTGTAGCACAGTAGAAAAAGGAGCAAACTGCTGAAAGCTGGATAATTTGGGGATATAGAGATGTCACTTCCTCCCTTTGCCAGGCTGTGAAATTCTTTGGAATTCCCATTGGTAAAGCTGACAACACAAACAAAGGGAAAAATGGAAACTTTCATGCAAGTCCTTTGGTGAGTTGAAGAACATATATTCCTCTGTGTGACCTGGTCTAGGGAATCCTGCTGTGGCAGGGGGGTTGCACTAGATGATTTTTCGAGGTCCCTTCCAGCTCCTAACATTCTGTGAGTCTGTGATTCTGTGATATTCAATGGAACAAATTTATCAGCACCATTGTTGTTACAAACTTTTTGTATTTTTGTATAGGTTCTTTATTAACACATTGGTGACTTTAAGCATAAATGTAACTGTACAGAAAGATCTATAAAGGCTTTGTACTAAAAAAGGTCATTATTACTTTTTCTTTTTTCCAATTCTTTAAAGGACATTTTCAAGAGAGTCTTATAATTGTCTGAGAATAGCTGTTTCTAGAAAACATCAAGTTACCTGGCCCAGGTGAGCTAGGTAGCTCCCTGAAATGTCCACAACCAAACATGGAGGAGCCCAAGGTTTTTTACCTTAATATCATCCCATGCCTGCCACTAATTTTTACTTAATTTTTACTCATGCCTGCCACTAATTTTTACTTAAGGCTCCATTTAAGGTTTTTATGCAGTGAAAGCCATTTCTGTATGAAGATGCTGGCATTCCTAAATTTATGAAGGGTAAGCTTCATTCACTCACAACCAGAGTTTTATTTTAGTTTTGTTTCAATTACTCTACAGGCATCTACAAAATTCCATTCTCCTCTTTTCCATACTAACATATCAGTCTTAGTAAGGGAGGTGACTGCAGTTAAACTAGATTTGTTAATCCCTTAATGTGATAGGTTAAAAGAGATTATTTGCTATGGATGATCTTTTTTAGGCTAAGTCAGTCATTCCTTAATTCCCATGTGTCCCAAGCTGGAACCTAAAAACCATCCTTTCCCTCATGCAAAAAACACTTCCCCTACCAAGCTAGGTTTTGCTCCAGGCACAAATAAACAGTGTGAGTCCTAGCACTCTGCCCAGAAAGGTCAGGATCTGTTGCTGCTGCTCCTGCTTTTGCCTGCCCCAGCACAAAAGTAGTGCCTTGAAGTGGTTTGCATACCACAGCTGAGGAATCCCTGCTTTGGTGTCTCAGGCTTGATACTGCTCTAGCTTGCTGGTCAGGAGGTCCATGGTAATTACAGAGGTGCCAGTCAGCTTTCAAAATAAATAGTAAGTTAAAGCTAGGCTACAGCCCTTGTTTTATATGAAAAATCTACCGTTTCTGAGAGGGAACAACAAAGTATTCACATGCATATGAGGTAGGGGAAAGAGGGAGGAGAGCTGGTCCTGTCACTGGAGCAGAGCAAAAGCCAAAACAAATGCTGTGTCCAAGCAGTGAAGAGCATCACACCCATCTGGAAAAAACTAAGAGATAGAAAGGGACAGCATTTTGTTTACTCAATCTGAATGTTACCTAGAATAGGTTTGGCTAAGAGCAGTCAGATACTCAGATGCTCTTACTGAGTGGCTTTGAGTGCAGAATGGTTAAAATGATTCAGAGTATGGTCTGCTGCTGATCAGAAGTTCAAGTCAAAAACTCCCAATAGTTTGACCTCTTATTTCCCTTACATCTTTCAAGGTCAGCTTCAAAAATTTAATCTCTTTCCCAACCTTCACAGAGCTATAATTCTCTCCTGTACTAATTTAAATACACTTTTTATTTGGTCATAAAATAAACCTGGAAGATTTTAGTAGAGTTGACTCTCTAGAGCCATAAGAAAAAATAGATTTCAAGCTTTCATTGTTGAGATCATATTTCTGCCCAGCACTGATCACTGACACATTACTCATCTTGTTTGTAGTCCTAGAAAATGTGCAAATAAAATCACATAATAATTAGCAGGGGCTTGAACTAATACTTCCATAAATTATTTTCACCTTGAATACCTTTGAAAGATAAGTTGTTACATGACAACTTCTCTTTAGGAGAAATTATATGAAAACTCTTTTCACAAAGTTTGTACCTTGAACTTGACATGCATTTTGAAGACTTCAGGATTTTATATATGCCTTTGTTTCAAATCAGAACTGGTATCAGAAAGACTTAAAATGGCAGATGGAAATGAGTACTTTTTGGGAAAAAAAAAATCATTGAAACCAATGGAAGAAATTGAGATGGAGGTCTTGAGGTAGAAAATACTCTGTGTGTTGCCAGTTATAACAATTTTATTGTGTTTATGACATTAATATTTCAAGTTAAAAGCATGAAGATGTATCCTTGCATTTGAGAGGATTACATGTAAAGACTGCATGGAATTGGAAATTATGAGTGCTGAGAAAACATAAGGCAAATTAAGAAGACCTCAAAACTGGGGAAAAAAAAAGATGTTTTAAAGCTCCTTCAGGAATGTGATTTGCAAATATGTGCAGTTTGTTGCTGTTACCAATTTATATTTACAATGCAGAATTCTCATTTATGTTTATGAGCCTCTTCCACTATCTCTGTTTGAAAATCCACCACACTCAGATGTCTATTTTCAATGTGAACTCAGAATTCAGCTAGTTTCCATCTGTTTTTCTAATTTTTTTTGTTGTTTTTATTTAATCAGATTTTAAGTTTTGGTAACAGTTTCAATAATGCTAAAAGTGCATGTCCTGAAATCTAGCTGCCATTCACTGTTGGTTTGTTTTCTCTGTATCCAAAAAGCTGCTCTCTGCTTGGCTGGGGGGAACAGGGAGAGGGAAGGTGGTGGTGGCTGTGATGAAACTGCAGACTTTGCTCTAAGGAGCTGCAGGATAGTGAGTGCCCAGGCAGAACATAACCCAGAGCTAGTGGTGGCTGGAGAGCCTAATAAGCACAGTATCATGTATCGTTAGATGTATTATAATGGTAATGATTTTATTTGTCTCACTCCCCTGATTTTACAGAGAAGCCACAGAGCAGGTAGGAGGCACTCATGAAGTGAAAATCAAAGGGTAGTTTGCCTTCCCATAAACACAGATACAGCTCAGAGAAAACAAAGCAAAACAAAAATTAGGAGACAATAAAGCTATCTTAGAGGGGACTGTAAATTTAAATTTAATTTAAATTTCCTGGAAAAGCAGAGCAGTTGGGAATTTACTCTTTCTGACAGTTTTGTAACTAAAAAGGCAAACTAGCAAAAAAAAAAGGCAAAAGCAGCTGAGCAAGTGAGTTTTTGTGACAAGGCTGGGTTGGTTGGAGGCACCATTATAGCATTATCCATTATATGGCTAAAGGTTGACACCCCCAGGACCTGCTGTGACCTGCCAGAGCCAGTCAGCCAGCCAGGCTAATGCAGAGAGGCCCCGAGGCAGGGAGAGTCAGGGCTCTGCTGGCACAGTGCTCTTGATCAAAGCACCTTCAAACCCTCTTTGAATGCAAGATCAGAATCCACTGAAATATTTATTTGGCATTGAATTTGATCTCCAGTAATGAAACTGTTGACCAGCCCAAAATCTCACAGGCAGCCTTTTCTCAAAAACTGTCTCGACTTCCTTCATGCTTTTCCACCCCCCCTCAGTTTTATCACTGAATTGCTTAAAAAATGTATTGACTCAAAATGTGGAACGGTTGTGGTGGCTCTCAGAATGTATTAGGGTTGCTTGACAGCAACAAAATCTGTTGCTACTGTATGTTTTCCCTCTAATGTACCTTGACAGCTACTTTATATCATATTATGAAATCTGAAGGAATAGTAAAAACATAGCAACTGCAAAAATGCATTCAAGGGAAGCATGTGTTCCCATTAGTATCTTAAAAGGAGATTTCTGCTTATGTAAATAGAGCATTTTCCCTTTCTCCAATTTCTTCACCTAGAGGAAAAGGAAAAAAAAAAGTAGAGATCTTTCATACCTCCATTGCTGTTTTTATTAGTCTGCAAAGCTGTGGATCCAATAGTGACTGTAGCTGATGTGGTCCTGTATAGTTTTAGTGTGTGACACTACTTAAAATATAAAGGCATACTGGTAAGCTTTTCTTTCTGGTTTGATGCTGTCTATCATGCAGGCAAGCAGTTAACAACAGGGTATAAAGCAAACCACAGGGCAGGAAAAGTAAATTTACTGAAGACATTTTCAGTACTGTGGCCCTAAAGCAAACACTTTTGGTTGCAGAACTTAACGGAGCAATTCACAATATTTAACATTTCATCCTTTCATATTTTCATTTTTTATTTGTTAATGTCTGTTATTTTCCTTTCTGTCACATAAGTGTCCTTAGGAAGCTGGTGTAAATAAAGGGCATGAAGAAACTTCTGATTTTTGTGTCCATGTAAAAAAAACACCTTCTCCTTGGTAATCTCCAAGGGAGGTTTAAGACTGGATACCAGGGAAAATTTCTTCACTGAAACAATTGTTAGGCACTGGCCCAGGCTGCCCAGGGAAGTGGTGGAGCCACTGTTCCTGGAGGTGTTTAAAAAACATAGATGTGGTACTCAGGGACATGGTTTAGTGGCACGCTGGTGGTAGGTTGATGGTTGGACTTGATGACCTTGGAAGTCTCTTCCAACCTTAATTCTGTGTGATTCTGTGGTTTCATTTGCAGACAGAGCAGTTTATCAGTCACAGGGATGTTGGGATAGCAGTTTATCCTGTCAGGCTGTGAAAGCAGCTTGTGCTCTAGATGTACTAGTTTTCTTTGATTATCTCTTGATACTACTGCTGTGTGCACACTCTACTCCTGTCTACACAGGATTACGACATAGAACTTTTTTATCACCACTATGCCACCTTTACAAGTGTATGGGAGTATATTTTGCCCCAGGTATCCAGGTCTGAGGAACAATAATACTGTATTTTACTAGAAAAAGGAAGTAGGCTGGTGGTTGTTTCTTTGGTCCTTGCATTTTTGTGAGCAGAGGAGTGCTAGTCTGTGGCAAAAACAGGAGGACAGAGGTGAAGTGGTGGCAGGGGATGGCAAAGGAACCTGCTCTGGTTTGGAGCTGCTGCGTGAAGACCTCTCGCATATAGGGATGTGCAGAGCAGGTGATGGCATATTCCTTAACTGCTTGTGGAGTCTAAATCCAGGCTGATTTTTCTCTGCTTGATGCCTGGTAGGAGACAAATGCTGCTCCTCATCTGTAAATAATCTGTATAGACTCTGTAGTTTATTGAGTAGTGTCTTAACGACTTAAACCTCAGAGCACATTGTTCAGATATGCCCCTTGGCTTTCAGTCTTCTCTTGGCAGCATTTTCCATGATAGCTTTTACCTTTGTTTACATGTTTTGGTGGTGAATTGTATTAACAATCTTCCACATCTGACTTATTAGTTATTTCAGCAGTTAAGAATGAGGTTATGCCCAATGCTAATGTCAAAAACAACATCTGAAAGCTTATTATGCTCTCCCTTTATATATGCTCCAGTGGGTTTTCATTGTTGAAGAGGTGGGCCTTTATTATACCACATAATGCAGTAAAATGAGGATTACTTGGATTTCAGTGCATGAGATAATAGCAGCTGACAGGCACCTGTTTGAGGAAGTATGTTGTGTTTCTAAGCAGGAGTATTTTAAACAAATGAAGCAAGATTTCATATGGAAAGACTATGGTACTTAAACTTCATAAATATGTTTAAGTACCCAAAAAAGGCATCAGGGAATCTGGATGGATGTATTTATTAGTGGCCCTTACAGTCCTGGCAGTCCATTCTAATAATAAAGCATGGGACCTGTCAAATGATGGCACAAATATCCTAATCTGAAGTGACATGTCTTTCTAGCCCAGTTCATCAATCATGTTTTATTAGCTTTAACAGAGCCAAGCTGCTATCTGTCATTTCAGTGCTGTCGTGGTGACAAAACCCGGTGCCGAAAATGTGCTGCAGGTGTAACTTTCACTCAAAGAGCATTTCTGAGCAGCAGACACGTTTGTGTTTGCATGGGGAGAGAGTGCCATCTTCAGTTTCACATCTCCACGTGAAACAAGCCTGAACTTCCTAGCACTGATGGATGGCTAAGAAGTGAGGGGGAAAAGTATCAGTAGAAATTTGGAAAGGATTCTCAAATCTTATTTTTATGAGATTTGGGACTTGGGAAGAAAAATGGCACACACCATGTTCTTGTCCTCATTTTAAGATATAGTTAATTTAGATATGTCTGTTGTGATGATTAATTTCCATCAGAGTAAAGAAAAGCAAGGTTGGGCTTTGTCCTTTTGGTTCCCAAGTATGAAGGAAATAAAAATTGCCGTTGGATCTCAACCTTCTTGTAATCAGTAGCACATTGTATGAGTGAAAAATGAGAGCTGGGGTCTGTACACTGCTGTATATTTACTGTTTTTTGTAGGAGCCATCAATTCCAAGATTTCTTTCAGCCCAGAATTGACTTGGTGTTTGTACTGGGGTCCTGGCACTTGACCCTTGTTTTTCTTGGCTCTGTGTCATTTTGCAGCAGAGCTCGAGGACACTCTTCATCTCTTGTTTCCAGCATGTTAACATATTCAAGTAAATATTGCTGGCACAGACACATGCATTATCCTTTGGGAGAGTATTTGTAAAAGTCTTAAAATCCAGATCAAACAATGCATCAGTCTTTCTCCTGAATTTCTTTTGTTCACAAGATGAATGTTGCTGGCAAAATTCTTTCTTTGATCTGTAAAAAGACTTTATTTTGTCAATACTCATGGGCAAGGTTAGGGCTTACAAATATCCCTATTACTTGTACACTTTTTCTGTCTATTTTATCACTGACTGGGACTTTGCACAATAAGGAGCAGATGTGTCACAGCAACAGCAGGCGAGCAGGGACCAGGAAGGTGGTTTCATTAAAAGAGCCTTGGGATAAATGCAGCACATTAGATACCCACTGAAAGACAGGAGCTGTTGATGGGGTGACCTCTGAATGCAAGTCATCTTACTATAAACAGAAGGGTGTGGAAAGCCATTGGACAGAGCCAAGCCTGTTTACTATCCAGATCTCCTCTTAGTTAACTTAAGTAACCGGACTGTGCTAGGCTTGGTGTGACACTTCAAGGAGGAACAAAGTGTCTTCAGTGTTTTCTGAGTTTAAAAAGTCCTAGCTGACCAGTGCAAAAGTTTTTTGGTCCTGAAAATCTGTCTGCACACCTTAGCTGTTGTACAGTGGAAGTTAGTGTTAAAGGTAACAGATAGTATTGTTTTGTTTTGTTTTTTGTCCTGCAAACTTGCACATTTGGGGAATTCATTTCTGTTCTTCAGATACAACTGAGGTAAGGTGATGATGGATTTTAAGTTGTGATATTGATGCAGATGTCATTTAGTGATATACTGGAAAATATCCATGGGTATTAATTGCATAGATTTTATTCAGAAAAGGAGATTTTAATTTCTGTAGTAGTTTCAAACTTGGTTTTGGAGTAATGCATTTGTTTATAGTGGGTCTAGGGTACAGAACTGAATCCATGATCTTCAGGAGCAGCTTTTTCTGGAGACTGGAGGTTACTTGTTGAATACTGTAAGAAATAAAGTGTGTCATTCTGTAACATGCTATGAATGTCACATTTTGTCCAATCTGTGGTCAATTTTTGGAAAAGTTTTTCAAAACATTATTGTAAGAGACAGTTAAAGACCAGTGTGCTGAGACAGGTGTCTACACGTATACTGAGTTCAAATTAATTTGCCCTAAACTACAAGAACTGAGAATACAAATAAAGTGAATTTAATTGACTAATACTCCATGCAAGTCCATTTAGTCCATAAACTGCTCAGGCATTAGTCTGGAACAAATAATGCTGAAGTGTAATTATGCTAAAGCATCAGTCCTTCCCCCTCGAAGTTCCCTTTAGCTTTCTCTGTAATGTTACCTGTCAGCTGGCACTCTGGATTGGAGTTTTTCTTTGTTGTGAATTTGTTTCAGACTTTTGCATGCTTTTTGCAACTGCACAGGCTGTTTCCTGAGAATAAATGGTGATTAAAACCTTGACTCTTCAGGGAGTCCATGTGTGTCTGCTGCTGTTGTATGCAGATGCTTTTCTGTAGCTCGCTGTGTGCATCGCAGGCGAGCGCAGCGCTGCTGCTACCGTGCTGCTTTCAGAGGGCCATGGTGGGACCTGGCACAATAATTACTGCTTCTTAAATGTCTGTTTCATTCAGGGAAACGCGGGAGGGCTTTACTCTGGGAGTGCTGTCTCATTATCCTAGTGCAGCAAGCAAAGTCCCTGAGAAGAAAGGGCAACCTAGTTTGCTTCATCTGTAAATAGTGATTTACTGCTCTAGGGAACTGTAATATGTAGGGAACCTGTTTGGAGGAAAGGTATGAAAAAATATTACAGCCAATAAGTTCTTCAGTTTTGTGCCTGGAGTCTGGTGAGCAGCAAGCAGCAGGATCCAGTTACATGTTTCTTTTCTTGGACTGTTCACTGCTTTCTGAAATACATTTCAGCTAAACAACTTTTAACTGTCTCACTACCTTCTGTGCCATTTTAATTTCTTATAAAGTAAATCAAATGTAAACTTAAAAAAGGTACATAAAGCAAGTATTTTAAATTCCTGAATTAAAAAGAGAATTCTTGCCAAAGTATTTTTCCAAGATCATTTCAGGTTTATGACAATGCTTGGCATAGCTTGTTAAATGGTGCTGCAAATCAAGTAGCATCAGCCTTGGATGGATGTGGATAAGATCATGCAAAAGACCTTGAAATCGGCTTTGCAGAAATATCTTTATGTTTTTGTGATCATGCAAGTATGTTTATGCATGTTAGACTGTGCACACAATGCATCTGCTACAGAAATTAGAAGTTGAGGTTATGGCCTAAATTTAAACAGATTGTGGGCTGATAAAATGTCTGGGTATGCTGTAAAATAGAGGAAGCAAGTGAAAATCCACACTGTCTATGCGCTGTCTCACTTGCGTGTTTTCTGTTGTTTTCTTTGCAAGTAGCTATACTTAAATTTTATTATGTTACATTTATTTTGGGAGAATATAGGAAAGAAGTAACACTATTTGGATTTAAACTTTGAATTGTAAAATGTGTTCAGTAAATGTTATTTACAAGGGATTCAAATGTTAACGTGATCTATCATTTGTATTTTTAAATAAAAGGGGAGCATGGCTGTGTTACATTTATATGTAAAAGGTATGTCAGCAGTCTGCAGAATTTAATGCTCTAGTTAGTATGCTTGTTATTTTTTCTATTTTATTTTATAAGCTATTTCCAATTATACTGCTAGACTAAATATAAAATATATATTTCAGTAACAGTTTAACAGGAAATATCTATATGCTTTATTTTATTTCTATGCTGTATGCAATATTTAATCATTATCCTGAATTAATATATGACTAAACAGTATTCAATTCTAAGTGAAAGTCTGAAGAAAATGTGAAGATTTTTCTAAAAGCTATTTTTAAAATTAATCCTATTTTATCCCCCAAAGGATGCAGTTAAAATACATATTGAAGAATATGGATTTATTTTAAAAGCATAATTATTTTACTATTTGTGTTGGACTGAGCAGAAAGTAGTAGGCAGTGTCCTAGAATAGGTGAATTTACATATTATTTTTTCTAGAATTAATTAAAGATTTTCTTCCTAAACCCTGAGGCAAAGGGTTTTTTGTGTGTTTTCATAATAAATGTGTGATTATTCTTCAGAATTAATTTCAGGAACATTTAAAAGTCATCAGCTGAGCTTTACAATTATATAACTATGGCTATTCATCTGGCATAACTGATAATAAAACCTTTGGAGGGTAAAATAATCTGATTTCACATAAACAGAGATTCTGCATATACCATATTTATTTGCAGACATGCTCCAGGGTGTTTACAAGCATGTTTGAACTGATCTTTATATCAAGAGTTTTCTCCTGGATTAAACAAATTATCTCAAGATTAGTTTTTTGCTGTACTTAGAGTAGCTGCAGTGCTATTGCAGGTGAGCTCTGCATTCAATTAGAGTCACAGCTAAGAACCAAATGTACATGTCCCTCTGAGCATTCAAAATGCTAGCTTCACTGAAGCACAGTTTAACTTGATTGATACTTGGATTTTAAAGCAAATAAGGACTAATTTTTGCCTGTGGCAAAGAAATCTTTGAAGTTTCGTGCCTGTGCCTAGGCTGGATTAGTTGAGCGGTAGGATTGGGGCTGGGACTGTGACCCTGTTGTGCTTGGCAGATTGTGATAAATGGGGAAATCTTTCTTAACCTTGTGGCCAAAACATTCCAGGATGAGGTTGGGGAGACAGGAGAGAAGGGGGTGGGGGAGTCGAAAGATGCAGGAGGCTTGGCACTTTAAAGCCGGAGACAAAGGACACTTGCTTGTTTGCCTGCACAGAACCCTGTGGGAGGAAGCCCTGCAGATGCGTCGCCATCTACTTCATTGTTATTTCTGACCACTGACCTTGGTATATGAAATCCATCCTTCACTGGGAAGCTGTCTCTTCTTAGTTTTGTTTGGAATGCTTTCAGAGTTGAGAAAATGTTTGTCCTTACATGTACCAAACTAAAGAGGGTTTTATTTGATGCTCGAGAAGTCTGCCTAAACCCGATCAAACTGAATTGGAAGAGTAAATG
The DNA here is from genome assembly GCA_013399015.1 of Galbula dea. Classification (NCBI taxonomy): domain Eukaryota; kingdom Metazoa; phylum Chordata; class Aves; order Piciformes; family Galbulidae; genus Galbula; species Galbula dea. The sequence goes on from VWZX01005643.1 coordinate 972,916, forward strand.
CCTGTTGGTTAAGGAATTTACTGGAGGACTGCAAATCTAAACAAAATAGTATGAATTTGGAAGAAAAATCCCCACAACCAGTTAATTAATAGCTTCTGGAAAGCTAGTTAGACTATTTTGTGTATTGAACACTTAAAAAAGCAAAATATACTCTTAAATATCATAAATTATATACTTCAGTATGGCAGTATTAATGAGAAATGTGAAAAATCCTTTGGATATGCTGAAGTAGCATACTAGTATAAACTAGTCACATTTTCTAACCTGAAAAAAGAGGCAGAAGTGGCTTACATGTGAGCTGAAATATGGTTTATCAAGTGACTCTTTCTTGTGGCATTTGAAGAGCTATGATACCTTTGATGTTGTCTCCACTGACTAATGTTGAAAATTATATTATTAGATGATGGTTTGAGATATGTTTACATATTTTATACTGTAAATACAGCTGCTCTGGCTTGTACTAAAACTATAGTGTAAAGCAAATTTTATAAATTGGTATATATTTTTAGTACACTTTCTAATTGTAGCTGTTGTTGTTGCTGGTATACAAGCAAACATGTGATATCCCTGTGTACAGAAAAAATTGATCTTTGATCCTTTTATAATCAATTTCCCTGAATGACATTTTAACACTATGATAATAATCACTTTTTAATTAATATTGTGTTGTAAATGTTCCTGGCATTTACATGTTTATTACTATTTGAATAATTTACATTTAAATTATACATATAAAAGTTGTCTCCCTAGATAGGATTTTGCATATAGTAACTATGTGTACATTATGTGCATTATATTTTCTTGTGTTCTTGTTAGAAGTTACTGTCTGCAGTTTGCCTCTGATAAACTATTGATCTTTCTTTCTACTCTTTAAAAAGAAAAGATTGATTTCTTAGCAGCATTTCCTTCAGTTTTACTGAAGTGTTCTAGAGCTACTGAAAACTCAACTAACCAGAAACATATTACATTTAGTTGCATGACAATACAAACGCATGTGCATAAGTCTTTATGTCACATACACTTGTTTGTGACATTTTAAGCTGCAACATTTATCTTTCCTCTAACAAACTGTTTTTTTCACAAGTTAGACAACAAATGGGCCATAAAGAATAGATCATTTCATTTTGACCAGCAAGTCGTTTCAGCAACAAAGCCTTTTTTTGCATCCTTACTCTATTAAAAGGAGGTTGCCAAAGTTTTTGGTTAGCTGGTGTAGTAAGTTAATGCTACAACAGCTGCTAGAAATTATTCCTACAATGCTAAACAAATTAGCTTCAGTAATGAGGAAGAACAGAAATGTATGAAGCTGAAGAAAAAGAACAGCTGTCCACTGGAAATGTACAGGCGACTTACTTGGTAATTTTCAAGGTGAATGTGATATGCAAATGCTTATTACCTTTTCCTGCTCTTTCTGCATTTTTCCAGTTTTACACACACTTTTGGGTTTAATTTGTAACATAGTCGTTTGTATACATTACATTTTGTGTAGGTGTTTTTAGTTTGAATTCCCTCAGTGCATTGTATTGTACAACTAGCTGATGACTTCAGCTTCGGCTTTTTTCATAGACCAAATTATTTGTTCAGATTAGGATAGATAGTATCTGCTGAGAAGTCAGATATTTATGGCTTAATATCTTTGGCATACTACCACAAGGAAAAAAAAAACATGGGAGAGCATAACAAGGAGGTATTTGGGGTTTATTTTAATTTTATTTTATTTTAATACTGTTTTAACATGGTCTCCATCTAATTCACATCTTCCACAATGCTCACAGCTGATAATTGGTAGCCAGGTGCTGAGCTAAAATAATGTTCATATTACCTGCTCATATTACCCTGTTCATCCTCCCTTCAACCTGTCTTCTTGCTCTGTCCACCTGTTGCTTTTTGGCATTAATTGAGTCTCCTATCCTACAAAAGCATATTCATACACTTATCTTTTTTATTCTGAATCATTTAGTTGAAGATAATGGGCCTAGCCACCATGTTCCTGTTTAAATTTAATCTTAAGTCTTCATAGGCTTGTCCCAAGCTTGACAACTCTTTAGCTCAAGCAGCACATTTTGCTGAAGGATTTAGTATAACATAGCCTTAGGTAGCTGTTGCTGTTACCCTCACTGAGAGGGCTGAATTGAGGTGAAGGCACCAGTGGAAACCCATGCAAACATAGGCAGGACTGGGTCATTTTCTGAAGCTGTTGCTGTTAATCACAAACACCCTGTTTCTATTCCCATATCTCGGTATGTGTAGTCACCATGGATGTACTCCTGCCTTTCAGGGTTGGGAAAGAGAGCAGTGAACAACTGCTTAGAATCAACAGCCATTGATTATTTTAGTCAGAAAAGGGAACTGAGTTGCTTTACTAAATCCTAGAATCACAGAATAGTTTGGATTGGAAAAGACCAATAAGATCATCAAGTCCATCAGTAAGCCATGTCACTAAGCACTGCATCTTTTAAAGGCCTCCAGGGATGGTGACTCCACTGCTTCCCTAAGCAGCCTGTTCCAAAGCTTTACAACCCTTTCAAAGAAGAAGTATTTCTTAATATCTAATCTAAACCTCCCCTGGAACAACTTGAGGCCATTGCCTTTTGTCCTATTGGTTGTTACATGGCAGAAGAGACCAACCTCCACCCCACTACAGCTTCTTTTCAGGTAGTTGTGGAGAGTGATAAGGTCTCCCCTGAGCCTCCTCTTCTCCAGACTCAATAGCCCCAGTTCCCTCAGCTGCTGCTCATAATACTTGTTCTCTAGACCCTTCACCAACTTCATTGTTCTTCTTTAGACATGCTCCAGCACCATGTTTTTCTTGTAGTGAGGGGTTCAAAACTGAAGACAGTATTCAAGATGTGGCCTCACCAGTGCTTAGTACAGGGGCACAATCACTTCCTTAGTACTACTGGCCACACTATTTTGGATACAAGCTAGGATGCTGTTGGCTTTCTTGGCACTGTTGACAATTCAGTTGCTGTTGACAAGCACCCCAAGGTCCTTTTATGCTGGGAGCTTTCCAGACACTCTGCCCCAAGCCTGTAATGTTCATGGGGTTGTTATGGTGCAAGTGCAGGTCTCAGCACTTGGCCTTGTTGAACTTCATACAGCCGACCTCAGCCCATCAATCCATCCTGCCCACAGGTCACTGTAGAATCTTCTTACTCTCCTTTTTAACTCAGCTCCAGACAAACCACTCTATTCAGCTAGGCTGGTCTTCTAAAGAAGTCAAGCAGATTATCTGACTTCTGAAGAGGTCTGATGTTCTGTTTTGTGGGTAACAGTTACATTTTCTCATATCTCTAGTACTCTTTCCAATATGACAGTGTTCACTGGTTACAATGGTCTGCCCTGAGATATGAAGAGGAGTGCAGAGGTTGCAGAAGTGACTTGAATTCTTCTTAACAGATGCACACTAAGAAATGTGTCTAAAAGCTGCAATACACAGGTGGCTGCACTTGGAAGAGCTTGTGTCTACAGTGTTGTCTTGAATAATTCAAGTCTCATCCTGAGAACTTTTTCTGTATTATCAGTAAAACAAGTTGTCATGTAGCTGAATGCACATGCAATGCTTTCAGTATACCCAAACTATTCCATCCCATTCTATCAGACAATGATATGAGTTTGGTATTTGTTCATCTTTAAGTAGACTGGATTCCTATGTAGAATTTGGTGGTTGAAATCTAACTAGTACAGAGCTTTAAAGTCCCTCTACCTCTGGGATGAAGAATGCAGCTGAGTGCACTCCTTCAAGAAAGAGAGGACTGTAAAGGTGGTGGTGGTGTAGACATTTCTTACTCAACACTGACCCATCAATAAGTGAACTGTCAGTGGAGCTAAGAAACACAAGATCACTGACCAAGATTAAGGCACATTTTAGTGGCTGATCTCCTTTCATCTTAGGACATAACAATATTTATATTAAAAATACAGAAGACAAACAAAAGAGTACAGGGAGAGAGAAAGGACTTCTCTACCAGACCAGAATATTTTACATACTGGTGTTTCATCATCTCTGGTGAGGATGAGTATTTGATGAATATGTGATCATGTTGTTTACTGCACTTGGGTATCAGTATGCTCCTAGAGAGAAACCAGGATAGTGAAAAACAGAAAGGATGAGATGATTGGCAAAGTGGTTTGTTTAAATTTCCTCTAAATGAGAGACTGAAAAGCTGTGACAAGTGTTCTTTGATGTAAGGGGGGAAGATAGATTATTTTCTGGTGAGGCAAAAGGCTCAGGAGAGAAGTTGACCTTTGCTTCTGGGGAAGTCAGCATGTGAGCTCTTGGGTGAGCTACGGGAAAGCTAGATCCAAATGAGACATCAGCATCTCCAGGCAAGGAAGTGCTTTGTGCCAGAGATACTTGACTTGTGATAGAGAAATCAGCCTTAGCAGTAGAAATAGACTGTACTGCTGCTCCTACAAGATGGTTACCACATGAAAAGAAACCAGCATGTTTTATTGTGCTTTATGGCACAGTACTATATGCCTTTAACAAAATGGCTTGAAGTATTTGCATGATGTATTTGCAACATGGCCAATTTAACACAGCCATAGGAACATTAACTTTTGAACTTCCTGACTTTCATTGCTTTAAATTTCAGCTTCAAAGTTTTCTTTTCTTTTTTTTTCTTTTCTTTTCTTTTTTTTCTTTGCATTTGTTGGCCCTGGTTAGTTTTGAAAAGCAGAAGGAAAGAAAATATGTTCAGGATTTCTGAGGGGGCACTGACTTTTATGCATATAACAGGAGGTGACTTGTTATTCCTTTGAATATTGAATGATAACTCCAAAGCAGTTTTGATACACCTAGTTTGTTTATGGTATTTCTGTGAGTTGGGTTATCACCAGACTACATCTAGAAGGCATTGCCCAGCATGGCTCTTTTCCTGCATCTCAGTATATTTTTCTCCTGAAAAGAGATAAATGGAGACTGGGAGTGCTGAGATTTAAAAATTATGTGATTGAAAGTGATCATGGGATCATAAGTGGAGTGAAAACAAGAAGCATTTTTCCGTGTCTAGATTAAGAAGAGCTGATTTCCAGATTGGAGGTAGAAGGTAAGGGTATATTTGCATACTCAGCTGCACTGACACACACTGCTGATTTGAAAAGGCAGAAAAAAAGGCCAAATGCTTATATTCAATGTTTTTCTATAAAAAGAGACCGAGAAGGAAGGATGTGAGAGAAGAAAAAAAGAGAATGAGAGGTTGTCTAGTGCTGGTGCTTTCGTATTTCTTTGAATCTGACTTGGACAATAAATGAGCTCCAGACCGGTGGAGCTTCCCTGCCTTTGCTACTACCGAATGGGGAGCTAGTTCCTTTTCTTTCTTTCTCTCTTTTTTTTTTTCTGGGAAAGGAGCCCGGCTGATGGCCCATCCTCCCAGCAGGGCAGGGGAAAGTGTTCTGTGAGCTCTGAGCTATTAGGTAAGCCAGGCTGAAACAAAAAGTGCTATTGTGATGTGGCATTTGCCCCGCCTGCCCCAGCAGTTAAAGGAAGGCATATTTCCTTCTTTCATCTTACACAAACAAACGAAAAAAAGAATGCCAGTTTTCCCCCAGTACATATATAAAAGCATTTATGAATGTGGAAGACAGTACTTTACAGGTTCCAATTACTGAAATTATGACTTGAATGTCACACCCTCTGATATTTTTTAACGTGCACTTGTGCCAAAGGCAATTTGAAAAGTGTTTTTGAGATGTGTTTTAAAAATGTTTGCAGGTATAAAAGACTTGAAGGAAGCTTAGAGCTCTGAACAGAGCAAACCCATTAATCAGGTTGCAAAAACAAACACATAGGAAACACTTCCACTAGCAAGAAACTACCAAGGAAAGAAGGTTTTGACCCTAAAGACAGAATATAAATGAGAAAGTTGAAGAGTTAAAGTTGGCTCAGACTTTATCGACTTATGTCATAAATACACCTTAATGACACCTCCTTCTGTAAAACTTTTCAATAGAATCATAGAATTGTCAGAGTTAAAAAGGACCTTAAAGATCATCGAGTTTCAACCCCCCTGCCTTGGGCAGGGACACCTCCCACTAGATCAGGTTGCCTGGAGCCCCATCCAGCCTGGCCTTAAAAACTTCCAGGGGTGAGGCTTCCATCACCTCTCTGGGCAACCTGTTCGACTGTATCACCACCCCTATGGTGAAGAGCAACTTCCTAACATCTAATATAGAAACACAGTTTTATATTGGCTAAATCTTTCTAATTTAAGTAGCACAAAGGCTTGTGTCAGTAATAAGACTGTGCAGGGTTCCTGAAAAAAAAAAAATCATGATTTGTCTGTATTTATGAAAAAGGCATTTACCTGGATTGCTTAAATCCCTGTTTACTTTACTGTCTATGTACTGTGCATACCAGCAAGGGCTCTAGTGTCACTGCTCATCATTCCAACCTGGTGAAATAAGATCCAGGGGAAACATAGCACCACTTCACAGCCTCTTGGCCTCTCTGTAGGCTGGTTCCTGTCAAGTTTTGTCCACACTGTTGTCTGCAGAGGTTTATACAAGAAATTTAAAACATTGTGGGAGAGATGAAGAGTGTCATCAAAAGAAGTGGAAGCGTTTAGCACATTAGCATATGCTTTGTAAGTGATAAAGCCATCTTAAAATGATTAGAATCAAGGGCTGGTTCAAAGAAGCTGAGGCTCTAAAGCATGAAGCTTCAGCAGGAGCCATCTCTCTCCATTGCTGAAGTCAGTGTTGCAGGCAAAAAGGATTTCATGGAAGATGCAATGAGACCCACAGGCTGTGTGGGGATGGTGGACATTCCTTCACTCGCAGCACCTTTCCATTTCCTCTATATTTCCTCACTATCTGTCTTTTTCAGCAGTTGGCAGAGACTAGTAGTTGTTATTCACAATTAATCTTGGCATAATTCCTCTCTGTCTGAAATGGATGACTGCTCTAGGTCAGGTGAAATACAGCTGTATTAGATGTAAAGGAAGCCTGGGGTGATAAGCCTATGTAGATTTAGATGCCTAAACTGCAGGTATTTGATACTAGATATATCTGCTGTGTTATTTTTTACTGCAAATTAGATGTACGCTACATAATGCTGCAGACCAGAGTTACTACTGTATTGAATAACTAAACCTAGTTTATGTGATGAACTGAAAACTTGTTTTCACTGAGGACTAACTCATACAGCCTTTGATTTTTGAAAAATGTGATGCTTTAGTAGTGAATTAAATTCACTCTAGGGAATAATTGTTGATTTCTCCTTGAAATTAAATTGATTCATATAGGACAGTTTTACTAATTTTTCCACTGTGATTAGAACACTTCCACATTTACTGAGTTATGATCAATTTACTTCAGGATGTGATTCAGTTGAAATAATGTATAAAATCATGTATAGTACCTGCACTGTGAAAAAGCAGGGGGAAAATCCATTTTCTTTGCTTCAAGGTCTTTCACTCAACAGTAGCAACAGTGTTTGGGTTTTTAAGTCACAAACCTACTAAAAATTTGATGGTGAATAACTACATAGCATCACATTTTCATACACATGTCCTTTCCATTTCAGATTTCATTTTCATATAAACTTTTAACATATATTTATATTATGTAGTTTTATTGTTATTATTATCAAGCTGAAGTAACTGAAACCCTTATGAAACCTATAGCAGTGTAGCATAACAGTGATTTACTGTGAAAAATTCAAGCAAGAATTTGTGGTTATTTAGAATTGTTTTCAGATCTTTCTCTAGGCATCTTCAGCATTTCTGTTTGTAGTTGCAGAAGCTTCATTGAGATTTTGTCTTCAAAAGACATCCGTAGCCATAATACTATTTATATTCAGCTATCAAAAGCTTGCTCCTTTCTCAATAATATTTGTATATTTTCTTAAAATCTGTTTGAAAACCTAAGAGGTGTTCAGAACGGCTACATTTGTTAACTAAATCCCAGCAATGTATCTTTCAGCTAGCCCTCACTCTGGTTTTGTAGGTCAAGAAAATGTCATTATTTGTTTTATGCTGACAATGAAATGTGTCATGCTGCCTTATGCTAGGTATTGTGCAGTCACTGTGCTAAGGATTTGTCTGTCAAGATGGTTCCAAAGCTATATGTAAGCACCTAAAAAATATTTGAAAGGGAAATTTTTCTTTACTGTTCATTCTCTTAGCAGTGTCACCAACATCTTGAGCCAGATTCTTCTCACATGTTTCCACCAAACTGTTCCCCTGAATGCCCCATTGTCCCTGGGGCCATTCCACAGACATGGTCCCTTTCCCTGGACAGTGAGTAGAAGCTGGTGAGATTTCACCAGTGTAATTTGCTGTAGGGAAGTACCCAGGCAGTAGAATTTCACTTTTCTTGGTCACTCTCCAGACAGTCAGAAGTGGCATTAACATAGGCAGAGCAAGCACATAGATGTGCACTGGATCTGCAAAAAGTACTTTTCCATCTTCCTTTTGGTCTCCTTGATGTTCAAGCATAGCTCCACCATGCAGAGCTGCTTCCTCCAGACCCAAAGCGTTGCAGGCTCTGCTCAGCCTTGTTGCACTCCTACCAGTTTAGGAGGGATACTCGAGGCCAAATTTGATGCAGTAGATGAGGGAGCTCAGCAGTTCATTGCCAGAATAATTTACTGCTGATGCTGCAAGATTTTTCAGCTGTGCTTGTTGTGTTAGAAAGGATTTCTCACCTGTGTTGCATTATGAGTTTAATACCATGACTGTGTGCTCGACAGCACAGAGCAGGACCAGTTCATGGTTTAACATCGAGTGTAATGAGCTCCAATAAAATCATGTTAAAAGGATGTTAAGGTTGCAAAGGAAAACATCAGAAGCAAGGAAATGCCAGAATTAATATGTCCTGTGGAAATCCAGTCTCTTATGCATTATGGTGCAGCTCTTATTACATGACATACTAGGCTTTCCAGCGGATGTCTCCTTTTTTTTCAGTGAATGTGTGGTTAGGTTTTTCTTTTAATGTTCTTCAGTCTTTATCTGTTAAACATGAAACATCCAAAGTCCCTACTTAATATAAAATCATTTGTCATGTAAATATTTTTTATGCACCATAATCAAGTTTCTTCAGTGTTTAATAAATGCATCACAGTGCCCTCATAGCATCAGACACTTAAAATTGTTCATGTTTGAAACATGATGAACCACGGCAGAGATGAAGGCAGAAGTTATATGAAATATTGAGTGTTTTCTCCCCCAGTATGAGTCAAATCAGACCTTAATTTTTCATGGTAAGCATTAACATTTGTACACTATCTTCTAAGTTCTAAGTAGAGAAAGCAAACAGTGCTGTGCTGTCCCATCCTAGCCAGCCCCAGTACTCTTTTGCTGCCCACACCCCACCCTTATGCCTTCTAAGTTTTTTTCATCTGGCTTCTTTTCTCCTCTAATTTTACCACCTCCATTTCTGTTCCATCTCCCTGCTCTTGTTTTTCCTCTTTTCTTCCTTGTGTTTGAGTCTACAGGGTTTTTCTCTTTCAGAATATTGCCTGAGTACCTGTAGAGTGGGAGATGGGACTGATAAAGCAGAGGAGAGTTTTGCTAATCTCAGTCACTTTCCTGTTGTCACAGTGGCTCCTGGCAGCTCAGGAGAAGTAATCCTAAATCATACTCAGTGCCAACATCTTTGAAGTGGAGAATATTCGATGCAGAGAGTGGCTTCAAAAATTCAGCAGCCAGACTACAACAGGAGTCCACAACCAGAGTGAAAACAGGGCTTTTAGATGCTTACAAACTGAAACAAATTTGGGCACCATTTCAGAGATGGTGGTGATTCCTGGGTACCAGTACCCCTTGGGCTCCCTTCACTACACAGTTTTGAGTAGGAACAGTGAAGAAAAAATCCAACAGGAAGAAAACCAGTGTTGATGAAACCGAATAACTGAAACTGAATAACTGGATATGTTGAAAAAATGTCTGTAGTAAAAATTAAGCAAAACATTATTATTAGATCTTTTGTGTTTGCTAGTTCTTTAGTGTTTTGCATGACAGCTGTTAGAATAATAAAGAGAGTTTTAAGTCATCATCATGAGGAACTATGTAGCCATATTGTTTTTTCATTTTCTAGAATACCAATGAAGATTAAAAATGCCCATCTATAGGGCCATGCTTGAACTCAGACATCTAGGAGTGATGTTGTATAAAATTCAGTTGAGGTTTTTAGGGTAAATACTTAGAATCAGCCTAATTATTTTTTCTGTTGGTGTTTTGCCAGTTACTTCAGTAGAAGTGACAGTCACAGTTTTTCCCTAAAATGCTTTTAAAAGTATAGAAGCAAAAAATGTATAGAAGAATCTCTTGATGCAAGGTATTTCCAAAAACTGTCATTGAACATTTGCTGGTTTTAATGGCAATGTTCTTTGTATTCTATCAGTCACATCAGATGAGTCTGAGTGACTATGATATTTCTAGTTGCCTTTAAAAGTGGAGTTCTGAAGCCTCCCACACAGCCCTGGCTTCTGCATTAGCACACAAATGAGCAAAATGATTTTTTTCTCTGCTGAAAGTACAAGAACTTTAGATTACCAGAAGGTACAATTAAATTTTTACAGGAAATCCTGAAGATCCCAAGGAGATACCTAGTCTGCAAGAGAACAGTTTTCTCTTTTCATTTGAGAGTGATGGATTTTTTTCACTTTTAATTAGCCTACAACAATGTATTGTGGAGATTAAATGGGAAGCTGAAATAGCCTTAATGTAACTTCATATTGCAAATATCAGTGAAAATGGTGCTGTGTTCACTGATGCAATAGGAAAACACAGTTGACATGCAGTCAGCAGATTCACAAAATGAAAATTATCATATGAATTATTTAGTTAATGCTGCTCTTTGCCCCAGTACCTGGTGTTTATTGTTGTGAACTGTATCAGGAATCAGAAGCAGCATCAATTGGGAAAACATTTCTTTGCCGAGCTGAGAACGGTATGGCTTTCTCGTTTCCAAGTGGGGAACCTGGTTCTTTGGTTTCTTTGTTCCTAGTTAGACTACTCCCAAGCTATTTTAACTGAACGTTTTACATGCTGATGGAGCCTGGGGAAGTGCAGTTGGCAGCTGTTCATGGGATAATAATGAAACACACTCTTTAGTACTGCATACTGCCGCTGTAAAATGCGGGAAGTATTTTATAGAGATCATGGTGAGCAGTGCTGGGTTCTCTTTAAGCACTGTAAGTGCGTGAACTGGGAGCAAGGAAGTTGTGTTTCAAGTGAGAGTAGTTGGCAACTCACTGTAAGTTCATGAACTGGGAGCAAGAAAGTTGTGTTTCAAGTGAGAGTAACTGGCGACTCATTTGCTTTTGCAGGTAAAGAAGCCGTGTACGGAGTCAGATGGTTCAGAGCCGCAGAATCCCAGGTATGGAATGAGAGGACAACTGCTGACAGACTGTAGTGGAGTGATGGGGCAAGAGGCAGAGCTGAGCTGGAGATATGTGGCATCAGAGTGTGAGAGACATGTTTGGCAAAAAACAAATGGATGGATCCATTTTAATGGTTTTCACTCTGGAAGGATTTTTTTCCCTTTTCCCAGTTCAAAAAGGCTAGTGCCTCGGTGGTTGAGTTTAGCTGGTGCCAGAACACTGAATTGTCATCCTCAATTTGAAAACACCCCACAAACTAGTCAACAGTGTAGGGAAATATGTGTAATTAAATCTCCATTTCTTTGTTTAACCCTTTTCTGCATACCTGAGTCTTGAAGTTTATTGATAATATAGTCTCTTAGGTGTGGGAAACTGAATATTTATTTGGGAAAATTCACCTTTGTCAAAACTTTCACCTATGAAAAACATGGCACTGTGTTCATGAGCTAGAACGAGGCCATACATTCATTAAGAAGTAGCTTTTTAAACATAGTCTTTTCTAATCTCATGTACATGCAAAAAGGAAAAGGAAATGGATTTAACTTCCATGTTTTGCTCATGTATGTGTGTGCATGGATAATTTCGAGCAGGTGAAGCAGTTGTAGTGTTAGATGTGCCATTAGACATGCATCTTCCTGTTGATTACTGGTGAGCTACAGTGGATCATTTTCTTCAATTTTTGGTAGTTTGTAGTGCTTTTAGTCTAACTTTGTCTTTATTCTGTCTAGAAGACCTATTGCAGGTCTTCTGTTCTTTTAGTCCAGCACTGTTCAATATATACATCAGTGAGCTGAGTGAAGGAATAGAGTGTACCCTCATCAAGTTTGCTGATGACACAAAACTGGGAGGAGTGGCTGACACATTAGAAGGTAGTGCTGCCACCCAGCTTGACCTAGACAGGATGGAGAGCTGGGCAGAGAAAAACCTCAGGAAATTCAACAAGGGCAAGTGTAGGGTAATGCACCTGGGGAGGAATAATCCCATGGACCAGTACAAGTTGGGGACTGGAAAACAGCTCTGTGGAAAAAGGCCTGGGAGTCCTGACGGACAACAGGGTGACCATGAGCCAGCATTGTGTCTTTGTGGCCAAGAAGGCCAATGGCACCCTAGGGTGCACCAAGAATAGTGTGGCTGTAGTTGAATTCTTTGTAACAAGTCTGAAGAATAGGAGACTTTTTCTCTCCCAAGTGCAAAAGGGAACCCACATTACTAATACTCAATCTGGAGGCTGAATCTGGTAGCTTCCTCTATTTTAAGGTGCATTTTCAAACAGAAATGCTTTTCACTTTGAGCTCCACAGCCTCAGTTTGTGGATATATCAGAGACAGCTGGGATGAGTGTTGCTGGCCTGGGTGTGTGCAGTGCTGTGTATGCAGCCTGAAGCAGGGTTTTTATGGTCAGAGCTCTATTTGCCATGTGACTTTGGTCTTGCAGGGGAATCTCTGACAGACCTTTGGCTAGAGCAGCGCTAGAGGGCACCGCACAGCACATAAAACTTTAAAGCCTGGAGCAAGGTAATTCTTCTGTAAACAAGGCTTAAGTGAAAACATTGCACATAAAATGAAACATCAGCATAAAAGTGAATGCTGGAGACACATAGCCTTACAGAATAGCTCCTGGCTTGGGACCTAAGGCCAATATCATTCATTTATTTAGCTAGCTTTATAGTCTGTTGGTTTTGGATTTGAAACTATTACAATAAATGCAGATGGAAAGTGTTTTTACAGTAGGGAAGTAATTAAATTGGGTGTGGGAACTTTGTCAGGAGAATTCTTGGAGTGACATGTGTGTATCAGCAGATTCTTTGTCTTGCTTGGCCTTCATTTGTCTTTTAGAAAGAAACATTCAAACTGCAGATGTGACTAGTAAATTTTATTTTAAGACAATTTACTAATCTATGCAGCATATAAAAAAATCTTTCCAGAAGTATCCAGCTATACATCCAGTAAAAACCAGCCTTACCAGCATTTATTTCTAGGAAATGTTTATCTCAACAGACAGGTAAACTGCACAAGATGGAGAGGGAATTGCAGTTAAGAACAGAAGTTGTGGTGGATAGGTGAGTTGTAAGCACAGAAGGAAACATGCATGACTCTTCTGTCATAAATTTTAATTCACAAAGGATTTTGTCAAATTCTGTCAAAGCTTCTTGGAACTTTTGGACTGGTTGTGAATACTTCCATTTTTCCCCAATTTTTTAGATATTATACCTACATGCTGATATTGTACTTAATCATAGTGGTATTGTGGCTATATCAATATTATGGCATTCTTTCTCCATGACTTTGTAATAGAAATCAAATTCACCACTGTCCAGTCATGCAACAGCCATTGGTGTGTGAGACAGAGGCAGTAAATAACTGGGACTTGTTAACTGTTATGAATTCTTCTTTCTGTTTTTTCATCTTAAAGTCTCTCCTAAAACTTCTGAATGAGCAATAGGCTTTCATGTTTTCTCACTGGTCTCATTTTGATCCCTACACATGGATTTTCATTGGTCAGAATACAGAGTGCATGTACACATCCAGAGACTATTACTGCCATTACTGCATTCAGAAGCGAAGAGATGATATTGAATGTCAGTCAGAGCTACTACTGTTTTCCACATTCAGTTCACTTGATCAAGGTTTGTTTCCTGTGCAATTTGGGAGCATTTTTGTAAATCTGATGTTCACTATACTTACTGTATCTGAGTTATGCTGATACTGTATGAGTGCATGACTGAACAGTGTTTCCATAGCCAGCCATATATTAAATGAAAAGGAAAAGGATAACAACATGTATCTTCTGCATCTTATACTGGATGACCAGACCATCAAAAGTGTTTCATTTGCAACAGTTTGGACTGTGTAAAATACACTTGATATTTCTCTTTCACTAATTAATTCCCTCAACAGGAGGAATTCAAGAGGTTGATACTTTCAGACAGATATTGCTTTTATTTTTATACCATGTAATTGTCTGTGTTCAGCAGATCTAACATGGTAACTCCTCAACCCCAATCCAAGCATTACAGGAATCTGGCAGGTTCTGTGATGAGCCTGTTCCTTTCCCATCACTGTTTGAACACAGTTGACCCTTTGCATACCAGTTCCTAGGAGAGAGAGACCAGCAGTACCTCCCCATTCATTTGCAGTTCTAGAGATGAAGAACAAATTTTTTATTGTTTATTGGTGAAAAGAAGCTTTATGATTGAGCTACCAAGCAATAGCTACACAAATCATCATTAAAGTTCCAGCAATTATAATAGAAAAAGTAAATAGTATTGGTTGCATAGTAAAAATGGGCAAGCTCATACTACCAAGCTTTCATGTGTGTTGTTAAGTCACTATATTCTCCCTATTTTCTTCTTTTTCATATCTTAAAAGGCTGGGGGCTTTTTTAGAAGCTAAGGGTTTGTTTTCTGTGAACTGTGTATAGCTTATGTTCCCTAGGGGGTAGTTTAAATGCTTGTCTGAGTCAAGAGTAGGGTAGCTCCACTGTATCTCACACTGAATAGTCTGTAGATGATAATGATGTGATAAATGGGCTTCATTTCAGGAAATGAGATAGTGAGGTGACTGATTTAGACTCTAAAGGTAAGATTCATCTCACATTGAAGTAGATGTGTAAGGTAGGCACCTCTGATATGCCCATTTTCTGGTCTTCCTCCTATTGACTGTGAAGATTGCTCAGAAGAATGACATTGTAAGCTACCATGCAGACACCAACAGCCATCACCTGTTGCACTGCTGGTTTATTACAAGAAGACCAGCTAGATAAACAGTATGAGCAAAAGCAATGAAGGCATCTCTTTTGATTTAACAGATTCTGATTTTCTGCAATGCTTTTCAGTTCCAGAAGGGAATACAGGCAAAACTAAGATTATTCTTTAGCCAGGAAAAAACACTTTGTGACTAGCTGGTAGTATTTCTTGGGTTGGAGACAAACTATAAAAAGGAACAGATACAGCAACACAAATTTGCTACAAAAAGACAGAATAAATAAAGCTGAAACTGAAAGGCTGTCACAAGTAATTTTGGGAACTGTAAGAAAAAATCCAGTCAACAGGAGGGATAGTATATGTCTGTCAGAATATAGCATTCATGTCAGTGAGGCCACTATAGTTATAAACACTTCACCTAAGAGAAATGTTTGGCAGGATCAAGCCCAGACTTCTCAGTCAGGACAGTGGCTGGCCAAAAAAAGAGAAAGGTATCACAATTTCCCAATTTTAAAATAACTAGGTTGTGGAATAAGATTTCTCATAAAGGCTACATTCTGGGACACACAGGCTTAGCTTGCAGTTGAGAGACTGTTTTATACAAATCTGTTACTTATTAAAGGTTTGGTGCCAGTATTTAGTCTGCATGCCACTTAGGCAGTTGGAGTCAATCAAAATAACCTGGTGGAATGGCTGTGCAGACACATGGAGCTGGATGACACACATCATCCACCACAATTGCACGACAGTTGCTACAGGGAGTAAGTTGCCTTCCTTAGGTGCATTGTATTTCCAGGCATGTAGTTTTCAGGCAGCACACAGAGTCTTTCCTATTTTTAGAGCAGGCTGTGTGGTATCTCTCTGCTTGCTCTATGCTGAGGTTCTCCTTCAGTCACTTTAGACATGCAGTCTTCTGATTACCCGAGGTCTACTGAAACTGGTCACTGTCTGCCCATCCATGGGTTTTTGTTGGCTCTGGATCAAGCCCCCAAAGAGTTCTAAAAATATATATGATATGTTTACAGAAATTACAATAATCTATTTAGAGTGTAAACACATGGTAACTGATGACATCACAGGCAAGTATTTGAATGGTTTATAGTAACAGGTCCCTGTGGCTTTAACAATAAAATTAATGTCTTTTTTACATTTCAGGTCTGTTACAAATTCCTGGGGTATTTTTTGTTAAAATTGAGCATAACATATTTTCTGTTATACTGGTAATATTTTTTTCTGTGTGATCCTAAGCCAAATCATGTCAGTGTTAAGGCTTCCATTAACCTGAACCAGTGGTGGGTCAGACTTTAGAATAAATGAAAGCAACAAAAGCCAAGGTGTTTTGAACACTCCTGGAAATATATATCACCATATTGGAAAAAAAAAATAGAATAAACAAGATTTTAACAGTAGTTTCTTAGAGCCTTATCCTAAAATAAAATCCAATAAAATTGGATTTTGAGCCATAAAATGACAGTGTTGGTTCTTCAAGTGCAGCACATATAATCACAATGAGAAGGAGCTCTGTGTCTTTCTTCCTTGGTCTATTTTTTGCTCTGTAATATCACATTACAGCAGTACACAGGAGAACTAATTCAGACTCTGTTCCAGCTTCTTTGACCTCTTGGATACTCCAAATATATTTTACCATTGGTGAGTCTGAATTGTAAAAGTATTGGGTTGCACCTGTTTTGCACTTCAAATCCAGTTGAATAGGTTCCTGGAAGAATGCAGGCATTAGAAAAACTGGCCATTTAGATCCAAATCCCCTTCTCTGAGGTTGGTACAGGTCACTTTTTAAATGAATGCCTTTTTTCCCAACTATTTTTAAGTGTAAGTTCTTGGCTAGATATTTCACAACCTGTTCAGACATCTTTGAAATACCATGTCAGTCTATCTATTTGGTAAGCATTTCACTGTTAGTATACTATACTAGTATTTAAAATGCCCAAAATCACCTCTTTGCCACCCTGCTCAATCCTAATCAGTCATTAGAAAAAAAAAATACAGGGAACAAGACTAGAATGAACCAAAAAAATCCATATAAAAAGAGAGCACATGCAGATAAACTAACTGCTTTCTGTTTTCTAATGTCTGCATCTTCTGCATGTTACACATATGCATGTTAACAGTGTTTTAACAGTTCAGGCTAGGTCTCCTCTCTTTATGTTAAGGTAGCCTTATCAGAGACTTTGTGTTTCAGATCTCTCCACACACAGCTCAGTCTGAGCACCAGTCATCGTTGCCCTCCTCTGGGAACAGAAGTCAGAGGATCCAGATGACAGTAGGGAAAGAGACTCCTCCATAAGCAGCATCTGGCTCTTTGGCAGATTTGTCAAGCACTTCTGCTAATGGGTTTGGATTTGCCCAGGGGTCTTTTATGTGGTTACATTGCAGATGGTCTGTCTGTTCTATCTTCTCCTTTTGAATGCTTTTATTAGAAATGAAAAAAAAAAACCAAACCAACAACAACCAAAAGAAACCCCAAGCTCCCAAAAAAGAAAAAAAAAACAGGGCAAAAAACCTTTCATCTGATCCTCAGAACTTACACACTCCTTTTCAGCTGATAAGGTTCTTTATGGGTCTCATAAGATGTCTGTGCAGGTTCCTTTCTGTTAGAAATCACAAAGCTTTCCATATATTCAAATGTGTGTCTTGAGTTTTGTTGGCAATTCTGGACTTACTTCTCCAGTTTAGCTGCCAAATTATATAATTTACTGTGATCTGAGACTGTATTATTGTCAAATTTCATTGGGAATTATTCTATGTCATTTGTAGGGCAGAGGTAACTTTACCTCTCCTTGAAGCATGAAATATAGTTGCCTTCCACTAGCCATCCACCTTTGAAAACTAACCTTCAAATCTGGGTTTGGTTAAATGTGAAAATGAGTATGATGAGCTCAATCTAACTCATGGGGGATTCTTGTCTGCCACTTAAGAGAGGCCCAGGTCTGAAGCAGCAAATCTGTGGGAAGGTATGTTTGGCAGATCTATGGAGAAAGGCATATACAGTGCCCAAAATAATAAAGCAATTCCACAGTTTGACTTTCAGCAGCATTATTTATTGTGTGGCATGAGTGCAGAAGAGGGCAGAGAGGGAGAACATCCTGTCTGGTGAATTTCATTTTAATCTGTTTCAATTTACAACTGAATCTCTGTCACTTTCATTTTTAAAGGTTTGGGGGATTTTATTTTTCTTTTTGGTGTAGAAGTAATTGGCAGGTGACTAGACATAAGATCATGTTTTATTCCTGTGTTATTTCAGGCTTATGTCTTATTTTCCTTCTAATTATGTAGATTAAATTAAAGAGAGAAAAAACCCTGTGCTCTACAAGATGTAGTGCTTTTCATGACTTTCTCAAAATAGTTCTAGAGAAGCATATTCATCCCCCTGAGCATTTAATTTTTGTGCTATTTTTCACAACAGTAATATTTTAGAATTGAATGAGAAACAAAAATCATTGAATTATAAAAAGCAGTCATGGTATTATTAACATCTCCTAGCCTAGTGCCCTGCCTCACAAACCAGGTTCTTAACCACTGGGGAACCTATGCTAAATGCAGTAAAGTTACAGTCTTAAGTCTGTAATTTAGATGTGTGTGAGCTTAAAATCCAACAACACTATTGAGCTTGTTTCCTCCTGCCCTGCTTTTTCCTCAGGACTTGGACAGAAGTGTTTATTTAATGATTTTTAAAGGCTAGGCAGTATGTCAGAAGTCAGAGTGAGGTCAAAGCATTTGGTGTAAGCTGGGCTTTTTAGCAGATGGAGCCCTAAAGGACAGTTTCCAGCAGGCAGGTCTGTTTCCAGTGCTGGAGCCATGTCCCTGCCCATGCCCCACTGCCATGTCTCTGCCCATGCAGGCAGGTAACCCCCCTCCAGCCTGGGATATTGCCATACAGGCTGAGCTGGAGGTGTTAGGGATTTACAGCTGGTATCTGCCTCTTCTTGTGGCTCAAGGGGATAATTTGAAGGGGTAGGATTGTGCCCCAGAGTCGTCAGCAACCTGTATTTATTGACTTTGAGAAAAATCACCTACTTCACCCCAAATTAAAACCGTACATAAAAAGTAGGTGTGTGCTTTAAGTCTCAAATTATAACATGACTTGGGGAAATCAAACAGGGAAGCAAAATGAAATCTAATCATTTGATATCAATTGTAAAGGGCAGCCAGCATAAGTGTACTTATCAGGGCACCATCGTCTCTTGTTGAGGATAACAGAAATTGTTCTGAATTAATTAGTTATTAAAAGTGAATGCAATAATCTCCTTATTCCTTAAGGTGCACAGGTAATAAAATCTACTGGACTTCACAGGAATGATCAGATGGTGAAGCAGTTAAAGCTTTAAGCAGTCAAAAAGCTGCATGTATTTATTTTATATTCTAAACCTTGCTGGTTGTTGTGACTGCGATTAGAGAACAGAAATAATTGCTTTTGACACAAACTGTTTTGGAGCCAAACATAATGTCCTCCACATGAGGTAAACCACAGAATATTTGTCTTGGGAGCCAAGATTCAGATCAGGTTTAACTTTTAAGGGGAACTTCACTGTTAAAAAGTGAGATGTGTTAATGTTTCCCATGTTAAGACTGCTTCCCAGTAACTCTCTGTATTTCATATTTACAAAAAAACCCCCAAAGCTCCCCCTCCAAAAAACAAACCAAAACAAAAACCCAAACCAAAACAACAAAAGACAAAAACCAACCAACCAAAGAGAAGATGCAGAATGTTTATGTTAAAATGTGAAGCTTGAAAGGAGCATGAAAACTACAAGTTTTTGGCAACTCCTGTATTCTGCCTTATCTATCATCATAACTCATCCTTTCTGGAAGTGGATGAGGTACTTGCAAGGACCCTTGTAAGAAATTACATTGAAATGAGGTATGATCACTCTTAATAGAGCAACCCCAAAAGAGCTTCTTTTCTCTTAGGCAATCCATGATGAAGAAGAATCACATTTCAATAACTAGTTTGAAATATAACAGGCATTTCTATCTAGTGTAAGCCAGACACCAGCCACCCTCTGCTCTCTTGTTATGAAAGTGTGAGTTCATACTTACATCATGACATCATGTGGAGTCCAGGCTCCATTGGAGCCAACAACAAAATTCCCAGACTTTCATCCCTGATTTCCCAGTTTTAGATTTGTTTAAAAATTGTCTTACATGAATGATATTGAGGTTATGATATTGTAATTAATAATATTATTACTATATTTAAATTAATAATGTAGATGTGGACCAAGCACCAATATCTAGACCCAGGCCTCCCAGCTGTCCCATCTTCACTGGTGATAGTGTTTAGGCAGCAGGTAAAGGGAAGGAAGGATATGCCCCCTTGCTGAATGCATACCTTCAGTTACTGCAGAGACAAACCTAGGATGAAGGGTATTTCAGAGGTCCATCAGATCTAATGGAAGAGCTACCCCACTGTAAAGCAGGTCCCCACTACCCTAGAGAAGGATATGTGGAATTATATCAGTTCCTCTGTGAAAGAGATAGTTCCAAGATAACATAGTGGTGGAGTTATCACTAAAAATTCCTCTTTCTCATGTGTGGGCGAGTACCAGGGATCTGGGGGGCCTTCTGTGCCTTAGTGCTTCTTTCCCTGTCAGTCTATCCTTAACATGTGATTTGGAAGAAGGCATCCAACTCCTAATATTCTGTGATTTCCTCTCCTTAAAGAGCAAAGGTGCTAGAGCATCTCCTATTCATTGTCCATAGAAAATCAGGGCTTCAAATAGCTCTTTGAAAACTCCTCTCCTTGTTCCACTTAAAATCAGACTCTCATGCCATGAGGAACACTGCCTTGTGTTTTCACTGAGAGGTTTTGGAATTCTGTGCAGTAAGCAGAGTGGCTTCAAAGGCTGTGTCTGACAAAGGGCAGATTAGCAGCAGACTAGTAATTGGCAGAGCTAATCATCTCCATGTTCCTCTGCATGTTTGAGAGTCTTTGTTGTTCAGATTAGACTTAAAAACACAAAAGAAAGACTCAATGAGATTCTCCAGTCGTTGGGCTTGTTACCTGTTCCTTTCCTCGGACCAGGTCACCTGTCAGAGATGCAGAAAGGACTCTGAAATTCCCAGCAGATTTTTCAGATGGGGGCAGTGGTTCTGCAGCAGTTGTAGGGTAAGAGGGAAGGCCAGAGATTTGCTGTTTGCATTTCAGCTGTCTCCACAGAAGTGTTTGTTATTTGTTTATGACACAGCTCATCATGTTGTAAGAACCACAGAATCCACGAGTGCGAATCACATCTGGAAGTGATCAGAAGTGGAAATGGGAGCTGCTGGGTGAACTGTTCTTTGAAACTGTAGCCTTGCATTTAGATCTTGTGCAGTTAGATCTTATGTATCTGTAAACTGGTAGTCTGTATTTCATGGAAGTTGGATACTTGACAGCTCCCTGTGGAACCACAGTGTCATTATCACTCTTGATTTATTTAAATGCTCACATAATGCCTTCAAAACCTACTTTAGTCACCTTTTTGTAAGTAGCAGGTTAAACATGAGTTTAACCTCCTATATGCTTTTATCCATGTTCTGTTCACAGTGGCAATAGGAACTGCGTTTTGTAGCCTATAGTCTGCCTGGCAAAGCTTGTGGCATTGTGTGAGACATGTCATTTTGGTCTCTTCTCCCAAGTAACAAGGGACAGGACAGGAGGAAACAGCTTCAAGTTGTACCAGAGAAGGCTCAGATTAGATGTTAGGAAGCATTTCTTCACCAAGAGAGTTATCAGGCATTGGAACAAGACTTCCCAGGGAGGTGATGGAATCACTGTCCCTGAAAGTGTTCCAAGAATGTGTGGATGTGGTACTTGGTTTAGAGGTGAGCATGGCAGTGTTAGATTAATGGTTAGACTCTATGATCTCAGAGGTCTTTTCCAACCATAACAATTCTATAATACTATGTCCCTGCCTGAGCCCACCTGTGCCATGGGATCATTGTTGCTGTTGGGATTGTGCCCACCATGGGTTTGGTGCATGTCAGCTGGCACTCAAGCGCACTCCAGCAGAGTCTGGGTTCAGGATGGGCCAGCATGTACATGGACTAAGAGGACCTAACTCCCTATTCTCTCTGCTCTTCTACCAGTCCCTGGTCCTCACTCTATATTGGTTTAGAAGTTCCTGGAGTGGTTTTCTCCAACCAGCTGCCTTCTTCTTTGAGAAGATGGGAAATATCTGTTCAGACACCACATTACCTCTTTCCAGATACTTCCTCCAGTGCCTGGAGCATAGACCCTGAGCTAAAATCATATCATATCAAACCTGTGGCTGTCACATTTGGATAGCCCAGAAAAAAAGATCTCAAAGACTAGGATCCAGCTGGCCAGAAGGTATTGCTATGTGTAGCTTTTCTTTATGTGTGTGCATCAGGTTATTACATCAGAATGTAATAGTCTACCATATAAAACTACCATTTGCTTTCATCAAATCAAACCAATCCCAAACTGCAGGGTGGGGAGGTGAGGTGGAAGGGGAGCCACATGGATAAAAAGGCCTCATGTTATTTGCTTTTTCAGTGACAGCCTGCCCATTTTGGCAGTGTGAACCTCTGTTTTGTAACTGAAAGAATCTCCTGTGCATAGAGAGTGTGAGATGGCAGTTTATGCTGAAGTAAATAATTTAGTATATTCATACATCCCCCCCCACCTCCCCCATTTTGTCTTAATTTTTTTCTATGCATTTTAATACTTGTTGGCTTTGGACAAATGGACTATATGTCCAACAGGAGAATGCAGAAATGACTCCTATGTTTTATCTACAAGTGTGGAAATCCAAATTAATTTTACATTGTCCTTTAATTGTGCCAGGGAAATGACATTTGTTCCCAATAAATGTCAAAAAGCAGTGAGAAAATAATGTAATGTGGATTTGTGGCCAGCTGAACTATACTAGAATAGAGAGTTTTCTGTGGTTTTCTGGAAACCACATTAAATGGCATTAAACTGAAATAATATGTCCAAGTCAATCAGAGACCAGGGAAACCATACAGTTACTGACTTTTAAGCAAATAATAGTTTTCAGCAATTACACAGCACAATGATCCAAACCTTCTAAATTCATTGCTGTGTTTAGTCATCACCAGAGCAAACCTAACCTTTTCACCTTTGTTTTATTCTTCAGGCAGGAAAAGAAAATGTCAGGTTTTCTTTTCCAGCAAAAAATAATCTTCAGTTTGTAAGCAATTATTTTTCATGGTTGTTAGTTGCATTTTCTCACTGGTCTCAGGAAGAAGAGATAACCTTTTCAGTAAAAGAGTATCTGCTTGTTACTGTAGCATTAGCCATATGCTACATTAACCAAAACTATGGTCTTTGGTGCTTGTTCAGGTGGTGAGAAAAGTGGGAAGCATAGATTTAATGGAGACAAAAGGTATCTGACACCTAGTTGTCAAGAAGCACTGAGAATATCAAGGTGGCAAAGGGTCAAAAGGGATGGTGATAGCAAGTTTAACTGGGGAAATGGGAAAGGGGGCTGGGGAAGAAGCTGCAGTGCTGTTGAAAAATGTCTTCCTTCTCTGTCTGTGAATGGCATCAGGAGGCACACTACAATGCTAGCCTTTGTCACCAAACCTGCTTGCCCACGTTCTCAGCTGAGCCCTCTGCACCAAGTTGGTCCCAAGCACTGACACTGGCTGCCTGTCACTCAGCTCCTGTAAAATAATACTGTCTGCAGGAGGGTCTTTTTCTCCTGGAATTAGTTCTTGAATAGCCAAGAGAAGGACAATAAGCATTTGTGAGATAGGGTTGTGAGATACAATCACAACCTGTGCCACCTTATGCCCCAAACCTTCCAGTATCTGAAGGGGGCTTACAAGAAAGCTGGTGAGGGACTTTTTAGGAGGTCAGACAGTGATAGAACCAGTGGAAATGGGTGTAAGCTAGAGGAGGGTAGATTTAGGCTGAATATTAGGAAGAAGTTCTTCACTGAGGGTGGTTAGACAGTGGAAGAGGTTTCCCAGGGAGGTTGTGGAAGCCCCATCCCTGGAAGCTTTTAAGACAAGGCTTCATGGGGCCCTGGGCAACCTGATCTAGTGGATGGTGTCCCTGCCAGGCAGGGAGGTTGGAACTAGATGATCTTTGAGGTCCCTTCCAACTCTGACAATCCTATGATCCTATGACCTAAGGAGACACATCTTCTGCAAGATAAGCAGTGTTGTTGAGATCAAAAAGACTATTAAACAAAATCAGGCAGTTTTGAGTTTTTCTCAGATTATTGTCACTTTGTGCTAGAAGAGCCCTCTCTCCACAGTGGGGTTATTGCAACCCCTGAGGAGATGTTATTTCCCTGTGAGCCTGACCTCCTGCACTGGGAAGCTCTGTAGTGATATTCAAGCTTGCAATGTCATCCATGTTCATAAGGGGTCTACTACAATCCTTGCTGTGCACTTATAGTTCTACAAAGATGAACCTCATGTTATTTTTATTATTTGTTACCTATATGGTATTTTTTAACATGGTAGAAAAACTGGAATGTTTGAATCCTTTGCTTCACTAAGGTTTGCTCCCTTTAATAACTTCTATCTGACATTCCTTGCAGATTAACAGAGGAGAAGGATTTTTTTTTTGGAATATCAGTGTGTCATTAGTTTTGCTCCTTTGTCTTTTGCAGTATGAAAGTTGACAAGCTACTTACAAAACCATAAGAAATGGAAATTATACAGGTAGAATCCATATTCCATCCCCAAATGACTGCAAAACAGTTTAATATTTGTTTTCTGGATTGTTTAAAAAAAAGTCATAAAACTCAGAATAGCATTTCTGACCTTGTTCCTGTAACAAGACATTTTGTACTGTTTCTTAGCACTATATGGGATCTCTTTACAAGTTAAGAAATGAGGCCTTGAGGAGAGTGGAGAGTGGAGAGGAGCTCTTGCAAGTGTGCAGCATCATTATTTGTTTGTAACTCTCTGGCAAGCTCCTAGAACTCTCATGTTGGAGGGGAATGTTTTTTAGAGATTGTGCTAGAATAGCAAAAGATCTGTTATTTTGGCCACCTATTAAGCCTAAGAAGATACACAGGAGGAGCTAGTGAGCCTGGGAAAAGAGGGGCAGTCATCTCAGTGGAGCAAATTCATCTTATTGGTGGTGTTGTTCCTTCATGACCACTTAAAGTGTCAAAAAATGATGAAGGCTGCCATGCACAGTGTAAAAAAACCCCATTAACCTGTATTTTAGGGTAAGTGTAACGATTGGAGATCTTATTTAAGGGCTATATTTAGGCTTAGCATGTGTGTAGGCTTAAGTACTTGGGTACTCAGTGTTGTTATGTTGCACAATTTGTGGAAGTCTTTGGTGGAAAAATGTTGGGAAGTTTGTTGTTGTGTATTTATGCACTTATACACATGTCTGTGTGGGTATTTAGCACCAAGAGTTATTAAATATTTACATGCAGCTTTGTGCAACACAAGTAGCTTGTGTTAGTGTAGATGGATTTGTATGGATGTGTGTATTCCTTGCAAAATTGTCCAGCATCCAGGATCCCTCTCTCTCCACCTTCTCCTGTAGTCTATTAAAGGCTTGGTGTAAATTCTTTTTAGCTGCATTATTTTCTGCTTGTGTAGATGCAAGTAAACATGAAAAATCCCTCCCCTACCTGTGCATGTAATGTCTAAAATCCAGTTTTCAAGAAAAAAATATGATGTATGTGCATACATTCTAACTTTTTTTGTTGGAGTGAAAGGCTTGTAGCAGCTAGATCAGTTGACATGTGGAAGAGAAGTGAGCTTGTTACTCATGTTCAGAACATGGCTGAAAGATCAGGCTAAGAAAATTCCTGTGGGAAATGGAAGAAAATGCACCCCACTTGTCTTCAAAGCTGTGTAGTTGGTCAGGGAGCTGAGCTGACAGCAGAAGGGAAAAGATTTAGCTGGGTCTGATCAACTCTGTTACCCAGCTTTTATATTGCTCTAAAAGTTAATTTTAAATAAAGCAAAAAAAAAAAAAAATCCCTGTTTGTTTAATTTCAGAAGTTCCAAGGTAGCTGACATCTTAATTGGACAAGGCTCCAGGTTTCTGTGAGAAAGTTTGGGATATGTAAGAACTTCTGTTACTGCAGGAGGGCTGTCAGAAAAGCAGTGGGAAACTAATAAAAACATCCCTCACATAATGTGGAGTTTTGCCTCAGTGAAATTTAGTAAAGATTCTACAAAAGAAAATTATGTAGGGAATTTACTATAAAAAATCCTTTAAAATCCTTTGAATTTTAAAATTCTGATTGATTTATAAACTAAATGAAAATACTCAGTTGTAAATGGCCTTTAGCTTGTCCTTCTTTCAGTTCTTTTTTATTTTGGATTTACTGGAAATTCTGCACAGTGAGGAACCAGTGTTTGTAAAATGTTATGGTTAGACTAGGATTCAAAGAGTTTTATTTTCACATAAGAATACTTGTTCTTTTATAAATCCTTGATAAGTTATTTCATACTTTCAGTCATGTTAGGAAAAAAGTTTAAAAGTAGATTGTGTAGCAAAACATTTACATTTTAAAACATGATGTCTTAAGGGAAGAAAATTAACTAAATATGATCTGCTTGTAGAATTCATCAATGGAGAGCCAAGCTGTGGAAGGACCCAGCTCTTAGTCCACATTCATAGTAGTTTAATTGGAAATGCAAGTGGATAACAGAGCTGTAACAACCCAGATTTTCTAGAAATAGATTTTAATTCTGCTGAAGAAAAGCAGTGCACAAATGGGTACATGATTGTAATGAAAGGGGAAAAAATACAAGAGCTTTAAAACCACAGCCCTAGAAACAAGGCTTGAACTTTTTACCTTTAAAATAATGCAAGGAAAAGTTTGACAGAAACAGAGTGATGCAGTTGTCAAACTGGGCAATAGTAATTAGCCATGGTCAAACCTTCCTAAAGCAAGGCTGGGCTCTGGTGCTGAGTTGTGTGCTTCAGTGGTCTGGGGTGCATCACAAGTTCCCTTTGGCTGTAAAGACAGGAGCCAGGGGGTATTTTTCTCTCTGAATGGTGTTTCTTAACCCACTTCTGAAAATAGGTTAACCCTTGAAAAGATGTCATTTTAAGCCAGGGAACAAACTGTGCTCTCATGTGGAAGGTTCAAGATTCACACATCTTTTTGATCCAAATTCACTTCAGTTGGCTAGAATTGTCCACATCCAGATTGGAGATAAAGCCCTCGGGGATCTGGGAGACTGTTCTGTGAAATGGGATGTTTTTGTGACTTTTCCAGTAAGCCTTTAAAATGATCCACTAAGCATGTGCAAATACCAATATTCAAAGACTTCAAGTGTAGCCAAAACAGAATAAAAGACAAATCTGTGTTGCCAGATTTCAGGTTTTCGCTCAGGAGCTTGGGATCATGCTAATGTTCTTCCAATAAACAAGCAAGAGAAAAAGGAAAACATCATCTTACCAACTGATCCATTTTCCATTTCCTCCCAAAATTTATCTTTGGATACAATTCAGTATTTTACTTAATTACTCTAAAAAGTAGTCTGAGATAGTGCAAGAGGGGAAAGCCTAAAGCTCAAACAGTTATGTGCCTGGCAAAGAAACAAAAGCTGGAGAATAAGGCTGTACAAGGCAGTTTGTCAAGCAGCCTTAGCATATGCTTTTTTCTGTCTAAATTGAAACACACTGCATTGAATAGAAAACTGTCTTAAATAAATAACTGCATAAATGTAGAAGTATTAATTGGTCCTTCAGAGATCACTCTGCTCTTTCTTTAGTGCAGGAAAACGTATACTGAACCTCAGCCTGCTTCTGATTAAGTCAGTGCGAGCAGGACACTGATAAACATTTAGTTTGACAAAATGAATTCAAGATGTTGGAATTATTTCATCCATTTTATTAAGCATTCTTCCTGAATCCTTCATTCACTGGAACTATAAGGTTTTAGCAGCTCTATTACATCTTCCTGAGAATTTTTTTAGGCTAAAGGTAAACTAAATACATCCAGAAAGGTGAACTAAATGACATCTGTTACACAGAAGGTAACATGCACTTCAGTACATAGATTACACAGGGATATATGAAAATAATCCCTTAGCTTTTTCACACAGGAGAGAGCACCCAGGACAAGTGTAGTTTATTCAAGTAGTTTTGTGAAACTTCTATGTGTTTGGATATCCTTTTTATCCTTAGTAAGCTTCCAATAAGTGCAAGTTTTCTTCTTCTCATGCAGAGAAAATAACTATTTGTAAAAGCACTGCTCTTAAAACAGTATTAGTCAAGTAACTTGCCTTTTCTGTGGACAGGGATGCCATTTGCTATAGAAAACAGCATAAGGTGAATAAAATACTTTTCTGCACAAAAGGTTTCATAATGGTATGGAACAAAACCTAGTCCTTTTACAAAGTTTGATTGTTTTTATTCTTTGCCAAGCAAATGAAAATCAGTGGCCTTAGTTTTCTGATTAAGAAAATTCAATTTGATTAAAGAAATCTGATTCACTTGTGTGTGGAAAGTCAATTTGATTAAGGAAATCTGATTCACTTGTGTGTGGAAAGTGCTTAAGATGGATACTCCTTAAATGCACTAGCTAGATAAATCCGTGATTTTGCTTATGAAGTATTTGCATTTGTGGCCATGGTATATGCCTACCTGGAACAAAATTATTGTAGTTTTCATGTTAAATGAGAAAATAGCATGTAAGAACTTTCTAAACCAGAAATGCCCATTAGATACCTGACAGCTGATCATGCCTGAACAGGAAATCATGACTCTTAAACTGGTAAGTGAACACGTGGGGAGTATTACACTGTGTATGCACTGAAGCACAGTGTTTATTTTGTGTAGCATTCTCCTGCTCCCTTAAATACATCCAGGATGGAAACTCACAGGCTTTTTTTAACCTTTAGCTGCTACAGAAACTGCTAAACAAAAATGGACAGACCAGTAAACTACTTGAGTTCATTTTATTTCATCTAACACTGATCACATTTCCAGTAGACTATAAATAATAATGCACTGCTGACAGATGTGTAGAAATGTATATACAATTAGATGAAGGAATAGGGGTCAAGGCAGTTCAAGTCTCAGTTTATGCCTTTACATTTCCTTGAATATGGCTATAAAATTGTTACCTGCTGATGCATGGCCTCCTGCAATATCAGTTTTCCTCTGCTCATCCAAACCGCTTCTGGGGAGGTTGCTCTGCCACTGGAGTAGTGGTGCATCTCAGGTTTGATCTGAGCATTTCCCAGAGTAAATGAGCTTCTTTGCTTCATGTGCCTTTGGGTAAGACCTTGGTGCATTTTCCCAGTGGAGATGTGGTATTTCCTACATTTCCTGGAACTTACTCAAAAATATACTCTGAATCTGTGTCTTGGGTTAAATGAATGCAATGAGAAGCAACCTAAAACACCCAGGAAATCAACAGAAATAGGAGCAGAAAATGGAGATATTTTTGTTCTGTGGTGGTTTGGTTTTTTCCTTATTTTGGAGGAAGAAACTAGATTCAGACAGCAGCCCCATATTCAGTGGAAAGATAGTGGGGTTTTGTTTGGTTGTTTTTTTCCCAGAGGAGGATGTGTGGAGCACAGAAAACAAAGTTTGCAATAAATACTTAAGATGCTGGGTGTTACCTTAACAATTTGCCACTGCTTTTCCTGCTCAGAATATGAATATACAGGAGTAGTTAGTTATTCCTTCTGAACTATCCCAGCTGTTCATCTCTTTCCTAGCCATTTCAGTCTTCTACAATGTAATTGGGCTTCTGCAGCTCTGTAAGACTATATTTCTGTTGGCCTTTGTACTATACATATGGTAAATGGTTCTCCTGTTGCAGATGGACTGGCAACTCTGCCTACACACAGTAAAAATGTTTCTTTGGGGAAAAAATCTGGGTAATTAATTTATCAATAAAGCAAGGAATAGGCAAGCACACACTGCAAATTGGATTGTAATTACCAGTCTGACAAGAACTGCTCCTTGTTTGCTTTGTCTGAGCAAGGCAGATCTCTTGTCACCAACTGAAAGCCATCCACAGTCCCTCAGGAGAACTGGGATGCTGAAATCCATTGTGATCCAACTCCACTTGAAATTTTGCAAGTTTCCTAGAAATGACTGAAAAGATAAAAAAGTAAAACTCAAGTGAGCTAGTAAGAATATGTGCATTTGTAAGAGTGAAGAATCTTCCAGCTGTATGTGAACGTTCTGTTCTTTCACCTGTATGGTCTGTGCCTGTGATCTAGTGTAGATGCAGTGACTGCTGGTGGTTGGAATACAGATAATGGGAGGCAGAAGTTCTTATTCTGAATTTTTTTTAATTCAATTTTTTTAATGACTGACTTTTCACTTAATTTCTCTCTTTTGTTGTAAGAAATGCATATATATGTGCATTTATCCTTTTATCCCTCCCTCATGCTCATATTTTACAAGCTCTTTGAGCAGCTTGGTAAGCCTATATTGTTTATTTCATAACTCCTAAAGGAAAAATGAAACAAAACCTTGGCATTGTTGCTGTTCACATCAAATTATTAGCTACTTTCCTAGGTTTGGTGAAAAGCAAAGAAGACCTTAAAGGAACCTGTATTGATTTGTTAATCTGGCTTCATTACCAATTCTCCATGTAAAAAATATGTATAGAAAAAGCAGATAATTGCAGATAGCATAACAATGTATTTAAATACTGTCACCTTCTTCTTTAACAGGTCTATGGAAATGCAAGATCTAGCCAGTCCTCACAATCTTGTTGGAAGTAGTGATGCACCAGGTAGTTCCAAACTGGATAAACCTAATCTCAGTAGCACATCAGTTACAACAAATGGAACAGGAGGTAAGTAGAAGACACTGCTGGCACATAGAAAGTTTTGGCTAGTTTTCAGTTATTTGCATTTTCTTAACATAATTTCAAGAAAGAGAATAGACATATTTATAAACCCAGCCAGGATGATGAAAAAATGGCAGTTGTACCTGTGTAAACCTGCTAATTCCAACATCATTTCTTTGGTTTGCACCAGTTGAAGTAAGAGACAGAACTGTGCAAAGCTGCAATAAGGAAAATCTTGGAATGGTTGGCTTGAACAAAGAGTTAAAGATTTGGTTATACCTGTTGGTAACTTGAAATAGATTGCATTTTCTGCATCAGACTTCACTGCTGAGTAATAATTTACTCTTACAACCTAACCTGCACTCATTTAGGTTAATTTAAAATCATAAGTATCATAGAATCATAGAATGGCCTGGGTTGTACCCTAAAGATCATGTAGCTCCAACCCCCTTGCCATGAGCAGGGATGCCACCTACTAGGCCAGGTTGCCCAAGGCCACATCCAACCTGGCCTTAAACACAACCAGGGATGGGGCAGCCACAACTTTTCTGGGCAAAGTAACAGGTTATTACTGCTGTATCTATCACTGTAGGACAGCATTATCATGCAGCTACAAGGCAGATGTTCCACAGCTTTCAAATAATAGATTCTGCCATAACTGAATTGGAGCAGTAGTAGATATGGATCACATTCTGAGATGCAGTCCTCTTCCCATTAGTGTCCATGAGAGTGGCACCATGGATACAAGCTAAACTAGAGTTTCAGCCCTCTTTTTTTGAGTTTATACATGGTTGTCTATTTTAACAGTTGACACTAAGATTTTTAATTTTTTTTTTTACCTTGTTCTTTCTGGCCACAATGTAAAGCATTTTGTTCACTTATACCTATTTAAAAAAAGTCAATAAAAAGTGTAGGTGCCTGTGAAGGTAACAGAGGTCTGCAGAGAAAGGCTGAACTGTTCAGGTTCTAGTTAGATTTTTAAATAGAAACTTTATTCCAGCATAAAGAGAATGGAAAGCATACCACTAAGGAACTCTAATAACTAGATACCTTTATATTATACTTGCAGAAATAAACCAGTAAAAATAATACTCATAAAGCCAATACAATGCAGTTTAACTACTTGGCATATAGAGCAAAAACACTTACTTGCCTTGAAGACTGTTCACATAGACTGGAGAGACCTGGGGAGAATGAACCATTATACCATTGCTGTTCCCAGGAGACAACATGACTGTGTTAAATACTGCAGACTGGCTGCTGAGTTGCAGTACTCCCTCTTCTGCTACAAGTATGAGAGACCCTGGTACAGTGCATGTGTGTGGTGGTGTGCCTCCCTGCCTGCTGTGTAACACCTCTCTTGGTTTACTTTGTTCTTTTGTTATGCAGTTTGAATGCTTTCATGAGGTTTTCCTCCCAACCCCTAGGTTTTTTTCCCCATCCCTTCTCAGAGGCCTTTCCCAAAGAGAGAAAACTGGTAGGAAGCTGAAATAAATGGTTATCTTACCATACTTTGAAAGCTATTTGATGAACAAAGAGAATTTAACCTACTTAAAATTAGCTTAAGTGTCTGCAGTTTTTTCACTCTGAGAGACTGGGAGAGCCCCGTGGTGATCAACACTGTTGGGAACTGCCAGTGGGCAGCATTGCTGGGAGTCAGACCTGTGGATTTCCCCCAGAATTCCCATTTGTTTTTCTTTTATTTTATTTTTAGATAGAACATTGCATGATTTCCTAAGCACAAATCAAGGTTGACATTATTGTCACTACTCCACTACTACATTAATTAAGGTTTATGTCTAGTGTGCTGCTCTCTACAACTTATGACTTTACAAAAATTTGCCCAGAATTTCCAAGCAGCTGTTTTCATTTGTGAGTTTTCTCTCATGTCTTTTTAATTGTTATGAGATACAATGACTGATAGCAATTATATATGTGACACTGTTGCAGTATGTATAGGATTAATCATAGGTGGAAATATGCATCACCATGACTCTCTGCAAGCTATTACACAGGTGCTTAAGCTGTGCAGGTTTGCACTAAATAAATGAAAATCTCAGAAACTTTCCTTTTAAAAAAGCCATCAGAATTAGGTTGCTATTTGTAAACACATATGCAGAGAGAATTTACCCCCCAAAAAGTTCAAACTTGAGCACAGAAAATTGTTTCTACTAGAATAAGTGATTCCATGTGAATTGTTCCTGCTCAGTTACAATAATTTAAGCTTAAGGAAAGACTGAGCTAACTTGGTCTGTCACCTCAGTTAACTGTTCAGGATGTTCAGATAAATCTAGAAGGTAATGATTTAAGTACTAATTGTCAGTAGTAAGGAAATGCAGTGTGAAAGTCTGTGTATTTCTTGCATTTGACCTGATTTTCCATAGGCAGTAAAACATTTAGATCTGTGCTTCTAGTTAAGTATACTCCTAGGAAAACCCTTAGGGCTTGCTAAAAGAAAAAGGAAAATTGTTTCTATGACAAGCTGTGTGGTTTATTGCTTTATGTGACCTTTTGGTCAGACTTGTTTGCTCTAATAGCTGTTGCACTTGCTTGGCCTGCTTCATGTGTAGCAGAAGTATCTCTTGCCCCTAAAGCTCTGTGTTCATTTTCAGCCCTTAACACAGAGAGGTTCTGCAGGAAAAAAAGGAGGTTGGCAGAGTAGTAGTCATCTCAGTGCTACCTCCTTTCATCAAGTAAAGAACTTATAGAGTAGAAGATGTTGCCTGTTGGGAGCTGTATTCTGAGTTCCCCTTAGAAGAATTTGGTTTGGAAGAGATTCCTGGAGGTCAGCTGGGCCAACTCCAGCTCAGAGCAGGGCTAACCTTGCTGATGATCATGTTTCTCAAGCTGAGTGTTGAATATCTCCAAGGTGGAGGTGCCACAGCCTCTCTGGTCACCTATCCCATGGCCTGACTACTCTCACAGCAAAGAATTTTCCTCTTACACCTAACTGGATTTTTTCCCTTGCTGCAGCTTCTGTCTGTTGCCTCCTTTTGTTCCAGAGGATATCTTTTGAGTACTGTATGCCTTTGTTCTTTGTCTTCTTTGCATGCTCCAGTTGGATAGCTGCAGACAGCAATCAACTCCCCCCTCAGCCTTCTCTTGCTAGGATAGAACAAACCCAGCCTCTGCTGTCTGTCCTGGCACATAATGTGCCCCAGCCCCTGACAATCTGGGTAGCTCTGCTCTGCTAGGATACACAGTTCTCACTGCTAGTAATTCTCAAATGTATTTTCAGCTTGAGATTGTTTTTCATTTCCTATTTATCAATATGTTAAAAACATTAAAACTAATCTACACCCCCAAAAAAGTACAGTATTAAATATATAGTCTTTAAAGTATTCCTCTAAATGCTGGTTCAAAGTCTTTGCACTATGTCTAGAGCAGTAGGAATACAGAATTATGCTTTATCTCACATGTGGGAAACATAGGGATGATTTTGTATTTTTAACTGGTGTCAGCTTTTGTTTTGATTTCAGCTTTAAATGTTCCAGGGTTTTTAATCCCATGTTAGAATTCTTTTTTTCTTTTCTTTTTCCTTTTTTTTTTTCCAATTACTTTTGTGCTTTTCCCCCTCTTGATTTAACTACATGCAACATAAATACAAAATATAATCCAAATCTCTAGCTATACTGAGGAAAAACCTTGATGAATTCCTTACTGTGATAAAAACCTGACTGTAACAAGGTAGAACTGTTTAAAATCAAGCACATGTAAAAATACTTTCTGCATGTATTTTTCCACAAAACACAGTGCCAGCATGATGGTTTCCCTCAATTTAAGTACATGGGAGAGTTTCTTTCAGTTTAGATCCTTTTCTGTTTGACAGGAAGAGAAAAAGGTGGTGACTGTTGGTGCTGATGGAAGTGCTCTGCAGCTGGCATTAACCAGAGCTAGACACAACTCTAAAGTAAACATTTCAATACATTAGTGCAATTTTTGTTAAATGACACTGTAGGCACACACTGGAGTGGATGCAGTGCTGAACATAGGCAGTAGTAGAATACCTTCTTGATTAGAAAGAGATAAAGGTGCTAAAAAGTAGGGGTTTTCATGTAGATAAATGACTACACTCCTCAGAGAAAAGAGATACAGGTCTTATAAAGTAAAATAAGTCCAAAGATCTTCAGAGGGGAAAATACAGATCTTTCCAACTTACTTTGATTTTTTATTCTCCTGCTGAAGTACATGCAGACATCTGTAGATAGTAATGAGAAGACAAAGTAATTTAGTTACTTTTTATGCTTCAGGCAACTATGCATGTTCCACATGACTGAGAGTCCTGAGGCTCAATGGCAGCAATTATTTTGTGACAGATGACCATCAAGCTTTTTCCTGATGTATATTTTATTGATCTGATGAAAATAAAATCACATCTTTCTCATCTAAATAGAGAAATAGGAATCATTGATTACTTTTATGGATGATTTTGTTCATTTTGTGTAATTTTTCTCACAGCTTTATTCTTTCTTTTCTTTTAATAATGAGAAGATAATCAGCAAAATGGCAAAGAGTGCATGAGAGCTTCAAAAAATGTAGCTAAAATTCTTCCCTGATGATTTCATGTTGAATTTATCTCCATTTGCTTGCAGGGAGAATATATAGTTGTGGCAGTTTTATTCAAGAGAAATGATAATGAATATAATTTCACATTTAAAAACACACATTAAAGTATTTTTAATCTCACCCAGTAAATGGCAAGGTACAATTCTATAACTTGTGTAAGATGGTGTAAGTTGGTTTGGTTAGCACTGGGACACCAGTGATGCTGCAGGGCACTCTCCCTATCACAGACACAAATGCATTCTGATCTCCCAAATGTTCCCTGCTTGATCTAAACAGGACTCCCTCTGAATTTAGGGTAGGTCACCTGTGCACTGCAGCATCCCATATGACTTACAGAAGTAAGATCCCTTAAGCAGTGTGCCTGGAAATTGGATGTCCTATTATAGGAATTGTAATTCATGCAGGATCCATCACAGGAGGCTGTATTGGTAGCTCTGCAATTCCTAGTGAGCTCCTGGTTGTGCTCACAGACACAGAGAGCAGCAGCAGCAAGCTTCTGTAGGTGTTGTTCTGGACATTTTTCCCATGAGGAAACCAAATCTTCATTTAGCTCATCCACTACAGACTGCAAGAGGGATGGGGAACTCGAGGGCAGCTCTGGATGTACTTGGACTGAATTGCCCTCTGGAAGTACCTCTCATTCTTGACTGAACCTAAAGGGAGATTAAGTGACTTGAATCTGAGCCATAGTTTGTAAATACATTGCCAGTTCAGAACATGAAATTCCTCCCCTTACTGTTGCCAGTGAAGTCAAACGTGGATGTAGTGATGTTGACAGATGAGAGCTTTGGTCAGCTTAGCTAATGTTCCTCAGAGGCATCAGGTAACTAACTGGCAGAAAATGCCTGTGCTTGGTGTATATTAGACCTACTGGAGGCTGGGCTCTGTGAGCCTGTCTGTCATAGCAAAGGCTTTTCCCCAGATCCCAGGCTGTGTCCTGAGAAGTTTAATAACTGGCATAAAACTGTGGTATCACAGAATCATTAAGGTTGGAAAAAACCTGTAAGATCTTCAAGTCCAACCATCAACCCAACAACCCCGTGCCACTAAACCATGTCACCAGGTGCCACGACTACATGTTCTTTGAACATCTCTAGGGATGGTGACTCCACTGCTGCCCTGGGCAGCCTCTGCCAATGCCTAACAATTCTTTCAGGGAAGAAATTTTTCCTGATATCCAACCTGAACCTCTCCTGGAGCAACTTGGAACCATTTCCTCTTGTTCTATCACTAGTCACCTGGGAGAAGAGACCAATCTCCACCTCCTTTCATGTAGTTCTAGTCAATGTGAAGGTCTCCCCTGAGCCTCCTCTTCTCCAGACTAAACAGTCCCAGTTCCCTCAGCCACTCCTGATAAGACTTGTTCTCTAGACCCTTCACCTGCCTTGTTGCCCTTCTTTGGGTACACTCCAGCACCTCAGTGTCCTTCTTGGAGTGAGGGACCCAAAACTGAAGACAGTATTCAAGGTGTGGCATCACCAGTGCTGAGTACAGGAAGACAATCACTTCCCTAGTCCTGCTGGCCACCCTGTTTCTGATACAGTCCAGGATGCTCTTGGCCACGTGGGCACACTGTTAGCTCATGTTCAGCTGCTCTCAACCAGCACCCCCAGGTTCTTTTCCACGAGGCAGTGCATAATGAGTGCATGATGATCTGTAAGAAATAATCTGAGTTCAGGGTGGGCAGAAATATTTGGTAAACTCTGAGTTAGTAGTTGACTTGATATAGCTGATGTTCGTGTCCTACACTAGTTCTTTTGCTTTTTCTTCTTTTAAACTTCTCTCTTCATTTATGGAAAACTGCTTGCTGGTGACCTAGCTCAAAAAGCCCCCCACAGACTCTGTAAAAGGGAAGGGGGAAAGGCAGAATGCTGGCACTGTGAAAGTAATTTGCTTCTATATGAGCATGAAACCATATTATTATTGTTTCACTTGTCAGGCAAAACTATTTTTGTTATGTGCTACATCCCTTGACAGCTAATGTTTCCTTCCTCTCTGCTGCTCTTAGGGAATCATTAGAATCAATTAGATGGAGGTTGAAAACTCCCCAGAAGATATTCCAGTTGCTAAGCCCAACTGATAGACCAATGCACCTATAAAAGCTATGTAGGTGCATGACCACTGCAGACAGAGCAAGTGTAGACTCTCTCAAAACGGTGGTGGAGCAAAGGTTGGAGCTGTTGCACCGCATGCTTGTTCTAGCTGGACTACCGTTAGTGAGACTGGCATGAGGACTCCAGGATCAATTTAGAAGTAAAATCTCATGTCTACTTATTCTTCTATGTAGTGTCTCTTCTTGCAGTCAAAACAGAACCCCTGAACAGCAGTGAAACTACAACAACAACTGGAGATGGATCGCTTGACACTTTTACTGGGTCAGGTAAAGCCATAATAAGATCATGTATTATTACATGCACATTAATACAGCATTTAGCAACCTTCACTAATGAACCTTGCACTGCATGGAAGCAGCCTTAAAACATTGACAATAATGTGACATTTTAATGAAATAATAATAATAATAGCTTTTTCAGTTTTGAATGAAAATCTAGAATTTTCATGAGCTGTGAGAAGCTTTAGTGATCCCTAAAATGATAATGGCATGCAAAAATCTTATAGTAAAAGTGTTATTATTGTACTGTAGATTTTTCTCAGTGTTGGTCTTGTATTATGTTAGGAAGAAAAAAGTGGCTTGTATTTGTAACAGCCACTCTAATTTGTAAAATTTAAAATCTTAAGAGTTATATTTCAGTGTTAATCAGTTTTATTCCTATGAGCAATGTGTTAGTTTAAACACTGACTGGATTGCTATAAGCTACTTTCTTTCCATGAAAATAAAGTCTGTAGTTTACTATAAATAATTATAAGTTTCAGTTACTTCTTCTTAAAAAAATCAACAAACAGCATTTTTTAAGTAGATTCATATAAATTATTAAAAGCTGATGCACTGTGGAAAAGTACAGATAATCTGCCTTTTAATCATTAGGATGAATCCTGCTAATGATAATATTAACAAGGAAAGGGAGGGAGAATGGGATTTGCATCTGAAAATACAAGTTCAATGATGGCTTGACTGAAATGTCACTGAAAGTAGGAATTGCCACAGCACACTTACACTACTATTATCTTGGTAGAGTTAGGTAATCAAGCCCTGTTTAAAATATTTCAGAAATCACAATATCTCTGTACAATGAAAATGTTTTAAAAATTGGGTGTATGTTTTTGGAATTGTTTCTAAGTATCAGTAAATGTCTATATACTCTGAAGTTGGTTATTCAAAACAGTTTTCAGATCAAACTTAGTGCCTGAAGGAAAGGTCTTTTGTGACATGTAAAGCAAGTGTATAGTATTTCTGATTAGAAAAAAAGGAAAACATTTCCCTTATTATAATTATACTGAAAGAAACCCAAGCAACTTAAAGTCTAACAAGTTCCATAAGAAAAATAAAAATCCTCTCCAAAAATTAACCCTTTGTTTTTTGGTCTCTTGTTACTCTATCCTAAAATTTTAATTGTAATGATTACAGCTCATAAAATGTCCAATCAGATATATGATTTTATCATTGTTGGTGAAATTTTGTAAGATTCTGCCATGTATTTAAGACATCTGAGCTAGATTCCATGTGGAAAACATGGGTAAGGCAACATTTTTGTGAAGGGGGGCCAAAAATTGCAGCCTTCAGTTCAGGTTTAGATAGCTAAATAACAGCTTGATTTCCCCAGGTGCCACTCACCCATTAGCTTCCACTCACTTCAAAAGAAGCGTTGAGATCTCTACACTTTGGAGATTTGGAGACAATTGGTGCCTCCAAAAAAGGCAGGAATTTGAGCCTTCTGCAGTCATTTTTGTCTGTTAGCCACCTGCATACTCAAAAGAAATATGAGCCTGATTCTCAATTTAGGCCACAAACTCCACTATTAAATGAGTATGGCCATTCAGAGGGGGAAATCGATAGTCTGCCTGTCTGATCGTCAGGGCGAGATGCTGAGCTGCCCTGACAACGTTCCTGAGCCTTTCATGAAGAGTTAAGCCATTACTCTCACACTTGCCTTTTAGTGGAACTTGCACTAGACAATTAGATCAGATCAGTTTTATGGCAGAAGTGCTAAAGAACAGTAAAATATCACCAGAAAAAAATTTTTTCTCTGACTTTTTAACCTAACTGGTGATTGGGAAAATAAACACTGACTGGTAGAAAGATGTCAGTTCAGATAAACTAGCTGCAATAGGAAATAATGCATAGCAAAGCCCACACTGAACAGGTTTGGTTTGGTTTTGTTGGGTTTTTTTCCCAGTTAGATACATGTGTTATTCCCAATTGTGACAAAGTGGTGATGCTAGTACTTCCCTGCAGCTTTCAGAGGACCCGAGAGATCATTTTGTGAGGATACTTAGACATACAGACCACTTGCAGGGACATCACCTGCTCTGTCTTGTACAAGGTCAGAAGGACTCAGGTGTCCTCTGTTGAGTAGGAAAGGATTTAGGTATGTCATTAAATATTTTATGAAATTAAAGATAGGTGAAAGGAGATGTCCTTATGCTGAGACTGATTTGAGAATCTGCCATGCAGAAATCCTCTCGTGCAAACACTTTACCAGTTAAAATTGATTTCCATGCTTCAAGGGCAGTCAAAACCCATGACAAGTCCTGGAGCTGAGCAGAAGGCTGGACAAGCCCTGTGGGGTGTAGAGTAGCCAGCTCCGTCCCTGATGGCAGAAAGTGATGGTCAAGCAGACTGTGCAAGGTGTGCAGCAAGAAAAGCAAATTAGGCTTCACAGATAACTGTGATGAACCCCAAGTTTTAACTGAAAAGTTGAAAAATAAAGCACAGATCTCT
The DNA here is from genome assembly GCA_013399015.1 of Galbula dea. Lineage (NCBI taxonomy): Eukaryota > Metazoa > Chordata > Aves > Piciformes > Galbulidae > Galbula > Galbula dea. The sequence goes on from VWZX01005643.1 coordinate 1,013,097, forward strand.
TGAATGTAGAGTAACAGTTGTCAGGGTGGCCTTGCACAGGCTGTTGGGCAAGGTCCTGCTCAGGGCTGCAGCTCATGTATTGCAGCTTGTGCTCAGGGCTCTGGTTCATCTGTCCTGCAGAGCTGCCCCTGGGAGAAACTGTGCCTCTTAGCAAGGATTAGCCAGGTGGAGAATCACGTTGTGTACCCTTCTTCCTCCTCCTTTTTCTTCAAAGAATGGTGGCTTGTAATTAATACTGGTATACTCAGTTTGAAGCTTTGTGGTCCTGCAGCAGACTCCCATTGGGGTGGGTTTTCCCAGGATGTGGAGAGCTGCAGAACAGCCTTGAGCTGAGCATTTTCATACTCTCAGAATTTGCTGCAGCTGCTGTACTGTGAGTGCATGCATTCTTGTGTTTATGTTGCTTACAATAATGGATTAATTTGAGAACTGTTTATCGTTTCAATGGAGTGGAGAGACAGTGGAAGGTCTCATTGTCCTTTTTATTTAGTATTTATTGCACAAAAAGGATATAGAAAACAATTTCTGAAGGAAGGCTATAAAGGCAAAGTTCAGAAACCACTCCTGTATAACTTACATTTGGTGCTCTTGTGTGTAGACATTGTTATTTGTTATTTAAGTGAGATTCTTTTAACCTAACCTTGTTGCAGAGAATTTTATAGATGCATAATGAAAAAATACAAAATTCCAGCCTATGTTAATATACTGAACCTAACACATGCTATCAGAACAGTTTATGTTCATCCAAATTCTCCACAACCACCTAGGCCAGCTGAGCTCACAGGGTAACAGGAAAAAGCTGGCTGTCAACTTCTTGTCTCCTCTGTAATCCATGATAGGAAAATGACCTCAGAGCCTTAGTGAGACTTGAGAAATCAAGGGTCTATACCTGTCCTGAAAAACATTCCTCTGGTAAATACAAGTAGTGAAGTCTTAGAAATATTTGAGTTTTTCAGAGAAGAGACAGTTTTTATTTTGTTTTTAGTCTAAGCAACTTAAACAAGTGTTTATCCCCATTCATATAAATGACAGTTCTAAAAAACACTTGCCTCCACCACTTTCCATTGCCAACATTCCTCAGAAGTGGAGTCAGGAGGATCCAGCAGTGAAAGTTGTTTGATAACCCTTAGCATTACCAACCTGATGTAGGAGACACAGTCCACAGGCTCTACACAGTCATAATGTTCACTTACAGCAGGTCTTATACTCTGTTTCTCAAACATCTCTCAGTCTAAAATATAGTGCATGAATCAATGGGACAAGTTTTCATAGAAAGAGTGAAAGGGATAGACTTTTGGGATTAAAAAGTGCACAACTTACTTGAGGGGCATTTGCTTCTTTTCTTCTCTCTTCCCTACAACTGGTAGTATCATCAGGGAAATGTGGAAAGTACTTTTAATCTTGTCTGAATTATATATAAATAGAAGTACAAGTATTTTATAATATAAAAGAATAACAGAGCAGGCAGAGCAGTTTTAGCTGAAAAACATTAGGTTTTGATAGTTCAAGTGATTTAAATGAACAGTCTTTGGGGGTTTTTTGTAGTTTACATCAGGTGTGGTGGAATGGTAAATGTGCCTTATCCAAACTGATTAATCAGGTGAGTTGTTATCCTGCAAATGATCAGACAAAAAGTGGAGCAGTACAGGCAAAAAAAGATCTGATAAGCCATTAATGGATCATGAAAGTTCCTTGCCCTGAAAATCACCAAGGTCACACTTTTAGCTATGTCTTGTCTTTAGAAGGGTCATAGGGGTGCAATAGGTAAGACTAATTACTCTTCAAGCCTTAAATAACTGAGAGCATCTTTAGAATTACAGGGACTGATTATGTTGATATATACAGCTACAGGTTTGTCCACCTCTGGGAGTTACTGTATGCACATTTAGTTGATCACTCTAAGGATTGATCTTAAACCATGGAAAGACATTCTCAGGAAAAAAAGACTAGCCACACAGAATTAAATTCAACAGATTCTTGTCACAGGCAAAGCTTCTATATCTTTTCAATCAGCAAGTCTTCTGTGAAGCCTGGTGGCATATGTTCCAAAACCTATTATCCAGTTCTTCTTTATTTTCAAACCATACTCAACCACACTTTTAAAGAAGAAGCTAATTGTTTTTCTTCTACTGTATTTTCCTTTTAAGTCTAAATGTTCTAAATGCATTGAAACTCCCTTTAAAAAGACAGAGTTCTGCATGTGTTCAAAGCAATAGATCTCAAAGATGTTAATTAGGCCTGGATGTAGAAATAGATCATGTTTCATAAAATGGTTAGGAACCTAAACCTCTTTGTCACTTATGTAATTCTGAAAGTTCATTTCTACTACCATTATGAACAGCTCAGGAAGAGAGCCCACTTTGAAGTACAACTATGATTGATTAGACTAAAGAAATTCCAGTGCTTCGTTGTGTACTACTTTAATCTTTTGAAAAGTGAATGAACAGCAGATGGTCTAATAGAGACACTCTGTATGTTTGCCCAGTATGGATTTGCTCTGAAGGGATTGGTTCAGCACTTCAGAGTACATATATTTGGAATACATCTGTCTTAGTCAAGACAGATGGCTAAAGGAAAGAGAAACTTCCAAACACTTGGAATTAATCCAGTGTGAGCACTGCTTCTGAATGAACTTTTAATGGGATATGACTATTGTTCCATTAGCTTTCTTGGAAAGAAAGCAGCTGTGAATAATATAGACACATAGTTTTGATGGCTACTGGACGGGGCTGTTTATGCTTACTTTTGATATAAAAATGTTGTTGTTAGGGGATATGTTCAAATCAGCCTGTTGATAAGGAATCATATTCATTTTCTAGTAGTCAGTCTGGTATCTTCCATAAGCCAAGCTGACTAAAATTAACCACACCCATATAAAACATATTTTTCCTATGCAGTATTAAAATGAAACTTGCTAATGTGAGACTTTAAAAGTAAGTGCATGTTATTTCAGTTCTGTGCTATACCATATGTTAAATCACTAGATTCCTTTTAATTACCAATTTTAATACAACTTGCAAATTTGAAAGATCTATCGTGTGTGGATCACAGACAAATGAAATCTGTGCCTCTGCCATATACTCAGAAACATGTCAGTTAAGATGAAAAAGCGTGACACACCTATCCCAACAGAGGAGTTCTAGCCAATGATGAATGATTTGGGAGTTTTAAGGTTTTTGTATTAAGATGTTGCAGTTGGGTTGACATCTCCTTTGTTGCAAAGCTGTCCATTTCAATAAGCTTCTCTGCTAATGTTGCTACATTGTTACTCAGACTGTTTGGCTGTATTGGTCTCATGATGTTTCTAACTGCTCTATTCTTGTTTTCTCTTTTGCAGTAATAACAAGTAGTGGCTACAGCCCAAGATCAGCACACCAGTACTCTCCACAGATATATCCCTCCAAGTTAGTGTCTGCACCTCTTCTACTCTTTTATAGGGAACTGACCTTGGCTGTAGGCAGTTCTGTGGTTTGTTGCAAACAAGTGTTCATCTGCTGAAGAAACAGAAAGGAAAATGCTTAAGCCTCAGTGCTGACTCCATTATAGCTCTCTTTCCAACTTTTTTTTCCTCACATGGCTGCAGAGTAAAATTCTGCTCAGTGCAGTATTGCTGCACAAGAAATACCCTTGAATATCTGCATACAGCAGAAGGAAAAAATTGGACCATTACTTTCTCAGGCATCAGCATCTTAACAGTGCTGGCAATGTACACTGACATATTTTGAAGAAGACAGTTTATATTTAGAAATCACAATTGCATGTGCAAGATGTGTACTGAGGGATGACCCTGTCACGGACCCTCCCAGTGCCAGCATTGCCAAACCCTTCCAAACATTCCACAGGCATGAACCACCCTTTCCTCCTCCTTCTCTGGTGTTATAAGATTTTAAAATCAAATAAATTGGATTAGTTTTTCATCTCATTGTTTTTTAATTCTGAAGCCAATAGGCATTGTTAGGAATAGAAAAATTCTTTCACTTTTTTTTTTGAGGAAAACAAACTCTTGGGCAATCATATGAATCCAGGAGTGGAAACTTTAGGAAAAAAACACTGAAGATTTTATATGAAACAAGTTTGCTTGTCCTGGGATCAGTGTTGTGCACAAGGGTGATCAATTCCAGTATGCCATCTATTTGTTTCTGTGTCTTTGATATGGCTACCTATTGGACTTTGATACAGAGAAAGCATTAAAACTGTAGCTGATTATGCTTTTTCAAGTTTCTTTAACAAATTTGCATTTGTATCATGGTAGCCAATATTTATTGATACAAAAGTAGGTGCCTGAAGCAAGAACAGCCTTCATTCCACTTAAAACAGGTTTTGGCAAACTATATCAGATTCTTTTGGCCAAATACACTACAAGGTTTAATAGAATTTTTAATCTACTGTTATATTTTATTGGCATCTAAATCAATGAGTAATCCTTTTCTTATAGTAACTGCTGCCAACTGTACTGAACTAATTAGAAAGAAAAAATAAAATGAAAAAATAGGATCTGAAATTTAGTCCTGGCTTTTAATGGCCAGGTTTCAGTTAGTGTAATTCTGCAGTGTGTTTATTCAACTCCTGGTCCATAAAGTCTTTCTTGACTTACTAAACAATCCAAGACAAATGTTTCTCTGTATGTTTTTGCAACTCTGGACGGCAAAAATTTTAAACCTGATTTTGTTCAATCTCTCTATAAACCTCCAGTATTCATAAATAAAAGACCAGTTTTATTTCCATTCTATTTCTCTAGCCCCTATTTTCCAAATGTTTAAAGTCCATCTGGTTACCAAAGTATTGCTGTCAATATTTTTCACGCTGCTCTCAGTGGGCATGATCCCTGTCTCCTTGAATTCAGAGGCTGGATGTGTGCTGAAAGAGAAGTCACTCACAAAGGACAAAATGCAGTAGCTTTAATGTTCACCTCTGTATTTCCTTTATTGTTCCAGTCCAAGTTTTCCTCCACTGGATTGAAAAACATGGAGGCTTTTCTGATTTCACTGTGCTAATCTTTGCTGAAAGGGGTCAAATCCATATGAAGCCATAAAGCAGTGGCACAGTCCACTAGAGGTGGACACAGTAGCTTGAGAATTAAATTGTAGTGATGGAACAGCACAAAATATCCACTGTGCCCTGGGGAATGCAAGCTGGAGTGGTTTTCAGCTTATTTCTGTGGGGGATGGAGGAAATCCCAGAAGAGGAACAGTTGGCAGACTAACGAACTGCCTTTGGACATCTTGAAACCCTTTCTTTCTTTCTTTTATTGCTTGAATCGACATACAAAGTATTTGTTGCCACAGTAATGCTATTTTTCCTGATATTTAGGCCCTATCCACACATTCTTTCTACACCAGCAGCTCAAACAATGTCTGCCTATGCCGGACAAAGCCAGTATTCAGGAATGCAGCAGCCAGCAGTCTATACAGCCTACTCCCAGACAGGACAGCCCTACAGCTTACCCACCTACGGTATTTCACCTCTTTCTTATTACTGCACCTTACGTAGAAGTAGAAGCAATGATGACCTGAATATTTGCTGCTTTCTTTTCTTTTTTATTTTCCCAACTGTAAGAAAATATTTTAAAGAATCAGTTGAAAATTAATTTCTTATACAGATTTGGGTGTAATGTTGCCAGGCATCAAGACAGAAAGTGGGCTCTCGCAGACCCAGTCACCACTGCAGAGCGGGTGCCTCAGTTACAGCCCAGGCTTTTCCACCCCTCAGCCAGGCCAAACACCCTACTCTTACCAGATGCCAGGTGAGTAGCCACCACCCTGAGGGCTCATCTCATCCCACTGCTGCCTACAGCCTCCTCTTCCTTCATATTGATCATATGTTTTCCATTCATTTTTGTGAACTCTGGCAAGTGTGCTTGGCATTGGCAGCTCCTTTTACCTCTAAAATTTAAAGCTAAGTATTTTTTCCCAGTAATAATATACATATTGTACTCCTTTTGGTAATCTTTTCATTTAGATCTAGTCATGCAATGCAGTCCACATTTGCACCTTTTTTTTGTGAGGTAAAACCACATGGCAGAAGTGGAAGCATTTGCTGCATTTATTATCATATACAAGTCATTTTTCTTTATTTCTATGTTTTTGAGTCTGACACTACTTGATTCTTGCTTCTTCTTGAATTAAATCTTAAAACTGATACTTAATTCAGATTTATTATTTAATTTATTATCCAATTCTTAGTTCACTTATTAACCTTTGATTATTGACAACCTGTTTTATTTGGGTAAGTTTTAAGCTTCTTATACAATGGTTAATCTTTTCAATGTTACAATTTACACTAGGAAACATCTGATTTACATTGCAAACAAGGACATGCCTCATTACAGATCAAGTAAAAATACCTGGATCATAAACATATTCTTTGAAAAGTATTTTGTTTCATAAGTGAACAAGTATGAAAGTGGTGTTAGAACTTAGAAATGAAGGGAAAAGAGAAAAACAGTATTTGAGGAGAGGTGAGACACTGCAATAAATTGAAAAATACTTTCTCAATCAGTGCAATGACTTACTGCCAATACCTTGTTTGCACAGTGTGAAGAGGAACATGTGCCTCTATTCTAGGAAGTAGCATTTCAATTCTTTTAAGGTTTCATTACAATGTTTTATTGTTCAAACAGAAAACAAAAGTTGTTTGTCCTTCTGATTAGTCTATATCTTAACATGGAATATTGTCTTTAAAGTTTTATTTCTGTTCACAAGCAAGTTCTCCTAGTTAATTATTCTTTTTAATTTTAGGTTCTAGTTTTACACCATCATCCACTATTTATGCAAACAATTCTGTTTCAAATTCTACAAACTTCAGTAGTTCACAACAGGTATGAATATTAACATTTTTGTTTGTCAATTACAAAAGGATTTCTATAGCTCCAGTGATAGCATGACATTTTAATTTAGATTATTAGGTTGAATTAGACTCACTGTGGTTCAGTGCTGGTTTCTGTGGAAAATGATCAAAATCTCAGTGGAAGCCTAGTTGCATCTTTGGGCTCTTAAATACTTCAGCAGTCTCCCTGTAGTCTTTTAGTAAATATTCCTGAGCTAAAAAATGTTAAATATCCTTACAATTAAAAAAAATCTCAGCTAACTCCCCAAAACTCTTGCAAAGGTCATATGATTGCATGCTTAGAAATACTTATGGGAGAAATCACCAGTCACTCTACTTAATTAAGCACTCTGCTGCATTTGCTGTTTTAGGATTATCCATCATACACTGCTTTTGGCCAAAATCAATATGCACAGTATTACTCAGCATCAACATATGGTGCATATATGACCTCAAACAATACAGCTGATGGAACTTCATCATCATCAACCTACCAGTTACAGGACTCTCTCTCTGGCCTGACTAGTCAACCAGGTACAGATCTACATTCAGGTGAAAACAAGTTTTGTATATTATTCTGTATTTGTATAGAGACAAAATTTCCATAGTCACCTTGTTTGAGTATTGACACTTTACACTCTTGCCTTTCAGAAAACTTTATTATGCAAACCAGCCAAAATAATCTGTTTGTTTGTTTGTTTTCTTGTGTTAGGAAACCTGTCTAGTTTGTTTGCTAGTTAAATAAAGCTCTTTGTAGGCTGAGATGGTTGTCTGTGGAAGAAGGAGGCCTGAAAAAAATTACAACAGTCTGGTTGGGATCTGTTAGTACCCAAAACAACTGTGTGGTAACAAATCTTGACTACATTTTGAAATAGAGCTCTCCTGGTAGTGGAACATTCCTGTATCCAGCTACATTTTCTGAAGTATTGCTGTAAAGAATTTGAAACATTTAATCTTAATTGGTTGATTTAATTATGCCCCAATTGTTCTAACAAGAGCACAAGGGCTTTATTCAAGTGTATGCGGGCCATGCTTGCTAACTCACTAATTCAGGTAGCCAAGTGTAGAGCAATCAGTTACTGGCACAAGACTCTTTAAATAAAAAACCAAGAGCATTGAAGTAGTTGAAATTGCAAAACACACCAGGAGACATCAGGAGACTCAATTCTTCTTGCCCAACTCTGCCCCCCTGTGCACACCCACCACAACACAGCATTTGGCTGCACAGTTCTATTCTTGGGCCTCAGCTGCTGAATAATAGCAGCTCTTCATTTTTTCTCATTCTCATTATAACCCAGTTCACAGTCCTTTACCTGTTCCATTCTGTGTGTTCTGCAAACACAAATATTAATATGGATTGCTTTTTTTATTTGTTATGCTAGATTTCAAAGTTCCTGACCATTTCACCAAGTTATTTTTCCCTATTTAATATAAATGGGACTAAAACAATAATAAAGAAAAAACTGTATATTTGAAATTATGCACAGTATAGTGCAGAGCTATGAAGATCCTGGTGGGCTAGATTAGGGATTCACAGCCACTATCAGACCAGTGTTTTATCCCTACTGGATGGACAGAGCCTGCTTTTTCATGCTCACTTTCCTGTTTTGTCTCTATTATTTAGGAAGTTCTTCAAGACCTAGATCAGTATAAAGTATTCATAACCTAAAGTACCCTACTAAGGCTGTACTTTAGCATCTCTGGGAGATGTTATCAATTGCCAGCTGCCTAGTTCAGTGTTGCTAGACCAGACTCTTCCAGGGACACTGAGGCTGGGTAGTGCTGTGAGCATTTGTTAAAGGACTAGCAAACTGGGGTTTAGATTAGCCTCTGAATATGGGCAGAATATTGGAAAAGAATATGAAAATGGGATAATATGGGCTTTAATCACANACTAAAGAACTAGCAAACTGGGGTTTAGATTAGCCTCTGAATATTGGAAGAATATGAAAGAATATTGGAATTTAGCAGAATATTGGAGAAGAATATGAAAATGGGATAATATGGGCTTTAATCACAAACTCATTGCATAAATCTTCCTGATTCTCATCCTTTCAACAACAACATCTCACTGAAAAGTATAGCAGAAAAAAGTAAGGTATTGCAATAATGAATTTGTACAAAGGAAGGGTAATACTGTGTACAAGGTATTACCTTGATGTAAGATGTTTAAACATCCTAGAAGTGCTGGAATTTTAATTGTATGAGTTAAAACTTTTCCTTGCCCACTCTTTTCCTCAGACTGATTTTTAAAGGAGTGTGTGTGTGCACACGGAACACACATTTGTGGTATGGTATGGCATGGAAAGGGTATGGGTTTTGATAACAGTGCAAAAAGTTACTCAGTAGTTTTAGAATACAAATTTAGGAAGAAGAAGCTAAAAGGTAACTTGAAATTTCAAGAGTTGCAGGACATTCAGGAGAGACAAAAATAATGCATAAGCTATTTTTAAAAGAGTGTGAAGAGTACTCAGCTGATGTTTTGATACTTGAGTATGAGTACTCACAGCTGATGTTTTGATGCTTGTCTATGTTCTGTGTAGTACTTTTTGTTTCTTTTTCTTCCTCAATATTTTATTTGAGAAAACAGTGTTCTCCATATTGCCTGTCCCATGTGCACCTGTGTTTCCTGGAAATAATGTATACATTTATCATATATTACAAACTGCCTTACTATTGAATAGCATTGGCAAAAGAAAGAAATCTTACATAGCTTGAACAGGTTGAAAAAAATGTTGAAAGCTTCAAGGATTTTCCTTGTTTGTAGATTATTTAAGCATATGAACTTGTTTTCCTGGTAAGTAGGTTGTGTGTCTGAACTTACAAATCTGCCCACACACTCCTTATTTCTGGGAAGCCCTGCACTGACCATGTGACCCTCTGCTGAGAGTGCAACACCCACTCTGCAAATACATGGCATGCCTGTGCCCTTCTGTGTCACTGTAAAAATAAATTTCCATCAGTGAGGTGCAGTGCCTTGGAGATCACTTCAGAGGCAGCAGATGATACTGCAGAGCTCCTTCACTCACCATTTTCATTTGCTGTCTGACAGGATTTCATTGCTCTGTCCTTCAGACTTCAGCTAAAACATAAAATTAAACACAGCAAGGCACTTTTCTGCCATGTCTGCTAGCTATTAATTCAAATAATTAATTGAAGTCTCTAGCACTCTCCACATACAGGATTTCTTATTTTCCTAATAAAGCCCTGTCAGATCAAGGGTTAGTGTTAGTTACAATTTTATTTCTTGACTAAATCAAGAAAATGAGATTAAAATTGAAATAGGCTTTAATCTTCCTTCTACTCATAACAAGCAATAACACATTACAAGCCAGGAAAAAAGAGGTTTATAATGTTGAAGCCATCTTCTGGCTGCTCTTTCTGCTAAGAACACATAAAAAATGTCAATCCATAAGGAAGAATATAAAGGGACTCACAAGTTAATCAATCCCACATCTGTGTAAAACTCAGCACCTTGCCCTTCCCATGGACTTCTGTGTTTTTATTGTGCCTGCCCTACATTAAGATTACCCCAGAGTATCTGTGAGACCAACAGGTATCTCCAGGGGCACTCCATCTATTATTGTGATAAGCCAGGAGAATCCTTAAGGGGTTTTGCCTCAGGAGTTGAATACATTTGAGTATATTCCATAGCTATGAGTACATTTCATGTAGGGTGGGTAAAATTCTAGCAGAAGAAATAGTTTTGTAGGAAGCCTGGGTAAAAGCTTCACATTTAGGCACCTCACTTTCATATGTCCAGTTAGGTGAGGTGATACTGTTGGATATTAGCCCCAATTTGGTTATGGGGGTGCAGCAGAGCTTGGTCTGTCTTAATTTGGCACCCACAACGAAGACACCCTTTGCAGCTTCTGCAGGAGATGGCATTATGGAAAACAAGACAAAGGTCTATATGCAGACTGTGCCCACACCTCTTTTCTCCTGGTTAAGTGGCACAACAATGTTTTAAGAGGGAGGAGTGGATGTTCACATCAAACTACAGGTGGGAAACAATGCTCTGGATATGAAAAGCCACCTCCTTTTGTAAAGGTGGTGCTGTAGCTCCCTGTCCACTAATTGGAGCTCCTGCAAGGTCTCCATGATATGGAAGGCTTCATATTAGACATGAACCTGTGTATGGGTATGTGTATGAACATCTGTGATAAAGTGGTCATTGCATTTTGGGTTTTTAACATTTTCTTTTTGCTTTATTGGCTCTTTGATGCTGCTCATAGTTCCAGTGGGAGAAGGCTATGATGCATATTTATTATGCATGTGTAAATACTAGAAAAGTGAAGATTTTCAAACATTGCAAGAAAAATTACTGTCTAATATGAGCTGAAGTAGAAACTCTTCATGAGAGTAGGGTTTTCAGCACTCTTTGGTACTAGAATTCCTCACGTTCTTGTATGTTACATGGCTGAATTTTTAACAGGCTTTCCTCTTATCAACATTGAGTAAGAAAATGCAGTTGCTCCTTTGGCCTGCTGGTGGTAAAAAGCAAATTAAGCAATTAAGCCTACAGTTGTTCAAAAAACCATGCACTACTGACTTCTGCAGTTCTAAAATAGGTGCATACCTTGCGTTCAAGTCAGAGACAGCTGCTGATTCTGATTTAGAGAGCAGCGTCATGAAATGAAGCTGGCTTTAAATATCTAGAACTTACAAGATATGGTAATTAGTTACAGTACTGATTAATGGATAATTATGCAATCATGTACAGTGTTGACCCAAGCAGAAGCCTGGGGCAACTGGTCATGGCTAATGCTAAATGAAATTTGAAGATATTTCCTTCAGTTGTTAGATACTTTTAGGGGAGATTTAGAACAGGGCTTTTTAATGTATTTTATTTTTGGTAGATTAGAGTAAACACAGTCATTGAGAACAGATGTTTTAATACATAACTGTAAAAGTGAGTCTTGATTTTGTTGTAAAATGCTGAAATGTTATAAATATGAAGACTTCTGAGGTAAGAATGTAAACATTCATCTTCACTTATTTAATTTTTGCCTTTTCATTTCTGGAGTTTTCTTCTGTGGTATCTTTTTCCACTCTGTCAGAAAAATCCAGGAAATTGTATTTTCATACTCAGAACTTCTTTTGAAGTCAGTGTAGGGTTTTGTTGCACAAGGATTCTCATTATGAAGCATCTTTTTGTGCATTTGTATATTTACCAAAGTTTATTTTGCTGTTTTTCCTATGGAAAAAGAACTAAGCTAATGTGACCTTATTGATTGCTCCACTGCCTGCAGTGTCCTTACTGACATCAACACCATGATGGGAATAGAAATGATTAGTCAACAAGAACTCTCTGTTCTGTAGGGACAAAGTAAAAACAGCATGGGAATATTATTCATTAGATATTATTATTGCTGCTCATTTCTTGGCAAGTAAGAGTTTTGGCTGAAAAGATACTACTATAGAATGCATATGATCCTTAACCAAATCAGGACAGACCTACCTAAAATGATACCTGAAATAAATTCTCAAATTGCACTTGTGAAAATCTCTTCTTAGCTGCTGCCTGAAAGTTTGTCTTTGCTCTGCAGAGGCACTTTGGTTTTGCAACATTGAACTAGTCATCACCTAGCTTGAGAAAAAAATAGTAGTATCTTCTTCCAGGCAACAGCAGAATAATTTGACTACTTTCCCAGAAAGTGAGAGAGAGATTTTATTTCCTCCTGTTTCATAGATAATTCATCACTTTCCACTTGAGGGTACAGGGATATGGATTTCTGATCATGAAAATATGTCTTTCTACTTCATATATATCAGTCATTCAGTCAAATAAATCAGTGTGCCCTGGAGAAGGGATTGGACTTCTCCAGGTAAATATCCTATCCAATAGTCTTGGGAACAAACTCTCTTCTTGTTCTCCCCTTTCCTTGAATCTTGAATTCTTTCCTCATAATGTCTAGAGCTCCCATTCAGGAATGTGACATTATGGGCTTAAATCTTCTTCTTCCAAGAAATACAACAGTATTTTTCCAGTCTAGATATATAAATATATCTTCCCAGTGTATTTATTTTAATAATCTTCTTTATGTGGTTCGCTGTAAGGTATAAATAAATGATGGAAGAGATTAAGAATTTAGCTATTGTGTTACATTATGCACAGGCTCTTAATTGTTACATTATGCACAGGCAAGGCTGCAGTCTATTTTTTCTTCTTAGTGCCTGCTGAACTAGAATTGTTTTCTTCTTCATTGTGGAGGTAGAATGAGGTGAATGGCTGAGGGAAGATCCCATTCAGGGAAGAAATGTTCAATCATTCACATTGGAAGGGACCTCTGTGAGGCTTTTTGTCCAGCCCACTCATGGATGAGCTAAATTAGATCATGTTGCTCAGGACTCTGTCCAATTGAGTTTTGAGTATCTCCAAGGATGGAGAATTCACAGCCCCTCTGGGCTAGAGTCAGTCTATCTTAGGGCCTGACTGCTCTCGCAGTGAAGGATTTTCATCTTGTATCTAACAGATAGCCCTTGCTGTGATTTCTGTCTGTTGCTTCTTGTCCTTTCTCTGTATATGTCTGTGAAGAGTCACTGAGTCTTTCCTCCTGTGTGCTCAGCCCCTTAGCTGTCTTGGTGCCCCTCACCTAGACAAACTCCAGGTTCTCAATCTCTCTCTCTCCTGTATTTGGGAAGTCAAAACTAGGTATTTTTCCAGACATTATCTTACAGCTTTGGAACAGAGCAGAAAAATCACTCTCCTTGATCTTCAGTCCACTTTCTCTGTTGCCTAGTGGACTTTGATGACCTTAGTGATACTCTTTTGTAAAAATGAATAATATTCAGATTCTAGCTCAAAATCAGATGCATCATGGATGATTCTTTGGAAACGTTTGTGCCAAGCATTAATTTATTCTGCAGATTGCCATCATGAGCACTTTTAACAAATAATACCAAAGTGGCTCAGAACTGCACAAGTACAAACAGCACAAGGACTCACTCTCTTGAATCAAACTCTGTAGGAAACATCAGAATTAAATATACCCTTCCTTAATGGAGAAAAAAAATCATATTGTTTATAAGATAGGTGATGGAGATTTTATGTCATTTAGCACTCAGGAACCTAGTCAAACTGTATTTATGCCTAGCAGTTTTAAAAGTATTTTAAAATATTATTTAAATATTCCTGCATTATGAAGAAAAGGATATTTACCATTTACTGAGCTGTGGCATAAATGTATTTTGTAAGGAGAAGTTCCATGCCATCCTTCCTGCAGTCTGTCTTACATAGCTACTGGTTTTGGTCACCTCTAAACCCCTTTGTTATCAGCAGAGGCAAAGTAGACTAAATAGATAAGTTAGGGATAGGCCTGAGTGTTAGGAGCAACTATGCCATGCTAGATCAAAGGTCCTTCTAGTGCATCTTCTCTTTGACAGCAGATAATAGCTGATACTTAGAGAGAGGTGATCAGAATGCAAGCATGACTTCACCCTCTTTCTGGTAGTAACAGCAATGTTACTTTACCCTGGTGAGGCTACATCTGGAATATTGTGTCCAGTTCTGTGCCCCACAGTTTAAAAAGGATTGGGAACTGCTTGAAAGAGTCCAGCACAGAGCCACCAAGATGATTAAGGGGGTGGAACATCTTCCTTAGAGGGAAGCTGGGTCTCTTTAGCTTGGGGAAGAGGAGACTAAGGGGTGACCTCATCTGTGCTTATAAATACGTGAAGGGTGTGCGTCAGGACGATGGGGTCAGACTCTTCTCAGTGAAGCCCAGTGGCAGGACAAGGGGCAATGGCTGTAAGCTGAAGCACAGGAGGTTCCATGTGAATACAAGACAAAATTTTTTCCCAGTTCTGGTGCGAGAGCACTGGAACAGACTGGCNTTTGATTAAGGGGGTGGAACATCTTCCTTAGAGGGAAGCTGGGTCTCTTTAGCTTGGAGAAGAAGAGACTAAGGGGTGACCTCATCTATGCTTATAAATATGTGAAGGGTGTGTGTCAGGACGATGGGGTCAGACTCTTCTCAGCTCCTAACATTTTGTGATTCTTTGATTTAATATTATGACTTTCTTCTGCCACTTTAAGGGCAGAGTTAAGGTGGAAAAAAACCCCAGTAAACTCTACTGAAGTACAGATAACATGGGATGAGGAGATGAAGCAGGAAGCTGACTGGCTCTTCTGGTGTGTGGACACTTGTCAAAGCATTTTCTGGTAAAAGTAACACAAGATTGGAAAGAAGTCTAGCTGAACTCCAAATATGTGAAATGCACTCCTTTAACTAAAAGGCACTTCATGTTTTGAAAAGTCATTAGTATGACTTTTCAGATACATCTTCCTTGGATCTGTCAATATTTTGCATGTGCTCATGTGTACCTGTAGATATATGTCTGCACATGAATGTGTGTCATTTTAATCTTTCTTTTGTTCTGCTAAGGTTCATAACGTTCCCTTGTCACTAAGGTTTGTAACATTTCCTTGTTAAAGTCAAAAGTGTATGTGACATCTGCAAACTCCAACTACAGTAAGACAAACCATGTTATCATTTATTTTATACAGCCTTTCTAGGTGCATCTTGTGGTTGAGTTTGCATACAGTCATGTCTAGATAGAAGGAAAGAAAATGTTTGTTCTTTAAACATCCAGCACTAATTTTGCTATGAATGGTTGACTTTACAGGGGAGTTTGACACAGTGCAGAGCCCCTCCACTCCAATCAAAGATCTTGATGAGAGAACATGTAGGAGTTCTGGATCAAAGTCACGGGGTAGAGGGCGGAAGAATAATCCATCACCCCCTCCGGACAGTGACTTGGAGGTATGCCTGTGGTAACTGACGAGCAGTAATGGGGAGGTTTCTTCTGATGAAAAGTAAATCCTGAAATCTACAGCTGTGGAAATAGCCTAAGGCATTTAGACAACATCATGAAGTCAGTCTCACTAACTGAATATAACAGTTGCTGTTTTAACATTCATGTGCAATGAGACGTTACTATTCTTCATGACAAAGTCAGGCAGAAAAGTAACTGTGATTCAGCCTTGTGCATTTTAGCTCTAAGATTGCAGGACTTTTCAGTTTCTTGTACAATAGAACCACAAAACTGTGAGACTTCTGTATTTGAAGCTGTCACATTGAGTTTTTGAATAGGGAATCTCAAATATATTGCTGAGCTTGGTTACATGGATTTATGAATGCAAAGTAAATGATCCTCCAATGTAGGATCATCTGCCTATAGCCTTTCAAATACCTATGCACAGTTTGACCTCATGCTTGTAAGTAAAGTCAGTGGATTTCAATAAGGCAGCTTACATCAGAGAAGTTATGGCTGCACTTAAGTAAGTGCAAGATCAGTGCCTTAGTGAAGAAATATATCTGCCTAATATATGAGGTGACGATTTAAAACACAGGTGACCTCTTCGCAATGGAGCAATTACAGTCTTATTACTCCTGTGTTAGCAGTGCACTGCCTTACAGTGACAGGAGGAGGAGGAAGCAGGGTGCCTCTGTGTGTAAAACACTCCAGTGCTGCTGGATCATGCTGCTCACCAGTGCAATGTGTCCCCTGCTGCCACCAGACCAGCAATGGGAGCAAGCAGCTTTGGTCATGCTCATTGCTCTGCCTTCGCTAACCAGCTCTGGGTACAGCAGAAGACAAGACTGTTGCTGGGACTTGGCTAGTCACATAGCTCTTCTCCTGGGCTGCAGTGCTAGGCACTGGATGTAGATGTCTTTGCTTTTATACAGTAACTTATAATTTTGTTGCTTTTCAAATGTTTTAACTGTTCCAGTGAAAACTTCCTACATTTTGGGTTTCCTGTCTCTTTTTTAGTTTACCAGTGAACATGATCTTGTCAGCAGATGGAGTTTCTTTTGGGTTTACCTTTCTTTTTTTTTTTTTCTGAGTTAGAATAATCCATTTTATCCTGCAATCTTATTTAAATTCTGTATGACATTGTGTGGCATATAACACTTGTACATAAGATTTAGTTTACCTCTATAGTAAATAAAGAAGAACCTTGAATCAATAAGACTTGCAGAGAAGTATCTAAAAGTACTGTTTATCCTTAAACTAACAGTTATGCTTGACCACCATCACATTTTTGAAATCTGTGTTACATGGCTTTTTTGAAAAGCCTTTTAGAGGACAAATAAGAAATAGTTAAAGAGTTCAAAAGTTACTCTCTTGACTTTTTACCCTGCATGATACACTCTTCTTGTTGGCTTTCAGAGCAAACCTGCTCAGTTAAGTGATTAGTTAAACTTTAGGACTCAGTTGACTCTTAGTCCCTTTGGGTGGGATAGAGGTGGGACTTTGATGTTATTTGTTGAATAACATTATCCCCAATTCTGTTTTCAGCGTGTATTTGTCTGGGATTTGGATGAAACCATCATAGTTTTTCACTCACTGCTTACAGGATCCTATGCACAGAAGTATGGCAAGGTATGTGAGCTCTGTCAGAGCTATCTGGCCTGCACATGTACATGTTTTTCATCTCCTGTGTTCCTCGTGGCTTGGGTGAAGCTAGAGAGAAAGTGTGCAGCAAACCCCATGTTCTAAAGATTAATGAGACAAGGAGGGAAATGAGACCCAGGCCCTAGGTACAATATATGAGGCAGTTGCTGCAAATGTGGAAAGAGTTTATAGAGCAACAAGGATGAGGTTCCTGAGATCCATGGGAAGAGACATTTCACAGAGATAATAGATGTAGTGGGCAGATGGAAATGACTGACACTATCTGGATTCACAGAAGAAGAAATAAGGAATAAACTGGAGCAAAGAGTGACTTTATTGGGAAATTGATGAATCAGGATGAGTAAGTAAGAGACTGACCTGTTTCAACCCCAGCTGCAGATGTCATTCTTTGACTCCCCAGTTTTTCCACTGAATCTTTGGTTCCCTTGGCTGGGTCTGGGGTGAGTAGTGCTGGGGAATGTCCCTCTCTCAGGCAGACATCTCCTGAGGCATTTCACATAATAGGTGACTAAAGTCTAAGTCAAATGTAATACAAAGTTGTAAAATCAGAGGACATTTTGTATCTCACAAGCATACATGGATAACTTTGAAAACTGTCTTAGAGATAGAAACAGAAATTAATTCATCCTGGTTTCTCACTTTTTTATGAATAGGGATATTTCAAAAAACTCCCAGTACCACTGTTCTTTAAGAATCCAAACAGAGTCCTTAGGAACAGTAAAGGCATGTTAACAGCCAGATAAAGTTGGCTTATATAAATCAAGACTATCTCAAGGACAAGTGAAATTAATGTAAGGAAATTAATTAATTAC
Organism: Galbula dea; assembly: GCA_013399015.1. Lineage (NCBI taxonomy): Eukaryota > Metazoa > Chordata > Aves > Piciformes > Galbulidae > Galbula > Galbula dea. The sequence goes on from VWZX01005643.1 coordinate 1,031,156, forward strand.
TAATGCTACTGAGGTCAGCATCAGTAAACAAATGTCATGAAGAACCATGAAGCAAAAGGTGAGGAATTCTTAAGTATAATGAGGGCTTTTTGTACTGGTAGGTGGCCAGCATACAAGTAAGGAAATGTGTTCGTTTCCAGAGACTCTGAAATAAAAGTAGTAGACTTTTTCCTTCCTGCAGTGACTACCTTTGCCATATTTATAGAGGACTCATTGTGAAGGTAATTGCTAATGAAAGTCATACATATTATTGACTGCAAGGAGGCTAGAGCAGTAGGAAAGGGAATATAGGTAGAGCTTATCATGGGTAAGCTTTAATTCTTGCACATCCTTAAGTGTTGCCTTAAACTTAAGACCTCAGCCAGCCTCTGAGCATGACCTCTTTAGACTCTTACCTTTTCTATGTATGATTTCCATCTGTAAACAAAGTCTTAATCCAGTCTGAAGTCTGGATTGTTATATGAATTGAATTGCTATGAAAGCAAATACTCCAGGAACTGTGAGGTTCTCAGTGGAAGGTTTGTGAGCACACAGGTCTTTCAAAAGTGTTGAGAGCTGTTTATGCTGGAAAGGAGGTTACTTAACCCTGAAAAAAAATAAATAGAAGGGTAGTTTAAAATAGTGGTGATGCTAAATTACATAATTGTGGTGATTTGCTATCTGATTTTTGAGAAAATGGTGTGGAATATTACACAGTTGCTCAGCTTTGCATACTGTGTTCTTCCGTGTGCATTTTGTGAGCCCATTTTGTATAACATAATCAAATCACTCCCAAACAAGAAACCAAAAAACCCCCCAAAACCAAACAACAACCCCCCAAGCAAACACAAAATTAATAAAATTTAAAGAAAAAAAAAACAAAACACAACAAAAAAGCAAAGCACAGGAAAAGCAGTTTTCTCTTCCTCCATATTTCAGTATTGTAAATGAGATTACTGAGTCTTTAATGTCAAAATTGCTTTAAGGGAAGGCATCTTCTTAAGCCAAGTGTGCTCACTTCTTACTCCCAGGGAATGAGGTGGTTTTAGAGCTAGTGTAAATATACAAACAGACAAGGATATTCCCCTTCAGTTCTTTCCTACCTGAGATGTAAACTTTCATTCCCCTTTTTTCACCAGCTGTTTGCCCTCTTTCTTGCAGTAACAGAGAGAAACCAAAACATTCAGAAACTAGGATTTTAAGCTCTATGATCTGCTTATCTTTTTTGATATCAGAATTATATATGGCTGTTATAATAACCATGTTAAAAATAAAACTAGCACTTTGATGAAAGATTTAACTTGTTGGATGCAGCTACAAGTATCTAATTTTAAACACAGGGTTGATTGCTGCTTCCTATTTGGGCACCTGTAGACTGTAACTTTAAGCTTCACTTAAGTGGGAGAGATTTGGCCAGAGGTTGGTCAGTGCATCACTTTGATAATTAAAACATAAAACTTACCCAGAGGAATACTCTGTGGCTTGCTGTTTTCTACCTGTGGGTGTTTCTGTCTGACTTTTGGTGTAGTGGTTATATTATTAGGCTGGTTCAGAGCTAACACACACACACAAAAATAAAAACCAAACAAAAAAACCCCTGAACTATGCCTCTGTTAGGGTTCAGGGAAAGTGTGCTGCCTCTCAGCACTGAGTACTTCTCATTGCTCAGCTTGTTTGCTCATCTGCTTCATACTTCATAAAACTAATACATTTCTATTTTTAATTATTTACTGCAGTAGCAAATTATGAACACTGACATCTGAGCTGTTATTTTATGACTTGTGTGGCTGATGATGGTTTTTGCAGCTGAGCACCAGTTGGCAAGTAGTTTTCTACAATGTTGAGCTCTTAAGTGAGGATTTGTTGATGTGACAGGACATGTGTTAGGAGATGTCATCAACTGTTAAAACTTTATGAGGTACATTCTTATTCCCAGTGGACAGTGTGTATTCTTTTTTCAACTGCATTCCAGTTATTCTTGCTGATTTAAGGCTGGTTAAGCTGGTATTTTGTATATCTCTGAGCATTTATATTTAATCTATTTCTCCCAGGTCAATCCAGAGGGTAAGGATGCCCAGGTAAATGTTGTGAGTCAAGGTGCAAGTGGTTAAAAAAGAGTAAAAGTCCCTTGTGACCTTAGAATGTGATTTGCAAGTGGAAAAATCAAGACAAATCCACACTTGATAATCACATTTGGACATTCTGATAACACTGCCAATGACAGAAGGCTGATAAGGAGGTCACATTAACCTAGTACACTTTTTTGGAAAGGGCTCAGAAACTTCTTATTGCTCTCTCTGCTTGTCCAGTCATTACACAAAAACCCTTTTTCTCCATTACCATCCATGATGACATTCCTAAATACACTCATAAATGTCATTCTGGCCACCTGTATCACTAGTGTATTTCTCATGACATTCAGTTGTCTTCTCCATTCACTCCCTCGTTGTCTGAGACTTCTGGCTTCATTTTGATACTTTTTTGTGTGGAGTGTGGAACAGAAACTCCCTATGAGTATATGAGTTTTCCTTCATCAGCCACCAGATAAGAAGAGATGTGTTCTCTTCCTTCATTGCCAGCCACCTTGAAGATCTCCTAGGAACAAGTGTCCCCTATGAGAGAGTGAGAGCTGAACTTAAATCTGAGATTCCTACATAATGTGGGGATGTATCTTTAAGCTGAAAACATTGGCACATAACTTAAGCATTTCCACTTCTTCCAGAGGCTGATTGTATTATAAGTCTGTTCAAAACAACCACCTATTAAAAATCCATTCATACAAGATGATTCATATATTTTGATTGCTTTCTTGCTAATTTTTAAGGCTTCCTGCATCCAAATTGCTCTCACAATGAATCTACCTGATAGTCTATTTATGTATTTGTTTTCTGAAAAAGATCTGGTTTTTATTTGCTTCTTGTGCTGAAACCTGACCTTCCAAGACAATATTAGATAGATACCTTCCACTAATGAACACTGAGATTTTGGAGCATTATTCCAGTCACTTTCCTCCTGGTTAAAACATTTAAATATTGGTCCTCCCAGGGTATTTTTATCTAGTTTCCCAGGAGGCATTCTAGTGGAAGGACCTGTCTAGTGCAGAAGTCCACAGACAGACAGTCTGGCTCCAGTTTAGTGCCTTCATACTAACATAACTGAAGTAATTTGTATTTTGGTACACAGAGGTGCTGTAGCTGACCTTGATTCTTTTGCATGTTAATTATATCTAGCTAAAATCATGCCTCTGAGGGTCAATGTGCAGTTCTTTATTCTGCAAATTATCTGGGGAAAACTTCCAGATTTATTTTTTATCATTGTTTCCTTACTTGTGGATGCTTGTGCAGAGTAGCACAAAATACCATATTGGCAGAAGCTCAGTCTGCCTTTTATTCAGTTTCTCAACTTGCTGTGCCCAAATCTCCATCAGCCACATGTGTTTCTTGCTTCCTTTTCAACATTCAGTTCTTTATGGCACTGGAGTCAGTCTGAAACTTCAAGTTCAAGGACAGTAAAACTATGACTGGAGTATTCTGCAAACATTATAAACCCCCAAGACTGACAAATCTGCTTTCTTAGTGTATTTCTATGTGTGAAAAAATGAACTTAACATGGCAAGAGCTGGAACATGATGTGTAATTCTTGTTAAACTGTTGCAGTGCAAGTTTTAGTCAATTTATTAAAGGAAGAATTGTTCATGTGTTGAGAATTCAATTGCAGTGACTCTTCTTAGCAGAAGTTGTTATGGGGAGATCCCAGACTGGTTTCATGCTAAGCTGAAAGGAATTCACTTTATTTTGTTTTACATATAGTACCTAGAATATCCTATGCATGCTTTTGTCAAAACAGGAAGGTAGGAAATACCATTTTAACAGCAATGAAGTCAGGCATAGTTGGCTACAAAAATACTAATAATGAGAAAATCATAAAAGCTTCATCATATTTACATCTTTCAATTACACCAGGCAAGGCAGGAAATTGTGATACATAGTTAGTAGTTTCTGTAAAAATAAATTGGATTATAATGGAATATATTCTAGCAAATTTCCACATTTAAAACTGCTCTACTCAGAACGGGGAAGAAAAGAGGCTGAGAATCAAAGTCTGAGATTCCAGTCTTGGAAGCACTCCAGTGAATAACTTAACTCACATAAATAATAGTGAGTTACCACCTGTGCATAAAGTTATGCACATGCCTTAGTGTTCTCAGGATTGAGGTGAAGAAGCATATTGCAATTACTCTTTATTGTATTGTATCTAAGGAGGAAAATTTATAATGTACCGTGCACACAAAAAACCCCCAAACACAAGAGAAAGGAGAGGAACACATGTTTGTATGTGATGACATTTTTATACAAGCATTGTAGCTTGATGAGGAATCTCATCAGACCAGAGTATTTTGGTGATTTGTGTTCTAAGGATCTTACAGGAGTTTTTGCCAATCTGTTAACGTGTGTTCTTTAATCATCTGCTTGGAAATCTGACCTTTGCACTGGCTGCTGCCTTCAGCTACATGACTTTTGGGTCCAGTGAACATGACTGCAGAAGATGTAGGGGATGAAGTTATGTTACTAGGCACTGCATTTGGTTTTTACTTCTGAAGGGTACTCTAGACCAGTTCAAGGGTCAACATCAGAATATTTCCTTTCACTGCCAGAGACTTAGGTCTAACTTTGGGTTGCTAAAATTTCTTGTACACTATTCTCCTCTTCAAGTCTGACTTTTTCATGAGCAAGGGTCAAAATATGTGTACCTTTCAGATTTTACCATTAGCTGTTAAGTGCTGGAGGGCAGAAGCCATCCTTTATTCTGTCCTTGTCAAGCCCTGGAGTAGCAGACTCTCTGATCCTGATTGGGAAGCCTTTGATCCTAATACTAACAAATGAGCATTTGAGGCCGTGTGTGATTTTGTTGCCAGATGCTGGTAAACTTTTAGACTGTTAATCTCAAAGTATTTAAGAAGGGATTCTGGAAACTTCCCACTGTCAATCAGAGTTTAAATGACAAAATAGATCTTTTTTTCTTACTTTAATGAGAAGAGGATCACATCTATTTTAAAAGTCCATTGCAGTATGCATAAAATATTAACTCCACAAGCTTAGGCAGATGATAAAGGCAATGATAAAACTAGTTACCAGGTGACAGCACAGCATCAGGAACTGTCCACGTGCTTCCTTATTCTAAAACAAGTGCAAAGTAATGCAAACTGGCTTAACCTCTTTCCTAGCAAGCCCAGCAAAGTTGAATTATTTATCTCACATTTTCTGAGCACTAAACGCTCTCAGACAAACTGTTATTTCAGATGAGTAGATTTGTGGTGCCTTGCTGAGATAGAGTGATTTGATTGTGTGCAGTCAGACCTATGAACAAATGCAACACTTTGAATCAATCTCATCCAGGGGCAGGAATCCTCTATTTCATTAGAAACAAAGGGACAATCTCTAGCAGACAAATAAACTTGCATATGCTTTCCCATTCTGGTGGACCACCCAAAGAACTGTGTCTCAGATTGTGGGCATGCTGAAGAACACTTACAGGCATTTTGATGAATGAATAAAACCATAAAGGAGAGCCTGGAAATTCATCAGTGAGTAAATATTGAGATGGAGAAAGACTGGGTGTAAGGTTTGAAGATACATACTGAAGCAGCAGCAAGTGATCTATCTAGGCCTGAACACAGGCTTACTAAATCAGTGATGATTTGCTAAAAGTGAAACTCAGTCTGGGGAAATTGGTATAGTTTCAGTCTACCTTTTCTATTTTTATAAAGCAGAGACTTTATAAATCAAAAGGGTCTCTTAAACCATACCTTCCTATCACACTGTAGGATAATTACTTATGAAGTAATCATTGGTAAAGGAGTCTACCCTTCTTAGTCCAGTTTAGAATGACCTTGGTGAGGACTTATCTGCACCCAGAAACTGGGAAGAGAATCCAAGACATCAGAGGAATTGTGCAGTTGACTGGAGGTCACATGAAGTAACTTCATTCCTACCTCTGCAGCTGATTCAGTGCATAGTTATTGCTCCATGACTCAGTTTCTGTCTGCCCACAAATACATAGCTTAATACTGAAAGAGTTTGAGAGAAATTTCTTGCAGTGTTAATTTTCCAAAACACCTTATAGCAGTTTGAAAAGTAATATAATTTGAAGGTATTTAAGTAGTTAACCTTGCTTTCTGTGTTTCAAGGATCCACCAATGGCAGTGACCCTTGGACTGCGAATGGAAGAAATGATTTTTAATCTTGCTGACACACATTTATTTTTTAATGACTTAGAGGTAAGAATCAAATGAACATAAACACTGCTGCTCCTGGGTTTTTAACATAATGGTTTTGCTCTGCAGTAATGTTTGTTGTGTGTGACATTTTCTGCCTGTTTAGACTTTGGGTTTGTCATACTCTAATCAGATGGAGGTTAGCCAGGTGGCTGTGACATCCTGTGGCACCAGGGTCCTTCCATGAAACTTGGGGAGAGAGAATCTGCAAACTACCCCTTCCTCTCTTTGTCCTATGGCCATCTCTGCAGTTTCCATGGATTTAGAGCTGTCTGTAGTCATTTCCAGGAAGGGGACATATCTGCCTCCCAGTCTTTCTCCTGAAGCTCTCTGCATTCACTTTCAATGGATGACATTGTCTGTGATACCTGAGTATATATATATACCTGAGTAGCCTTTTGGCAACAGGCCCCCCCTTCTTGCTCAAAGGTAGAGTATTCTTAGTTTACCTCAAAGACTGCAGCACCAGAGAGCTGGGACTATGACAGTGATAGGGGTACTCTGTGATGTGTTAGTGATGTGTTCAGTAAAATGGAGCTCTGCTCTTTTTCCATGCCTTTGTTATTGTTGTTTATGGTCATTGAAGATTCATTCTTTTCTCTCATTATTTATTTCTTTGTATATCTCAGGTTCAGCTGTCATAGGTGGATTATTACATTTTGTATATTCTTCATAGGATGCTTTTAATATCTTGTCCAAAATTTTACACTCCAGCTCATTCCAGAGCTTGAACTGTATCCAAACTGGTCTCAGTTTTAGATAAATCAAAAAATACTACTCTTGGAGAATCTCATAACTCAATCTGATTTGATTAAAACCAGTTTCTATATGCAGTTAAGTACGTTCCAGGCCAGAATTCATCTGTTTTAAAACAAGCTCTCTGAAAATATTACCAAAATTTCAAACTTCTTATTCTGAAGTAAGTGTATGCACACATTCTGGCAGATGCAAGAACAATTTTCTCTCTCTTTAGCAAATCAGAAATAATCACATTGCATCCTGTGCCAAACTCTATAGAGGTATCCTCTAATATGCAGATGAATACCTTTGTCTCTTTTAATACATTTGCTAAATACATGGCAATTACTAAAAATTACAGAGCATCTTCATGATGACTGTGTAATGAATTCTGTTTTGGAGTGTCTCTCTCATCTCTCCCTCTCTCTTTCTCTGTCTTCCTCTCTCCATCCTCCCCCAGGAGCAGGGAGGTTAGTGCTGAGCTGCTGATAGTTATGGCCATCAAGACACAAGAGCTGCAGTTCTGACTGAAGGAAGTGAGATAGGCCATTATTCACTAGTCAAATTACTGATCCTTTCATCATCACTTTTTTTATGCTGAGCCATCAGGTCCCATACCTTCTCTCTTGCTTTTGTCATCATCCCACAATAAACCCTGTGGCTCCAGATGTGACTCCTGTAGTTTACTAATGAACATATATTCCTGTATATTGAGTCCAGTCATGATGTCCTCTAAGCTCTCTTTTTTCCCCTGTCTTTCTTGATTGCAAACACCAGGATCTAACAATAATAACCAAGTCACTGCAAAGTACCACATAGAAAAATAAAGTTTTCCTTCCTCTATGCAAATCTGTTTCACTACACTGACTGCTGATGCAGAAATTCCAATCTGCTGAGACGTTCCCTGCTGACCCAGTAACCCATGTTCTAATCAGCCAAGATGCACTTTTATTTCAGGCTAGGCTGTTCTCCAGCTATTTCCTTCTCAGTGTATAAATTTTAGCTAGCTTGAGAAGTTTTGCTTGGGAGGGCAGTTGGTGGTTTGCCATGAAAATAGGAGTCTCTTGATTTAGAAGGTTCATGGGCCTAAACAATGCTTAGGGACAGGACTCAGCCTGTGGTAATATCCAGGCTAATACATTCTGTTCTCAACTAAGTAAGGAATAAAATTAAGGTTTTTTCACTAACCCAGTGCTAATTTTAAGACAGCTTTTAGAAATGCTGGTAGGGCATAAATACAGACAACCACACACCTCCCTTACCCTCCCTACCCCTGGCTTCTACAAATTGCAAGCAGGTATTTGGACATGAATCTTCCAACTCCATTATCACCTCCACTATCAGGATGATGAAGAAAAGGAGTATTTATTTCAAACAGACTTACATTTCCATTTTTATGATAATCCTACCATATTTTAAATAAGATTTTGTTTGGTTTTTTTCCTCATTAGAAATAGAAATGAGAAATAAAAATTGGGACTTATGTAAGTCTCAGAATTTGAGATGTTTTAACAGAGGATCAAAGATATACATAAAAAAGTATCTTATGTGTGGCCTGAGAAAACACAGTACTGAATAATCCCTCAGTAATAACATCTTTTGTTCAGCTTGTTCAGTCAGTGTTTTTACTGGATAGTGGAATAACTGTCCATTTCAGGAAAATAATTTTTACAGATGATTTGTTGATTCTGTAATCTCAAATTTTCAGGCTCTAAAAGTTGCTGCAAATAGTTGACTGCACTCAGATATAACTTAAATTAATATTGCTTCAAACCAAAGCCATTTATTGTACCTAGATTCCTTTCCTGTAATCTCAGTAATAGGAAATAAATCTATTTTATCTTTCTTAGTATTGATTCTGCATTGACAGCGAGAGACTGTGACTGGAGTGTAGCCAGTACTATAGCTGATGTGAAAAGTATTTTACCTGAGCATCTAAAGTCAGAGAGAGTTTGCTTTCTTTCCTTCCTCCTTGCAACTCTTTAACACCTTTTACAAGCAAACTCAGATGTAGTGTTGTGCCACCTGTTTCTTTTGGGAAAAGTAAGAAACAAGTATGTATCACCAGTATGTTGAGATGAGTCCTTAGAACTGAGAGGAGAATATGAAGGGGGGGAAAGGAGGATGCTGGAGAGTGCTGTTGGGTTTGATTCCCTTATAAACTTAACAACATTCTAGAAGGGACAAGAGGAAAGTAATCAGAAAACTACATGTTCCTCTCATCTCTTTGTCCTGGAGTTGGTGAACAGACTGTGAGACAAAAAAAGTAAACAGCTAAGCTTTTGCCACCCACTCCTACTTAACTTAATAATGAAGTTATCAGTAGAACAGTTATCTGGCATTTTCAGGGCTAGAAGAGAGAAGATGAAAGGCTTAACAAAACCTAAACAGCAACAGACACTCCTTCTTACCCATCAGGGCTCCTGTATGCCCTCCATTTAACTACTACACCTTCAAATCCACAGGACTGGTTTTAAAACTCTGTAACAATCTTAACACTTTGACCAGTTCCAGGGAAACCTGTGAAGGTGATTAGGAAGCCAGATATTGCTCAGATACTATAAAATACAGAATTAGAAGTTCTCCCAGTGGAGCTTTTTGTCTCATTTTTGAGTTTTTGTCCTACACTAAGAGGAGTGTAAATAATAAATAAGAATAATGAAATGAAACTTTTATTTCTTTTATTTGGCTGCCACTTCCCCTTCTCTTTCTCTTTTCATCTGCTGTTTGCATCCAAAATCAGCTTTTAAAATATTCTACAGCTTATGATAATCTCCTCAGAGAGAATTAAAAAAATTATTTCTCCAGTGGGGAGAAGAATGCTTCATTTCTGTTCCTTGAACACAGCTTTTCCATAACTGTCTTCATGGATTAAGCCAGATGAGCAGAATTTGGCCATTCATTCTTTTAGTCTTAACAATACATTTTAAATTATGATTGCTTGTGTGATGCAACGAAATGATATATTTCAAAAAGCTATATGTATTTATTTTATACAAAAATTGCTGATTTATTTTAACAACTTCATGTCAGTAAAAGTCTGTTAAGTTTTCCTTAAGTAAGTGCAAAGCAAACAGAAAAAAACCCCCATTGTAGGAACTTGTAGCATGCACATTTGGAAATCACTCCTCTGTTGGGATTTATCCTTTAACTGGACAACTTAGCACTAGTATGAGATTGAGACTGGAAACTGAGAACTGTGTGTTCCTGCATGTCACAGAGAGCCTGAACGAAGTGCTGCTTGTCAGCAACTTTAGTTGACATGCATGGCTCAGAAGACTTTTTACTTGAGCAATCAACTGAACATTTTGAATGCTCAGCCTCACTTTGTCTTAATGATGAGATTCCATGATCAGAAAATATTAGCTGAGGAGCAATTTAAAATCCATCCATGGACTTTTTCCTAAATTGTATTAAGATTATGTTAATCTGCTATTTTAAATGTTTCCAAATTGCTGACATACAGGAAGGTTAAATCTCAAGACACTGAATTTCAGGTGTGTCTTTCAATTAAAATGTTAATTCTAGTAACTATGGAAAAGCAGTAAAAAAAAAAGACAGTTCATATTTACTATTGTATGGTGACTTGACTTATTTATTTGTGTTTCTTCCTTTCTGCCATAACCATTGTGCAGAAAAGGATATTTGATAGCTCTCCAATTGTAAAACCAGCTTGGAGGGGAGTTCAGTTTTCCAGGGAACCTCAGTTCTCTGGAGTTACTTCCAATCCTTCTGAAACTAAGAAATAATGAAATTCTCCAGGACTGTTTGATTATCTGTGATTTTCCAACCAAAGGAATTTAGATAAAAGAATCTAAGCATCCAGACTCCTGGAAACTTAGCAGAAGTTGTATGACTGTTGATGTTCATCATCACTAGCTTTTAGGAAGTGCAGAAATAAGGTTTAGCTGGTTTGGGAATATTGATAGGCTAGAGAGATTATAAACAAGACTTGCAAGTGTTAGGGTTTTTCAATTAAAATAATTTTAATCTAAAATCTGACTAAAATTACATTTCAGTTTCCTAAAGGCTGATTTTAACTAATCATTTCCAGAGTGTAGGAGTTGAAGGCTGTGTTCTTTTACAGAACTCGATGAGGATAGGAAGCTGTAGGTGTACAGGCAGTGCCATCTTCTGGTGCAGTCAGTGGCCTGCACTGATCATTTCTTCAACCTCTGTTATAAATGTATGGTGAACATTCTCTCTTATAATGTATTGTTTGGCTTTTTCCCTCAGGAGTGTGATCAAGTTCATATAGATGATGTTTCCTCAGATGATAATGGACAAGACCTAAGGTAAGCTATAGCATTGTTTCTTTTATTATTTTTCTTTTCAAAGATTAAATAATTTGAGCATTTTACAGGAATACATTGTATTTATTTTTACTGTATTTTGGGTGTTTGCAGTACCTACAGTTTTGCAACTGATGGCTTCCATGCAGCTGCAAGTAGTGCAAACCTTTGTCTGCCAACAGGTGTAAGAGGAGGGGTTGACTGGATGAGGAAGCTGGCTTTCCGTTACAGAAGAGTAAAAGAGTTGTATAATACTTACAAGAACAACATAGGAGGTGAGTTTAATTGTCAAAACCAATTTAGAATGCTGATCAGGTTCAACTGTATGGCAATGAACTGCAGCCAAGGGAATGTGCCTTGGAAGCCACAGAACAAATGGAAAGTGATGTGACTGGATCTCAGGCTATGGGAACCTACTGACTCTAATGGCAGAGCTAACATTGTGCTCTTGTGTAGGAAAACTGGAGATGAGGAAACCATGCAGGTTTTCATTTAGCTTCCATAGAGCCCATTTTTCTCCTTCAGACCTGGCTTGGCTATAGTTACCTTACTGGTTGGTTGAGACACTTATTCTACCTCAAATATGCTGTTATTCAAGGAAAGAGGATGTAGTTTCCACAAATTGGTTGTGGCTGACCTTTTCCATCCTACATTTTCACCATCTGGTTGGCAACAAAATGCTGTCTGCTACACTCTCTGCTGGGTACCTGCTAGTCTGTTTTCACCAGTGGATGCAAGAAAATTCAAGCACTGCTGTGCTACTAGCCCCTTTCTTTGACTCCACAGTTTACAGTTAATTTTGTTAGCAAGAAAACTGAGTCTCTTTTGGGCCAAGAAGTTTCCTGTTACTGTTTTCATTCATGGACTCACTCATGTCCAAGCCAGCAGGCTTGTAGGAAATCAAGCAGCAGAACTGAAAGCATCTGTTCTGGAGAGTCCTGTGTGACTTGCAGAGCTAGCCAGCCCTCTTCTCTGGAGGGAAATGTGTCAACTGACTCCTCAAAGACGGGACTGTGAGAGCAGAGACAAGAAACATAGAACCATTAAGGTTGGAAAAGACCCCTAAAATCATCAGGTCCAACCATCAACCCAACACTCCCATGCCAGTAAACCATGTTGCCAAGTGCCATGTCTACATGTTCTTTGAACACCTCCAGGGGTGGTAACTCCACCACTGCCCTGTGAAGCCTGTTCCAATGCCTATCCACTCTTTCAGTGAAGATATTTTTCCTAATATCCAACTTAAATTTCCCCTGGTGCAACTTGAGGCCATTTCCTCTTATAAGTCTTCAAGCATTTCTACAGATGCAGGTGAGGATGAGATGAGGCCAACACAATGAGAAAGGAGCCCACATGACTGCTTTCCCATTCTATAGCAGGAGCTTTTTCAACTCAGCTGAAATTTATTTAAAGGAACCTGCTCACCAGACAGTTTGATGTTCTTCTAGCAGTTCCTGCAGTCTCTTAGAAATGGGATGCAGTACAACAGATTTGGAAAATCAGTCATTACCTTAATCACTTTCTAAATTATATGAATCTGGAAGATACATTTTTTTCCCCAGTAGTTGACAGTCTTTGTTGGCCACAAGAAGGTGCAATAGGACCAAAGGGTGATAGTAGATGGAAGTCTTTCACTTGCCTTGTCTTGCCCTTTACTGGTGTCTTGAATAGTGTTTTTATATATTAATAATACCTGAAACAGTATTATCCAATGTTTACTGGGTTTTCTTATATCTCCTAATGCATCTAAGATGCTAAAACTCTTTAATTTTGTAAAACTTTGAATGCTGGTAAGAGCTTAAGTCCAAGAGGAAACTCACTAAGTAGAACAATAATTGCACAGGTAGAGTGCAGATATGTGGTGCACTGTATTAAGGTTTTTATGCTCTCCCACAAATTCATTCTTAGCAGGATAGATGTTCCTTCATTCATCCTCTACATCTTGGCTTTGTTAATAATCTTTTTATCATTTATGTATCTATTTATTTCAAAACATCTGTTAAAGGCAACAGAAGGCTAGATCAAACTAGGTATTTTTAGGTTACTTCATTCCAGATTTTTGAAGAAAGTCATCACCATTTCTTGGGAACATGGGGTGTGAAAGAGAAGAGGATACTAAAGGTCATGGAGCCTGCTTTCCTGCTCTTTCAGGGCCATATCTAAATTTAAAATAGCATGGTTCCAAAGAACTCATGTCTCAACATTTAATAGGCTTTGAATACTTTTAAAAGTGCTTTTAAGGACTAACTGAGACATGAGAACATAAGATGTGCAGACATTGCACAGCTATAAAAGGAGCTACCATTACTAACCACAACAGGACATGAAGAACAAGTCATCAGCAAAAAAATGTATTTCCATTTGTGTAACCTGAGGTTCTCCTATGTACAGAGTTTTATAAGCAAGGCAGTTTTAAACCTGTGCAGATACTGCAAAGGCAAGTTTATTCTAAAGTTCTAAAGACACTCTGTGAGTGTCTTTGCCTATGATCCCATTGGCATGGATCTCCTTGTCACTGCCTCTGACAATTAGAGAGTAAGATGTATGTGAGTGGTTGGTTTGAAAAATATGGATTTCTGAAAATCATACTTTGAAATGCAGTAAAGTACCTGAATAAACAACAACAGCAAAACTCAGACTACTAATTATTAGTAGTGACATTGCTTGATATAGTGAAGTGCAAATAAAAACAGAGAATGATTTAGTGAGCCTTGAAGACAGTAAATTTTCTCTTTAATGATTTTTCAAGTTCTAGTGGAATTTAAAGTAGAAACAATGACCATAAAATCTATGCATTCCAGCTAATACAGAATTTATTTATTTTTTCCTTTTCTTTTTTTTTTTTTTTTTTTTATGTAAAAGGACTTCTGGGTCCTGCTAAAAGAGATGCATGGTTGCAGCTAAGAGCAGAGATTGAAGCTCTAACAGACTCCTGGCTAACAAATGCACTTAAATCATTATCAATTATCAGCACAAGGTATGTATTGGAGTCTACTGTAAAAAAAGTTTCTAGTTTTGAACTTGTAGAATGGCTATTTGTTGACATGTTACAATAAATGTTATTTATTGTTTGCTATGTTGCAATAAATTAGTGCCTGTAAAGAATGCAACAGGTCTAATATGACTTTTGAATGAGACATAGGAAAATTTCCATGGAAAGCTGTTTATTTTTCAGCAATTCCAGCATTTACTAAAGATAGTAGGAGTTACCTTCTACAGTGTGATAGATATCCCTATGTACATTGAAGAAGTGCTGCAGAATTCTGAGCTAGCCTTTAATTTATTATCTTCTGGGCAGCATCCTCTGAACTCCACCTCTCTCTGTTCTGTCCTTCAATGTTTGTGCCTGTTCACAGTGCTACCTAAATAGTGCATTGATCCCAGAGCACAAAAACATTTTCCTTCGGTCCTTCCAAGCAAATCAGTATGCTTAAGTATATATCTAAGTTTTCAGAAGAGGAAAAATCTGTTTTAACTGAGTTAAAAGTCTGGGTTCCTAGTAACAAGGCATAAAACCTATTGCTCCTTTGAAATAACAGAACTGTGAACACTGTTGCTGCTTAGTCAGCCATGCAGTATGTATCCTAACAGAAATCCTCAAAAATTCTGGTTTTAAACCATAAAAAAAGAACAATGTTAAGCCATCTTGCTTTCTGAACATGTCTGGAAAAAGACTTAGGGTCAAGTGAAAAGAACAAACCTGGAAAGATGTGAAAAAAGTATTTTACATGTAACAACTTTTGTAATTGTTTAACAGTGTCTTAAGCACTTCAAGAAGAAAAGAAAATGAAGTAAAAATATTGCATAAGCCACTGTGTTTAGCTCTCCAGTTTTCTCTGAATTGCTAGTCTTCAAAAAGACCTTCATTAGTCAAGTCTAATTAAGCATTTGTGGAAGAGTCTGGAAAACTGTTATGAGTTACTCAGGCCTGTTAAATAACAGTCTTGTCTTGTCTTCAAAGAACCATACGTCCACAAATTTCAGGAGCTACCCATGAGGCAGCTAAACATCACCTCTATGTTACTGACAGGAAATTGAGATACATTAAGATAGAAATAGTTGACTGAGGTCTTGCTTGGAGTTTATAGAAGAACCAGGAGGCAAAATCACAACTATTTGCTTTCTGCTCCGTGTTCACGTGGCCATGCTCATGTTCCAGCCAGAAATAGCCTGGCTCTGAGTTTCCTATTGTGTAACTGCTAGCACAATGTTTTCATTCAAGTTTTCATTCTCACCTTTTGGTGCTTGCTGATTAACATGATTATTTTTATCTCTCCCTCTTCTCAGAAATATTCTTACTTTTGAAACATGAAGAAAGTGATGTCATTGTGCAGAAAAGTGTATTGGCTGTTTATTTCCCCTCAAGAAAGGAGTCACAACTGATGTTTTCACTTTCTCTTAACACTTTTGTTTGACTGGTAGCTACTGCCAAATAGTTGCCAGCATGAAAATGATGCTTTCAAAGCATTAGAATGCCTATTTATGGAGGTAGTTGGTGATTTGAAATGTCTGTATTTTAGTGAACTCATCTTCAAGGACCTGTTTTTATAAATGAGTGTGGAATATTTCCTACATATTTTTGAAAGGATTTTGACAAAAGATTTCTGCACATTTTTCTGGAAGGGATGATGTTAAGCAGCATTGCTGTGTGAGTGAAAGTAAATGTTGAGGAATCTTGAATATCCTCTCCATAGCTGGTTTACCTCATCAGCATTTGGGTTTTAAACTATTGAAACTTAAACTATTTCTCTCATTTTAGGAGTAACTGTGTAAACGTGTTGGTCACAACAACCCAGCTTATCCCAGCACTTGCAAAAGTTCTGCTGTACAGCTTAGGAGGAGCTTTTCCTATTGAAAATATTTACAGTGCAACTAAAATAGGTAAGAAAATTATTCTTTCATCCATTCTGCTTGCACTGCTTTACCAGTATTTCTTTGTCAGTAATGAATGGATTCCAAGCCACTTCCCTGACAGAGTGTCGGTTATAAGATTTAGTTGTTGCATGTGTTCAGAAGTGTTTATGGGAGTAAATTTCAAATTCAGCTAATTTTCATTGATGCCTGAAGGAATAAAGGTCCCCATACTGATTAAAAGCATCATAAACTCCTAAGTATTGTGCAGAAAAAATAAAATAGTGAAGAAAAGTGTTTTGTGAATTCTAATCTAAGTAGAACTTCTGTCAAAATAGTCTCTGTGCTGACCTTCAGCTCCATCCAACTTCACCAGCTTTTTCTGGAAGCATAGTTCATCAGTGATGGTAGTGACAACTGTTACCAACAGAAACTGTGTTGATGGATGCCACAAGGGCACTTTCCTAGTCAGTTTGATAACTGTGTAGCTCTTGTGTATGACAGTCTGGAAATTCATGGTTTTTGGAAACTGCATCCAAAATTTTCTTGTCAACCAAGACAAGCCATCATTCCTCTGAAATGTGATGCAGCCTACAGTGACTGATAATTTTGGTAGATATCATGATTTACCAATTCTTAATTCAGGAATGCTTAATTTCTATACCTATGACACTTTGTATAACATGGATTGTGACACTTCATTTGCAAAAGCATTACAATATGTTTCCTAAATGATTTTCAGAGGTGAGAAAACAAGGCAAATTCTAACAGTGTCCAGAAAAAATATTACTATCAGTCACCTTTTAATTAGCTATAGCTGTCCTCTAGACAGAAATTCGTCAAATACTTAAAAAATTTAAGTCAAGGCACAAAGTATCCCAAATACAACATGGTACTGAGCAGCCTCTGGAATGAATGTCATCTGTCATACAGCCTGTACATGTTGGATTCAGTCACTGAGATTGCACTCGGACCAAAGGAAGGAGCATTAATAGTGCCGACAGCACAGAAGGGGGTGGTGAAGTGAAGCACAGTCTCTGGAGGCCCTGTCGAAGTAATTCTGCACCAGGAATTCCTTCTGGGAACAGTGTGGCCGCTCTCAGGAGCACAGCAAACTCTATTGGGTACAAGATCTCTCTCTACTTTTCATCTCAATGATCTCTGCACTGTGCTGAGCACAGGACTGTAATTGCAGCTGTTGCTTGCGCACACTGAAATCTAGTCATCACTCAACAGTTAATACACACAATGCTTTTCCTAATCATAAGCCCCTTTTTATGGGCCAGCTGAAAAAATATCAAGAGGAGAGCAGTAAGAATCAGAGATGCAAAAGTCATGAGCTTGTGAGAAGAGACTAAAACCCTGGGGTGAGGATGGACATAATAACCAACAAGGTAAAAAGCTATTGTGGAGAGGAGAGAAATAATCTTTCTCTGAGTTGATGGGAGGTATGGCAATAGGTGATGATTTCTTTGCAATAGAGCACATGTAGGTCACTTGTCAAAAGAGAAACTTCCTAATGGAAAGAGTTAATTAAATATGGAGATTACCTATGGAAAAAAGGGAAATCACCATATTAGGGTAGTTTTAGGATTGATTGCACAGGAATTTGTTGGTAAAACTGAATCTGCAGTACAGAGAGAGGATTTGTAGATGACTTTGTATGGTCCCTTTTAATCCTGTTTACTGCTGTTATTGCCTTAGCCTGCTTGCTTCCACATTTCTCCAAAAGAGCCAAGTGCTTCATGACCCAGGAACCTGTTGTCCAATTTTATTTTGCTTGTCCATTGTTCTTTGAACAGGTTTTCCATTGCTACATCACTCATTCTTGCAAATATATTAGAATGAAAATTTCTACTCTCCTTGAAAAAATATTACTGCAATAATAGGGAAATATTTAAATTCAGTTATTAATTCACTGACCTATTCATTTTTACTGTGCTGCTAATTCCTATAACTTAGTGGCTTTCCTGTGACTATTAAGGAAGAGAATTAGTTTTACCTGGAACAACTGAATGTCATTAAGGGAATTAATCACTTCTTACCAGTTTTGGCTCTAGTTCCTAAGGCTGGGAACTTTTAGAAAGTAGTGATAACAATGCCTTATCACAGCAATAATCCTTTATAGGGCTTCACCATAACTCACTTGATAGCTTGAATAAGTAGTGCATTGTTTTTCAGGCAAAGAGAGCTGTTTTGAGCGTATAGTGTCCAGATTTGGCACTAACATAACTTATGTTGTGATTGGAGATGGCCGAGATGAGGAACATGCAGCTAATCAGGTAACTTCACTCTGAACTCTTATCTCATTTATCTTCCAGGAAAAGAAAGTTGCTTTGAACGAATAATGCAAAGGTTTGGCAGAAAAGTAGTATATGTTGTAATTGGGGATGGTGTAGAAGAAGAACAGGCAGCAAAAAAGGTAACCTGTCTCCTGAAATGTTGGTGTGATACATAGCTACTAATGCAAGCCTTTTTGTTTGCATTTCTGTCAGCCTTGCACAGTGGCAGAATGACAAATAATTTGAGTTCACAGATGCAAGGCAACAAGAGCATGATGAGATAAAAACTTAGAGTGAAATGAACCATTTGGATTCTAGCATTGGCTTCAGTTTGGGGAAAAAAAATGCAAAATTATTTTAAAAACATATTTAAAATGATTGCAGAAAAAATGTCTGGCTAGCTTCAAGCAAATTAAAGATAACAGAAGAGATCAAAAGGGCTATAACATGGTGGTTGGGTGGTGGTGTGCTTTAAATGTTGAAATCAGTGAGATTTCAAGAGAAGTGTTCCTGAGAATGTAGAAAAACATCCAAAGGACTATGCAAATTTTTTGCTGCCATAGATGGAGATCTGTAATTTACTGGAGCACATATAATGAACATATAATTTGCTTCAAGAAAGGCATATCTCAAAAGGGAAATGAACACAACATAGAGATTGTGCACCAAATCTGTGCTCTGAAAAAGAACTGCTTCTTTAGAAAAATTTGATTTTCTCATGATAATTCAAGTCTAAATTTCACCAGATAAGTTCTTAACATTCAGAAACAGAATAAATTACTAATTTGCACCATACTTCCCAGTATAACCTTGGAAGTGTGCAGAAACTGAAAATTTTTGCCTCACGATGTCTGCACAGGACAAGTGATGTAAATATCACAGTGCTAGGAGTAGGAAAATGAAATGCCCTGTTAGTTTTGTAGCTGGTATGGAAACAAAATGAAAACAACCAAAATGCTCATTCCAAATGGTTCCTTGATATAGGTGCAGTACTGGTGATGGGTCTTTGATAGTGCTAAACAGAGGTGGTTGGATTGCATACTTTCCAGTTTGGCATGCTTTTTTTTTCATAACATTGGCTATATTGCATGGATAGTTACAAAATTCAGAGAGATGGATAAATACAGCATATAACAAATAGATCTGAACACAACCTGAAAGTATGGGGTTTTTTTTTGTTGTTGTTTTGTTTTGATGGGGGGGTTTATTATTTTTTTATTATTCTGTTCTGATGAATTGCTGAAGGAGAATAGTGAATATATCTGCATCTCTCACAGACGCTGATGCTTTCTGCAACACAAATTATCTCTTTTTAAACCAAAAAAATTGTTGTTTTCTTCTCCAAAGAGATTTTTCTTTTCCCTCTAGATGGAGAAAAAAAAATTCAACTCTGTTTCAAAGTGTGGTGTGTGAAGCCTCATTTAATGAAAGTCTTATAACACTTTAAATGATCATCTAGTATTCTGACAAGTGTAATATGCAGAGCAGAAAGGGATTTCCTATTAATGCTCCTTCATATGGGGGGTTTGCATGCTGGCAATAAGTAAATAGCCCTTACTAAATAATGGGCTCTTTCCAAAGAAACTCTTAAGACTAATTCCTTGAACTTCAGTCAAACTATTAAGCTCAGATCTATTTTGGTCTGATTTTTGTCAGTAGCTTACTAGCAAAAATCAATCCAGAAACAGAATGGTGTAAAAGATGTGGTGGCAGTCTGACTAGCTTGGTGTGTCATATACCTCCCTGTGTCAAAGTGTTTCTCTTTCCTGACCTTTTCCCCCCTCTAACAAACACAGCACAACATGCCTTTCTGGAGGATATCCAGTCACTCGGACCTCTTGGCTCTCCATCAAGCACTGGAACTAGAGTATTTGTAACTGTGTTCTAAAGCTGGCAATCCTTTTATATATATATATATATATATATATTTCAAGTACACTGAATTTTTATGTGTGATTCAATGCCTCTGGCTTTACACATATGAATTGTCTTAAGAAGGGAAGAAATATTTGGAATTAAAAATTCCAAACTGAAGAATTCAGATTGCTGAATGGAGTTAAAACAGTAGTGCTACATAAGGAAGCTCTATGGTCTTATATATGCAACGTTTTTAAATGAATTTAAACTGTGGAGGTTGCTGGTACACACCAAGTGAGCCCTGACAGGAGTGAACAAAGGACTCCAACTGGCAAAGCACCAACAAGCATTTCCCAGCCGACAAGGTGGTGTTCAACAACATTCCTCAAAATGGGATAAATTCTCAGCACTGAGGTTTGAACCAGACTTTAGCCTACCTAACCCAGAAAATCTGAATTGGAATGCACTCAGACTGTATAATGACAATCCTGTCTAGACCTGTAATTTGTGTAAATTATTGGTGAAAATAATTTACTGTGACTTTATTAGCAGCTGATTTTGGAAGTGGATGCAATTTTTCTTTCTTTTTTTTTTGGGGGGGGAGAAGGGGTCAGGGGAGGGAGAGGGTTATATAATATTGTCTCTTTTATAAGTTTGGCAAACAGAATGTGCATAATGATGTGTTGTGCCTTAAAGAGAAGACTGTGTTTGTGTGTTATAATGTAATTTTGGTTAAAAGCTATGTAGATAAACAAAAAAAAAAAAAACCCAAACAAAAATCCAAACCATAAAACCTCTGTGATCATTTTTGACATGACCAAATTTGAAATTCAAAGTAATCAAAGAGCAAGGCTGCACCAAAGCATTTAAGTATTTGTTGCAGTAAGAAAAAAAAAAACAATAAAGGCAAGTTTGTGTTTTTATTTGGATTCTGAATAATTCCACTGATGGCTTGAGGAAAGTTAAGAGTATGTTGGGAGGTTGATACTGGGGACCGCTACCTTGAAAGCTAAAATCTTTAGCCCATGTTTAACACCTTCAGCATCTTTTCTCTATTCTCTGACAAGAGAACTAAGAGCCATATTCATGAATTACTTAGCCCACTGAAAGCCATACAGCGAGTTCCTCTGCTGTCTATAAAAGAACAAATTTCCACCCAGCAGACAAAGTGTGCAAGTGTCATTACTGGAAGATGAAAATGTGGGGTTAAGCCCAAATAGGAAATAACCCAAAAGTTGATTAGGAATGAAAAGTTACTAAAGAATCTCTCACTAGTCAGATGCACATGTTATGTTCAGTGTATTCAGGATCAACACAGGCTGCTGAAACTGCTGGTGTGATGACATTAGCCATTTCAGTTGGTAAATAAAATAGCATTTTGGTAGCTTTTCCATTCTGTTCCACATTTATGAGTCTTCTGGTTTAGATCAACATGGTTTTCCTCACCCATTTTTGATTGCACAACTCTATCACACAAGAACAACCCTAAATGTTTTTGAATAAAAAGTTTCAATAGCATGTCAGGCATCTGAGGAGATGATAAGGAAGGGATCTTTATTATTAGATACTAATATATTACCTTAATTTTCATAATTTCTATTGAAAGTTACAGTCCATCCAGTGATAAATTACTTGTCAAGTTTTGAACATGCCACTTTTCAGCTTTGGAAAATGACCAAGGTCCATCCTGCACACAGGGTCCCTAGTGTTCCACATGCAGCTTGAGCACTCTGAAACAGCAGCAAGTGCTTCATCTCTCATGGCAGAAGATGGAAATGGCTGTTTGGTTTTTAACACTGTACTGGTGACATGTAAGCTTGCCAGTGCTCTGACCTTGTGCTAGAGAAATTAAATGTAAACTCCAGGATGTCTACACAAGCACATTAGTCAGCACTGAGGTGAAGATCTTCCCTCTCTGTGTTGTAAAGCCACTATATGTCTAGTAACCAGGCACTAACTTTGTTGATTTAAACTTTGTAGGTTATATGAAAGTTATTTGGTAGGTGGAAGCCTGGAGTCACTAAAATCCAAAGCAAAAACTCCTCTTTATATTCATTAGAATGAGATTTCTTTGCTGTGTTGGACTTTACAAGTCATAACACAACAAACTACTGATAATTTTTTATCACTGAGAAGTTTAAAGTCATCACAAGAGACTTGCCACTTATGAAACCAACACACACTAGCTACTGGGTAATCCATGCATGTGCCCAAATAGTAAAAATGATGCATATCTTCTTTACATTTCAGGACCTATCTAGTCAAATTTGGCATGGGAGCACATTTTTTATAAAAAGCTGTGGTACCAGCTGTTTGTAGTTTTTCAGGTGAGAAAAGAAGTGTTTCTGCTAGAAGAGGAAAAAAGTGCAAACAAAGCCCTTCTCAAGTTCCAGCATCATGACTTTGCATGAGAATCTCCTCACAGAAGCCTTTATAAAACAAAGAATTGGTTTGGTGAACTAGCTTCTTTTTCTTTTCTTTTATTTCCTTTTTTTTTTTCTTATATAATAACAAGTCATGGTGTTATTAAAATGCATGAAGCAAGATTATTTCTCAAGTTATTTGTTCAGCTTTTCAGTGTTCTTTCCCTAATGAGATGTAATAACAAACAGTAGCCCAACAACAACTGTCAGTTCTCAGAAAAGATTTGCAGTGCCTTCCCTGGAGCTGTGCTTAGATCTCTGGCAGGTATGGCTCAGTTATTAACACTGGACTTCTAGAGAGGAGGTGGAGGCAAAAGGAGGGAAGTTTTACAGAGCATGGCAAAGATCTGATTTTAACTTGGATTCTGTTAATAGCAGAAGGGAATCATAAAACAATCACAAAAAATGGCATCCAAATAAAATGAAAGAATTTAAATCAAAAACCTTTGCAAATAAAATTCCAAAAAATGAATTCATTTCAAAGCACAAATACTCTCTTGCTCAGCAAAAATCCTTATATATCTTTAAATAAAAGTGTGTAGTACCTGCCTGCCTTGTAGAGGGAAATTACTCTGATACTTTTTACTGCATGAACAATACAGACAAGAAAATAACCAAGGCAGAGACACAGTCTCACCAGACTGTTCCAGATGGATATAAGCAGATTAAACTGAAGGCTGATCATTTTGACATGGAGTGCATTTTAATTCAATAGCATATTAACCAGAAACTACCTTCCCTTTAGCTTCTCCTCAACCACCAGGATTGAGCACAATGTCATTTTTACAAGTATTTGGGGCAAATAAAAAATAGAATATGCTTTTTTGCTGATACTCTAGCAATTTTCAGCCAGTAGAGAACTTGGATGTTCCTTAGACATTTGAATAGTCAGCTTTCAGAATACAAATGCAGTGTGAGCACAGCCACAAGGTAGTATCTTCCATAGATAGAACTCTGTGCAGTTCAGTATAGCAGGAAAAGAGGACAGGTAAAACTAAAAGTGACGTTTCTTATTGGATGCCTGTGGAGACTGTGCACAAAGATACAGGTGGCAGCCAGCTCCCAGATCTGATTTCATTAGAAACCTGGGTGAGGAGCAGTGTTTGCATCTAAAGCAGATGCAGAGTATGTTCAGTGTAAGCACTGACAAGGGAGATGAGGCCAAATTAAAGTTCTGTATACAAGCACGCTTCATCTCCGGGCAGATGAGATCCTGCAGCTGATTGGAACTGCAGAGTTTATGGAGAATGTGGACTTGGCCCATGATGGGAAGACTAGATTTCAGCTGTGAGGCTGTATCCAGATCCAAGGTTTTGGTTCAAAAGTGCTCTCTGCTTTACAGGATTGACATCAGGCATATGCTCTAAATGAATATGGTATTTAGAATCTCTGAAGAGGACCTGAAGTGTCATGAGCCAAAATCCCAGCATTTTGGAGATATAATTGAAGTCAAGGGTCTCTGTCATGTATTAGCAGACTATAGTTTATTAGGGCCTACATAATTTAAGAAAATGTAAATTAAAATTAAAAGCTTGTAAAATTATGTACATCTTTACTATTTCTCAATAAATACACTTGGAAATGTCATTTTCTGCACTATACCATGTTGTAAGATGCTTGCTTTGTGTTTGAAACTCTCCATGTACAAGTCTCCTACAGCAAATCAGGCTGACCTTGAACTCTTTTTAAGTCTGTACTGCTTTGTGCTTCATGCCTGGAGCAACCCTATGCTCATGTGGTCTGGTAGACACTGACCCACCTGTGTCCTGTCTGCAGGGTGCAGCCTCTAGGAGGGAACCTCCCTCTGCTCTGCACCGAGGTTTCCTCACAAAGTCGGTGCCTTGCTGCAGATGCAGCCAGCCTGACAACTGACACCTTTGTTGCAGTGTCCCCCTGGTGCAAAATGCAGATTAAAACAATTTGATGGTCAGCACTCATAATACATTCATTTAAGGGCCCTTGTCAATTCACTTACTAATGTCATGCTAATGTCCTTCTTATGGGCATGGGTTGTTTCAGGAGCCAGGCTGGCATGCTGAAGGGAAGCAGCCATTTAAGTGGAAGCTGACCTTCATGAAACTTTGTTTTTGGGAACAGTGTTTCATGGCTTAGTGGGGTGCTAACCATGAGGTAGACTCATAGAACAGAATTGTGGAGTTCTTTAAGAGGGAAGACACCTCTCAGATCATCAAGTCCAACTGTCCACCTAACACCCTCATAACCACTGAACGATGTCACCCAGTGCCACATCTACATGTTCTTTGAACCTCTCCAGGGATGGTGATTCCATCACTGCCCTGGACAGTCTGCACCAGTGCCTAATCACTCTTTCATGGAAGATACTTTTCCCTTTACCCAATCTGAACCTCTTCTGGCACAACCTGAGGCCATTTCCTCTTGTCCTACCACTAGTCACTTGGGAGAAGAAACCAAGCCCCACTTTACTACAACCTCCCTTCAGGGAGTTGTGGAGAGCGTGAAGGTCTTCCCTGAGCCTCCTCTTCTCCAGACTGAACAACCCCTTACCACCTTCATTACTCTTCTTTGGACACACTTGAGCACCTCAATGTCATTCTTGTATTGAGAAGCCCAAAACTGCAGCCACTCCAGTGCCAAGTACAGGGATACAATCACCTTCCTAGTCCCGCTGGCCACACTGTTTCTGATACAAACCAGTATGCTGTTGACCTTCTTAACCACCTGGGCACAGTGCTGGATCAAGTTCAGCCACTGTTGACCAAAACTTCCAAGTCCTTTCCCACCAGGCAGCTTTCCATCTGCTCTGTCCCAAGCCTATAACATTGCACGGGGTTGTTGCAATCCAAATTTTGAAGGAAGCAGTCTCCCCCACAGTCTGCTTGCAGAGGTTTTAAGGCAAAAGTGGGACCATAGGACTGTCAGCACACTTGAATGAAGCATTATGATCCTGGGAACAACATAGGAAGTGACACAGCCTTGGTAACCACAGTGCTTCAACCACAAGACAGCTTGTAAATAGTGGATTTTTTTCCCCAGGAGCTAGACTAAAGCATCTGTTACAAATACAACTGTTCTGTATGTATATCTGACTTCTACTCCAATTTTAGGAACATAAAGGAATATCTATAAAAAAATAGGGTGGTCAAAATATAAAGAAGACCCATCTACTGAGCAGAATGACCCTTAGTTAACAGTAGGTTTAACATTGTGTCTCCCAGGTGGGTTCACGTGGGACACTAGAAAAGTGGAACCATTCAGTATGGTCTCAGGAGAGTGAGATAAAAGGTAGTCAGAAAATGGGTTTCCTTCCTATTGAAACTGTGGGAGATCTCAGAACATTTCCCTTTTCACATCAGGATAAAAAAAGGTATTGGAGGCTTTTATTTAAAAGTTTGGTCTAAATTATAGCACAGCATTAGCTTCATTTCTCATTGCTGAGACTCAGTGCTCTAGATGGCTGTCAATATGTCCTGCACATGATGATACAGAGCACAGAACTAATGTAAAAACATTATACTGAGAGCATTTATGGATGAAAAGTAAGTTTTTCTCCTTTGGATGCAAAAATATCTCATCATCATCATCATCTGTTTCCTACAGAGAATCCTCAAGGAAACCCAAGCAAAAATTCAGAGTGGAATTATTTATGCATCTCTTTCATTGTTTGCCCATGTACTGTTGTCTCTAGGGGTTGGCTTATTGGATCCATTTTCTTCAAATAATGGATCCAAAAACCTTTTGCAAACGTTGATAAGTTTAGGAGAATTGTTCCAGTCCCCAAAAGCCCAGGTGGTGGGAGAAATGCTGAGAAAGTCAAAACATCTCAACAGTTTGGTTTTGCATATTAGTTTCTCTACCAATTTCAAGGCTTGATTTTCAAAGGATGGAGTCTCTGACTTGAAACTACTAATCAAACAAAGTGAAGAAGAAATTATTATTTTCTCTGATTAGGAAGAAAAGTGTGAAAGGGATGAAACACTGGAAAGTTTCACAAATTGATTTTGAGGTGGACAAGCAAAGAAAATCCTTTGTTGCACAGAGCACCATTTCTCAAATTTGCCAGATGCATTAGTCATCAGAGATCTATCTAAACATTGGTTATTAGAAATTCACATATGCACTTCAGTGACCATTAAGCAAGAGAGCAGGGAAGCATGAAGGACAGTGTTTAAATTGACTGTATGATACCAAGGAGTCAAGCTGAGTGTGGAGGTTAATTAGACTTGATTTCTCTGCTGTGATCTCAGTGTCTGGGAGAATCAGCTGCTGCAGAGGAGCAGCAAATGGAAAGTGTTTCATGTTTCCTAGACTACAATACAACTTACAGTGCCCTTCACCAGGAAACACACACTTTTTCTAGATGAAAAAAAACCACAACTGGAACTATTTGGAAAATATTAGAAATTGTTGACTCATTGAAACCAAAATGTGGTTTGGGACTGCACACACCAGCACTGATGAATGGAACATTTCTAGTCCTGTTTAGAGAAACAGTGAATCAGGAGTCCACTAGATCAGTCAGAAGAAAAGTCTGAGCCATTGCAGGTGTCTGGTGACTATGGCTATCAGTCAGAATATCAAGTCCCTGTTCTTTGCTTTCAGCTTCTCTAGGTTAGGATCTGGATTTCTGACTCAGAAAGCTTCTAGTTTGCTCCAGTAGTGAAGAGGAATGTTTCTGAAATCAGAAAAAAAACCAACATAGAAATGAAAGATAAGAGAAGGGAAGAAGAAATGAAAAAAAAAGTCTCCTCCCTTACCCAGCACTAAAGCCACATTGTCCATTGTGAATGATGCTGGGAAAAGAAATCTTCCTAAAAGGATTTAGCAACTGAGTAGCTGTGGCTAGTTGGTCAGTTGGCTCCAGAGTGAGGGGGAGCAGAGAAGACATGGAAAAAGACCAGCAACCAGAAAAGGCATTTTCACTGGAATGTGTGTGTGTGTGGGGATTTCTCCTGTTTCACAGCACAGCCTGAAAACAGCAATGTTTTCATTAATGGTAGAAGCCTATGAAGATGTCCCACCACATCTTAAACCAGATGCTGGAAAGCTGCCAGATTAGGTCACAACAAGTCTAACTCCTGATAGCTGGCTGAGACAGGCCTAACCATACATTTTCACCTCCTGCCCACCTGCCCCATCCCATCTTCAGCCCCACTCCCAGTCCCTTCACAGCTAGCTTGCAGAGGAGCACCTCACCATGCATGGCTAAGGCCCCATCAAAATGCCCACATGCCCAAAGTCTCACCTTAATGCTCTGCATTGCCTCCAGAGTATCATGTGTTTAGCAGAGAAGCCAACAGGTCATTTGAAACATGCCTCCCAAGTGCATATAAACCATCCCAGCCCTTTGGCAACTGGGCTGTTTGCTTTTAGCAACCCATGAAGGCATGGCAATTCACAGCCACATGATGTCTGCCACATGCAGGCAGTTAAGGAAATTAACTCTCCAGGAAACAGTTAGCTCTTACGGTGAAACCTTAGTAACAATCAGCTGCAGTTGATTTAATCCATTGCCATTGCAACACACTCATGGGCTAAAAAGATAGTTTTCATTTATTTATCTCTCTGTGTATATATATATATATATATATTTCCCCTGAAATAAACAGTTTATTTGGTGAGAATGAGCAGTAGTGAACAGAGACTGAAATGGACATCTTTTGAGTGTGGTTTTTAACAATGTATGTGTGTTCTCTTTCACTCATGCAGAGTGCTACCCCAGTGATGACAAATGCATGTGTGTTGCTCTGAGAAACTTGTTTAAGCATAGGAGCCATTGCTTCTGGTGGCAAGATTGCTCCTAGTCCTGTATAGGTCTTTCCATACTGTATCCCTCAGATGGTACTGATCTGTTACCTGCAGGCTACACTTTGCATAGGAAAGGTTTTTCACATGGCTGGAGAAATTGCCAGCTTAGTCCCTTCATGCACAACTCATTTCTTCTGGCAGGAAACAAGATAACAACAATGAAATGCTTCTTTATTCCTGTTCAGCCACAGAGTGTAAGAGCTGCTAGTGTAACCTAGCATATTCCTATGGTCCCTGATCCCATCCCCTTTATCAAGGAGTCCTGGATCCCTGGCACTCTCACCAGCATACCCAGGAGCATCAGAGCTGCACATCTCTGTGCTGGGGAGGTTTGGGGCCATGGGAGGCCTCTGACTGTATCTCACCAGTGCATCTCATGAGCTTATAATGCTATCTTTACAAAAGTGCATCAGCTTTACAGGCTGTCTTTTTCACATGGAAAGCTTTTAGCTTGATTTGATTTTATGGTAGGAGCCATGACTGGAGCATGTGTTACACTTCTGCAGCCCATTTACCAAAAACCCTTAATGACATCTGTGCCTCATGATCACTCATACTTAAAGCAAGACAAAACAAGAAGGAAAAAAATGAGGGAGGGAGGAGAATGGAGCTAAGTGTGAAGGGTGGCTCTCCTCAAACAGCATATGCACACTGATATATGAAATGAGATCCTATTCTCAACAATCTCCACAGGCCACTCATGCATGGTAATTGATGGAGGTAAGGTAATTAGCAAAGCCCAATGTCTCCTGTTACTCACCAGGAGCTAAAATGAGGGATTTAGCACAAGCCTTGAATAGCCTTGCTGAAGAACATACTGATATTCAACACTGAACTGCCTGGTGGCCAAAAGAGAGGCTGTGTAACCACCTGACCCTCCTGGAGAGTTGATAGGGCAAAGAGTGGAACCTGCCAAGGTGCCTTCTCAGTGTGGGTGCCCACTCCACTCACCTTCTCTCTCACCTTGCCCACTGCAACCTCACTTGTCATCACCATGGTGGGAAGAGGGCAATGGCACAAGTAAGACCCCAGGGAGCAAGGAGGGTAGCTGCCAGTGCTTTAACTGATTGTCTCTGAGTTGTTTGTACACCCTCCTTAAACTAAGCTGGTTCTCAGTGGAATGGAGGTCCTAGCTGGGAAGAGCTTATTCACAGAGGGCAAAAAACCCACCTAATTTGGGCCCTCAAGAAGTTAGGAACCTCTCAGCCCAAAAGGTAACCAAGCACTTGCTAGTGGTTTTATTTTGTTACTTTACTTAAATGCTCATAGTGAGTTTTCTTCTCTGGTTAGACAGCAGTTCCTTAAAAGCAGTTTATTTATAATGGAAAGGCTGACTCAACCTCACTTTAATAACCAGGAAAACACAACAGTAAAATGAAACAACAAATCATTGCTCTGACAGTAATGAGGCACTTGCTTAGACATTTATCTGTCCTTTTACAGGGCAGTAATTTTATGGTTGAAAAGTTTTTAAAGGTTATGTCTGGGGAGAAATTGCCATACCCTAGCTAAAACTGCTCCATTTAGCAGATGGTAACATTGTACAAAATTAATGCATTCATTTTCATTCTTAAAAACTAGTAAATATAGCTTATTTGATTTTCCTCCTGAAAGCTAAATTTATTAGCTACAAAACATAGAGACTATGCCAATTGTTTCAAGAGGATTATATCCTGTATTTCCCCCACTTTCTAACTGTTTTCCACCAGTATCACCTGGGTGACTCTTTCCCTCTCCATAGGAAACTTCAGAGGGGGTGACAGCTTTCTCCTGTCCCTTTTATCCCTCCATATATTTTCATGCTGAAGGTTTCTTTCCTTCACCTCCATTTAAAAAGCAGAAAGGCTGCCACTTGTTTGCTGAAAATGACTTTAAATTCATCAGCTCTCCCAGACCTAATAAAGTGACATGTTTACAATGTTAAAGGAAATCAGGTGTTTTAATGTTTAATGAAAAAAAATACATATTTATGTAGTGTTATAATAATACCTTTTGCCTGGCCTTTCTCAGCCTATTCATCACACAGCAATCTCCCCACACGATGCTGTGGAGCCTGTGTGCTGGAATTGCCATGCAATAATAAGCCCAAGTTCACCATAAATAATGTATGGCAGCAGCCTCCCCCATAGCTGCTGGCAATCGTGGCAGGTGGGACACATGTAGGGAAAGAGTCAACCCCTGGGCTTGTGGCAGCAAGGATGGAGCCAAGGAAAGCTTCTGGCCTGTGGGTCCCACTGCTTCATGCCCCTTGTGTTGCTTAGGTAAATCCCACTCATGACAGGAAGCTCTGCTAGAGTAGGTTTAAGTTGGACTTCAGGATAAAGTACTTCACCCAGAGGGTGGTGGAGCACTGCAACAGGCTCCCTAGAGTTGTAGCCATGGCACCAAACCTGACAGAACTCAAGAAGGATTTGAAAAACACCCTCAGGCACATGGTGTAATTTTTTGGGTTGTCCTGTACGTAGACAGGAGTTGGACTCAATGGTTCACATGAGTCTCTTCCAGCTCAGGACATTCTATGATTCTATACTGGTCCCACCACAGAAGTGCTGCTGGTTTCTTTCCTGCTGCTGGTCCCACTGAAAAGAGCTGGAAGCAGAAAGCTTGGACTCTGCTGGGCTCCTGGGTCACAGCTGTTGATGATGCCCTCTTCATTTTGAAGGCCAGCCTGCAGTCCTGCCACTGAAGGGAGGGCAGTGCACACAGGAGGAACATCACATTTTTTTCTGGCATTCAGCTATGCCATTCCCAGTTCCATGTGCACTGGTAGCCAGTTTGTTACCTGAATCTGTGGTGCTAAAGAGCTTTACTGCCCCAAGTGAGAAGTGTCCATGCTGGTTGAGATCCTTCTGTTAAAGGACAGAAACCAGTCCTTCCTTGAGCAGCTTTGTAGGTGATGGGAACCTTCAGTTTTATGATGGTTCCTTCTTGAGAAGAGAAGTTTTAAATCTAGTTGGTAAAGTTAGTGGTTGGGTATGCACCTCTCACCAAAAAATAAAGTAAATCCAGGAGAATTCAGTCATATTCATTAAAGAGAATAACAGCAGAGTCCCTTTGGCAAGCACATTTGATTATGGTTTATATTTGGCTTCCCAAGCCAGCTCCTACCTCACTGCAGCTGGGCTGAACATTCTGCTCTCTGGATGTAGCTCTGCAAGAGAAACATCTTGCTTACCTCTTACATATCACTTGTTCCCACACTTTGAAATACATCATTACCCATCACCATGTTGGCAGAGATCTGCTCAGAGGTGTTAATGCCATGGGCAAGTTTAGCCTTCTCCTGGCACATTTACTTACTGCTGGATCTCAGCATGGTTATTCTCACAAATCCTGTAAAAAAGAGCAGTCAGTGTAGGCAGGTGCAATCTTAACAGTTGGTAAACCACCATTTTTCCTTCCTTTTATTCCTCTTTGTATTAAATTGCCCTGAAGAGAACATCCTCCAGTTTTCCAACAAGCTGAAGCCCTTCCTGGGACTTCCCATTAAGAGATGCAGTGCTCCACTGCTGAGCAAGCCTAGGGAAAGGGCTTTCAAGAGGAGAAGCACAGCTTACTTCTCTGCTGAGTGGAAAGACACTTATTTTGTTCTAACACATATGTAACTGAGGCACTGATTGATTTATGGTGGCAAGCATGGTAGGATGTGAATCACATGTCCCAGTCTAACCTCATCTCTCCACCCTTAACTGTAGCTAAATTTAGTCTCTTCTCTGGCCAAGGCCTCATGGGACTTCTTTTATCCTTGTTGAACTATCCTATTCTGCCCCATGTGCAGAGGCTGGCACAGGTCTATAATGAAAACACACTGATTTTTAAGAGAGATTGCAGAGGGAGGTACAGAATTTCTCTCCAGTAATCCAACCTCCTTCACAGAGGTAGGAAAAATATATATCTTTAATTGATAGCCATGTCTTGTTCCTCCTCCTGCTGAACCGCCATCAGATTGTGGTTTTGTGCTAGAAAAACATCTGGAGAACATGTGATCCCTTATTTCTTTCAGCTGTCTGTCTTTGTTGAAGGCTAATTTCAACCTTCCTTGAAATTAGGAAGGTTGACTGGTATCCCTGAGCTCAGTATCTTTTCTTGCACCTGTAAATCTCAGAGCCAGCAGCTCCTGCATTCAGGCATGCAAAGCTAGAGACACTTGACACTCAAAGTAACTGCTGAGGTTAATAAAGGAATCTTGTCTGTGCTATGAAGACTCTGCAGTAGTGATCTCTGCAGTGATGCAATAGCAGTGATCTCTCTGGTGATGCAATAACACCACAGAACAAAATATCTGGCTATAGAAGCAACACTGGACTCTATGACAATAGCTCCTTTGAAATGGTTTTAAGAGAATGAGGTGTGTAAAGAAGTGGATGACATTGTCTCAGCATATTTCTGAACTAAAAGAGGATGAACCTGTTTTTTTCTGGTAACAATTGCTATCAGCATTGAGACATACTACAAGAAAAAAACTGCCATGATAAATCATCCCATTATACTCCTAGCCTTCTAACTGGAAGCCTTTTTTTGCCATTAAATTCTCTTTCTCAGTTCCCACAGTAAATTTGAAGTCACCATGATGCTTTTTTATAGGGAGGTACAATGTTTTCAGAGCTTTTATTGTTGTGGATTTCAGGATGATGTAATGAATAAACAAGCCAGGACTCTTGTCACACTGTTGGGATATGTTGATATTTTCTTCATTTAAACCAGCAAACTGAATAGCAGAGCATGCAGGCTCTGTAATGTGATTCTGACTGGTAAGCTTTTTTCCTCTTTCTCCACCTTTGTACTTAACCCAGAGTTCCTTGGGGGTTTTAAGTGTGTAGATTATATCCTAACTCAGAGCTTTCCTCATGGTCCAGTTTATCTTTCCATGGCTGATCCCAGACCTCCCCTTTCACAGTAGCTTACTGCTATGTAACATTAATGTCTGGTTTGGAAAAGCCACATTCAGTCATGTATGTTTGGCTTCTTCTGTGTAACAAGACTGACCAAAGAAAAGAAGACTGCCTTGTTTTCAATAGGTGTAAGCAGATGCTTGGAGCACCACCAGCAGTCCCAAACCCGTAGTTGTGGGAATGGCTTCTCTCCACTTCCCTGCTTGCAGCAATTTCTTCAGATAAACTGATCTCCCCTGCAAAAGAGTCTTTCTGTTACTGCTTTCAAAAGCCCAGAAATCATGACATCAGTTGTCCATTGAGAAAAAGACTTCTAATGAGGGAGAAAGCCTATCAATGGGACAAGTGAAAGGCCAGTTCGGTGCCTTAAAACTCAGGCCCAACAATACTGAGAACTGCACTCCCTTACCAGCTCCTTGCAGTCTGCTGTGGCCCAGATGTTCAAAGCCTGTCCCACCTTGGGGATTTTCCTCCTTTGAGGCTGTCCAGATGCTTTCACAAGCGGAAATCATTTCAGTTTTTCTACCAAAACTACTCAGGAGAATTTAGGTAGGTGCCATGTGTTTTATGAAAAGCCATATCAGATCTGATTAGACCAAGTGAGCATTAGGTCTAACATGGCTCTGACAGGAACCATCACCAGGTATGTCAAGGAAAAAGCAAAAACTTTCAGGAAAGGTGAAGAGGTGGTGTCCCATCTTGAACAATTTTCTTCCAGGCTTTCAGCAACTACTGGTTTAATAAAACAGGATGGCAACTTGTATAACTAACTACCTGCACTGAAGGCATTAATGATTTATTAGTATTCATCACCTAAAACCCTAGTCTTTTCTGAAACTTGTCATGCTCTTTCCCTCAAAACCTTATTTGGCAGTCAAAATTACAGGTCTGCTCTAGCTGTTTCCAAAACATTTCTCTTTCTGTTATGAATTTGTTCTCTCAATTTTAGTTTGTATTACTTACACAATATTATGGAGAAGGAAGAATTGTGAAATACAGGGAAAGTAAAATAATAATTATTGTCTTCTTCCATCAATTGGACATGGCATGTCCAAAAAGGGTAGTAGTACTTGACAATGACACACTGCTTTTCCTGGCCCCTTCTTCCTACTCCTATCTTCCATGAGGTTAATTAATTTCTATATTCTAGTTACCTTTTATATTCTCTAGTGCAGAGCTGTGCAACCAGCAAAGAAGCCTGGGATAGCAGAAACAACATTTAGACATTTCACTCTTTCTTACCTCTTGCTGATGGATTCTCTCTGCTCATACACCATTTTTACAATTAGTTTTGTTGCTAATCCCTAACACACTATCTGTAAATATTGTGCATAAAAAATTCTTTCTCCTACTTAATTCTAATCAAGAACTTTTATGATTTCAGTATTATTGTTTTTCTTCTAAAATCAATGCAAACCATTTCTTCCTATTGATGTGTGTTCTAGCTGCTTCCAGTCAATAGAGAACATTGGATCCAGGGATTTCAACAGAATTCCAGCTGTCTAACAACAGCTCTTACAGTTCAAGTTTGAGGGATGCCAAAGACTAACCTTTTCACAATAGCTGAGCAAGTTTGGGGCTTGAGGGATTTAAAGATCCATTTTGCCTCAAAATTAGTCCACCTTTGGGTCTAGACAAACACCTCCCTAGGATGTGACAATAATGTTTTGGAGGCCATTTGAGGAGATTACATTGCACAACCCATTACTGAGAGGTATCAGGTGTCTGAAAGAGTTACTTGAGAAAACCTCCTGGAACTGCTATCTCTAAAGTTGATGGTCAGCCAATAAACTGAGATCACACATGTGACATTATTAAGTGTCAGCTCCATTGCATGCTCTTTCCAGTGAAGTTTTCTCAGAGGTGTGTAAGCAGTCCTGTGGTTTGCTTGAGAGAAGACATGTTCACTGTAATATTTGGCCTTGGCTGGAGGATGACAAATTCAGTGGTGGTGGACAATCCAATAACTACATGTGTTGTTACATTATGCCTCTCAGCCAGACAAAAGCTTCTGCTGGAAGCCAGATTTATGTCTCGGATGAATCACATAATTCATCAGCAAAAGAGACCAGACCTATTGCTGCCTACAGAAGTTAGAGAAAGAACCTTTGAAGATGACAGGAGTGTGGTCCAAAGATTTTGTTCTGCAGTGTGTGAGGCTTTTCATGCTCTCGGCATGTTAGAACAGGCAGAGATGAATAGACACCTTGGGATCTCTGTAACTTTGTCACCCTGTGCTTACCAAGGCAATGAGTTGACCATAGAGACATTCCCAGGAGACATTCCATAACATCTCTGAAACCAGGACTGGACTTTCAAAGAAGCCAGGAGGAAAACACAGTATTTCCACTGGATGAGTTTCCTTTCTACTGAGGTCAGAGCATACTGAGAGCAGGTAATTCAGCTGTCTGCAAAAGGTTCCTGTACCCTCCCTGGCTTTAAAAAAAAAAAAAAAAAAAAAGGAGCCAGCATTCCCATGCTCTTCCTCACAGAAAGGTTTTGTGCAAAACAACTTGCCAGCAACTTTAAGCAAGCTGTGGCCCTGTCTTCTTTTAGATGCCCCCTTGAAGTCACAAATTTTCTCTGTATTGATTCATTCTAGAAGAAGCAAGTGAAATGGAACAGGTGGGACCATCTTGTAGGTATCTGATACCCTCAAATTCCTTGTACCTCAGCCATTGAAACAGGAGGCTTAGTCATGGCATTACTCACAGTAGCTGGCAGCCTCCTACAACTTTTGCTGGTGCTATTACATCTTTCATCACACTTCCATTCAGTTGATCAAAAGCATCTGCTGAGTTAAAGAGATGGGGGGCTAGATATGTTCTTTTTTCTTTTTTTTTTCCCCCTGAAAAGTAGGTCAGTACTGAATATCTCTCTTCTCTAAAAGGTTTCTAGCTGTACATATAGTGATTTTTCAGATCAGAAGCAATTGCTTCTTCACAGGACACAGAGAACTGAGAAGCAGGCAGAAGGCAGGTGGGCACATAAACAGTACCTCCTGTCTCTTCCAGCAGGTAAAATGAAACCAGTTATAAATACTATTTGAAACTGGTTATAAAACGATTCTATGAGTCTATGAAGTGTAAGGAGCTGAGGGTCCCTGTGCTGCAGCCACAAGCTCTCATCTGTATCTCACAGGCAGTGGCAACAGAGCGAACACGCTGAAGGCTGGACAAGAGGGAGCAAAGCCCCATTGCTTGGCTAGGCACAGGGCGACTCAGTTACCGCCACAGGCTGGTCCTGCTGCTGCTCCCCAGCCAGCAGGGTTCTCCTCCAGCGACAGCTTATCACGCACAGGCTGTGCCAAGGCTCCTCTGTGCATACTGCAGGGGAGAAGAGGGAAGCTCGGTGCGGCTGTGAAGCTGCTGCGGAACAGCCGTCGGCGGGGAGACACTGCCACCTCCCGACCCAACAGTCTGCTGGTGGACCCTCACATGCTGGGTGGGTGGGGGAGTGGAAACAGCTAGGGGTGAGGTGCCTGAAGCCCCAAGACTGGTTCAAACTCACTTTTTGTTTGCATGGGGGGTTTGGAGACCTTGGCCGCAGGCAGTGATGGGAGGTCACCCTCCAGGTGGTCACGGGCTGATGTGGAAGGTAGCACAGTGAGCTTGAGATGCTACAGGGATAAAGCCCAAATGCAGCAGGGAGCTTGGGAGGCATACAAAAGAGCTTGGAGCTGGAAACTGAGTAGGCTACCACAGGTCATACCTGGCACCAGATAGGAATCAGTAAACTGCCTATGCCTTCTCCTGCCCATACCCTCTAGCCACACACTTAACCAATTTCCTGCAGGAGAAAGGCATTTAAAGGAAGCAACAGCATAACATTCTTCTCAAAAGCAACCCTAATATGTGCTGGAAATCACCACAAATTCATGCACCTTTATATTTAGCCATTAAAAAATACAATTTCAAATCAAGCAAACTGGAGTTTGGAAGATAAGGACGCATTGGACATTAAGAAAAATGTCTTCACTGAAAGAGTTGTTAGGCTTTGGCCCAGGCTGCCCAGGGGAGTGGTGGAGTCATCATCCCTGAAGGTGTTTAAAAAATATATGTATGTAGTACTCAGGGACATAGTTTAGTGGTATGGGGGTGTTGGATTGACAGTTGGACTTGAAGATCTTAGAGGTCTCTTCCAACCTTAATGATTCTGTGATTCTGTGAAAAGCAAATTCTGCTTTGTCTCTGCATGCAGTCTCTGTGCCTGGCTGTGGGACACTGGTGGAAGTGCAGTTTGCTGCTAAACTAAGGCCAGTAATTCCCAGCCAAAGCACCAGGGGTCATTCCACTCTTTATCTCCACCTTAGACCTGATTCTCAGCACAACAGCACTAGCAACACCTTTCCCCTTCTCTTCTCCCTTCCGACTGCCTACGACAAACCTGAACTGCACAAAAGGTTGTGTTTAGACAGGAAAGTGGTGGGAATTTTGTCTGAGTAAAGACAGGAGGATCTGTGCCGGTGGAAAGGCTTTTGAGTGGTTTACAGTATTTGCCTGCAGTTGTACACATTCCTTGGACAAATCACGTCCACTCATTTATTATCCACTCTAAACAACGCAGTGGGTCTAGTACACAGGTGTGTCCCTCACCCAGCTTCAGGCTGGAGATGTCCACAGTGGAATGCAATGTTTCCACACAGAGATTAGTTATGTTAATGCAACATCACAGGTGACTGATTTGGAGGGGGCAGGGAGAGAAGGGAATACAGGAGGAAAAATAAGCTGAACAAAATGTTCATACGAATTTAGAATAAAATTACCAAGAACAGGTGTTTGCTTTTCCCCTGACATGTACAAAATTGTGATGGATTTTTGGGTTTAATAATAACTCATGTTTAAAATTTAAGTAATGCTCTAGCTAGTGATGATGATCTAAAAGGCATGGAAATTAATGGGAAGTGTCCCTGGGTTTCAGGTCATGCCACATGTGTCAGCTGGATTTATTTGTCACGACAGTAGTAATGAGGAATAGATTGTTTGAGGTTAGAATACCTAGGGTTTTGCTTATGCTTAAAGAAGGTTACACAATTAATATTTGTTTTAACATATTTATGCACCTCCTGTCAACTACTGTGAATGTTTTCCATGCTAAATGTAAGGTGTCTGAGGCACAGAACCTCACAGGAACAAAAAAGCAATTTTAGAGGAAGGTAAAAGCTGCACACATACACATTTGTGTGCCACCTTTCTGTGGCTGTGAATTGCATCTCCTATGTAAGCTGTGCAGTACACAGGACTGATTTGGGCAAAGAACTGAGTGCTAAAACCCAACCATACCCACCAGAAAGTTAACTTCTTCCTCAGTTTTCCAAAGTATCTCAACACATGAGTTTTGCTGTTCTCACAGCCTTAACATTTATTTGCTATAACAGGCTCTGGTGCCTCAGTTCATGTCCGTCCAGCACTTACCCAGGTAATGTAGCCTGAAACCTTTAATGGATGCCTAAGATTACACCACGTCCACACTCACTCCCTGGCTTGTCTGAAAGTTTTTCATCATCTTGGCCAAGAGTTTCCATCCTCTTTAGTCCCCAGAAACATCAGGCAACCCCAATGCAATTTATTGCCATTTATAGTTTCTTCACATGAACGTCACCTCCAAAATATTTGTTAGAAAAATTAGTCATTTACAATAAATGTTACATTTTTACAAGAAAATGCAGCAATTATTTATTAAGCATCTGGATTTTTTCAGCACCACTTCATAATGGGGATGAGCCTGAACTGGAACACCTGATCTAAAGCCTTTTCTGACTTTTGGAGAATTTCAGATCCAAGTTCTTGAGGGCTGGGATTGTCTTCACTTTGAGTCTTCTACAGCTCTGAGCACATTGTTGGCACTGAACAAATAAACAATAGTAATCCAAATCTGGACCAGAAATGAATGGCTAGGGTGCATCTGCACTTCATAAAAAAAGAAGTATACATCTTCCACATCATCCATGTTACATCAGATGCAATGCCTTCTTTCTCTTGTAACCAAAAATGATCACAGTTAGGAAATACAACCTCCAGCCCACAGCTCACAAGGTTGCCAGGGAAAAACACCTTCCTTCATGGTAGCTCCAGCCATAATCCAGAGGTGTGAATTGGGGTGATGAAGTGGCTTTTAGACAAGTGCCTCAGGGCAATGATAAACTTGAAGTATGGCAGCACCTGCTGCAAAGCCCACCTGGGCTGGGGCCCAGCCTCTGGCCAGCAGGCACAACTAGCAGGGAAGGAGTAAGCTGCATGTGATGGCACGAGGGAAACATGAACTTGTGGCTGAGTCCCATCACAGAAATTGAACCAGTTGTTTCATTCAGTCCCAGCTCAGGACTCAGCCACTCAGCACTCCTGAGACAATGAACACTTCATATAAGGAACGGGATACTGGGGACCTTCCCCTCACAATGTTGTCACCTGCCCAAATCTTTCTGTTAACATCACCACAACTTTACTTGAAGAGTGGACCTGGGGTTTAGGCCACTCTTTGGAAGTGTTCAGATTTGAAAACTAAAAAAATGACTGAAAAGCATCTCACATTGTCTTCCCTCAGGAAAGAGAAGTGCCCATTTTTAACAGGGACAGCCCCAAATGTGGTATTTCAGTAGCATTTATTATCATCTGTACTGCTTTGGTCCAAAAGCTATGCTAAATTTTCCTTAGCATCTGCTTTTGGATATTTGGCTTTATATGTGCTCTGCAGTGGAAATGAAGAAATGGTGAAAACTTCTGGCAGTTTGCAGAGAACAGAAGGAGAGAACATAGATGGAAAAGCACTCCAGCAGAGGTGGAGTAATGGCAACTGATATGCAAGAGGAAGTCATAGGAAACAATGCAATCTAACTTGTTCCAGCTGCCTGAGCAATCACAGGGACAGTGCCAGATGTAATGTAGCTCTGGTTAGCATGAGCTGAAATGTGGGATAGCCTCCAAAAACAAGGATGGGGAGAAAAGAAGCAGCAGCTTGTTTGTGAACAAGAGATTAAACTATTTGGTTGGTAAAATACATACAAAAGAGGTATCCTTTTCCTTTGCCCTGTGTGCAAATCACATCTAATCTGGGGAAAAGGCAAAGGCAAAAAAAAAAGTCCAGTTTGTGGCTGTGCTGAGTGGTATGACAAACTCTTGAGGCCATGCTAAATGGGGAGAAGAGCTTGGGGAGTGTTACTGTGGTTGTGCAGCAATTGAATCCAATGTTTTAACAAACTACTGCTGCTCTGTTTGAGAAACAGCATTTGTAAAATGTGAATCAACCAGGGTGACTCACAACAAGAGAGAAGCTCTGAGAGCCCCTCCATTAGGTGTAGGGTACATTGATGATCAGTTCATCCCATGATTATGCTGTAGGATGGAAAGCCTGGGTTACCTTGGGACTAGTTACCTAAGGTACAAATGGCCAAGGACTATGGTAACAGCTTAGCCTATGTGGCCAAGGAAGAGAACAAATAAGTTTATTCTGAACTCCCTTCTACTGATATTTATCTAAATCTATCTCAAATCACTTTATACTATATTCAGTTGTGTTTATGACTGTTGAGTTTTTACATGGCCTTTCCCTCAGGCTATGTAGATGGTGAAGGAAACCCAGAAGGACCAGGTAGATCATATTGCCTTATCCACCCTATTGCCTGCTTTTGCCTGTTTCCTGACTTGTGAGAGGACAGGCAGAGCACAGCATGGGCAGGACAAGCAGGAATTCCAGTGCTTCTTCAGAAGTGTTTTACAAAAGGAAATAAGGAAGGATCATTCTGCCTTGGTTTCCAGAGCATATTAAGAAATACCTTCAAGATATCTTCCCACTTTTAACTTGTTTGTGTTTTCTCCATGAAGGTAGGATTCAGCTGTCTAATCTGCACAAAGTAACAAGTCAATCTGCATCATGTGCTTGAGGGCAAAGGATGCTGCATGGGCTTCACTAATTTTTCAAAGTGGCTTAGCAATGACTGCCATTATTCATCTGTGCTAAAGTGACAAAGCAGCAGGAGATGGGGAGCATTGTTATCCTCGTTTTACACAAAGAAAGGAAGACATAGGGAACTCAGACAGTTTACTTACTCTAGGGTTTTAGTCTAGCTCCCTTCTTTCTCTGACAGAGAAGTCACAGCTTGGAGAAGGACAGCAGGCACTGCACTAGTATAGGCCTGCCACTCATTATCATTCTCAGCTAGGAAAACAAAACGAGTAAGATCAGATCTGTCAGCTTTGCAAGACAGTGAAAAAAAACCCTGAAAAGCAGAGTTAATCCTTCAATGTAACAACAGAGCAGACTTCAACAGCAAAATTTCTACTCCATTTACA
This sequence comes from Galbula dea, assembly GCA_013399015.1. NCBI lineage: Eukaryota > Metazoa > Chordata > Aves > Piciformes > Galbulidae > Galbula > Galbula dea. The sequence goes on from VWZX01005643.1 coordinate 1,072,819, forward strand.
GTTTCTGAGCAATGCTGTGGTTGTTCTTCCTGCAAATATGATCAATTATCATCTACTTGTTAACATTTATAGATGTTGCCACATAATGGAGATATGGCTGTTCCTTCCCCCGCAACCACAGTCTGTTTGAGGGATAAAAGCTGTTGCTTTCTTACCATCAAAATGCCATAAGTCTTACGAGTATCAGATCTGCCTTGAGTTCTTGCCACAGAAATGCTTTACATTTATCACCTGGCATGTGCCACCTCTGTGCCCTTTTTCCCAGGGACCCCACTTCTGTGGAAATATTAATAAATGACAAATTGCATTTATGTAATCTTGTGAAATGTTTTGACTGCTAAAGTTGTTCCATAGCAGTTCATTAAAGGACACATAAAGTATTTAAGTTTACATTTTATAAAAGGATCAGGAATGGCCTGGCTGATAGCTTGCTTTCTATTGAGCATCTGTTTCCTATTTTTTTAAGGGCTTACAGCAGTGGTTGGCCAGTTTTCTACTGATAGTTGATCTTAACTGGATCAAAACATTGTAATTTCTTAACAAAGGTTAGAGAGTGTCCTTCTAACACAGCTTCCTATGGCTGCAACTAACAATGTCTGTTCATCAACATCTGGTCTCAAAATATTAAAAATGATAAACACTTCCAGATACAACCCATCTGGCCTCCCCAAATTCTTCATCTGCATGATTTTGCTTTCTTTTTAAAATCCAAACACAGACTTAGTTTGGCCCTGCTACATTACTGAAGAATCCTCCTCTTTGTAAGTGTGGGGCAAAACCCGTGGTTGAGTTTTGTTAGAAGCAGCCATCTGTATCTGGCCAAGTGTTGTGTCTAACATTGGCTGCATTGGTAAGTGATAAGTGGAAATCCTTTGCTTGGTTAGCATACAGTATCTGCTTGATTCAAAGGGAGGCTGAGATGAAATCGTGGTGAATTGAAGGAGTAGTGAAGTTTGCAATGCTGGCTGCAATCGAGGCTTTGAAAGCTGTTTGCTTGCTGCCCATCTGCATCATTTCAGTCCCTTCAAAGACAGCACCAAGGATTGTTGCCTGGTGCAAATATAGTCACTGTTTGTGATTCATTTCTTCGCTCCAATGTCTCAGGCTTTCTTGAGCAGCATAGTCCTTGGCTCTTACACCCTGCAGACAGGTCTTCAACATTGTAAGGGTCAGAGCAGTGGAGGGGGGACTACCCCTCTCCACCCTGGCCAGAGATATTTCCTGTGGGATGGCTGTTGCTGCTGTGACTAAACAACACTGGACTACTTCCTCTGGCCTCTTTCCCCTTCCTTTTCGTTTTCCATGCCAATTCAAGGAGTTCTGTACTCTTGAGTCCCTGACTGCTTTACTCAGTTGGAAAGATGATTTGTATTTCATATACACAGGGAAATAACAAGTCATTCTTACTCAGATAACTCTCTGCAAAGTATAAATTGTCATTGGTTTCATTAGTTTTTAATTAATGATGCTATTTAATGTTCAAAATTATGTATAGAAAGGAATAGTGACATTAATAAAAACATATGGAAATTAATAAAGGTGTGGGAGATAAGTATTTGAAGTTCAGTCAAAGTCAGAAGTTCATCTTATTTTTGTGTCCCTCAATGGTCTAACTTACAAAGAAACCATACTTCTCCCTGAGCTTTTAAAAAACTGAACAGGTTCCAGTAAGCTCTGAAGCCAGGACACTGAACAGGCCTTTTACCCCAGCTGTAGCACTCCAGCTTAAAGCTGAAGAGGTAATCAAGCTGGGAATTAACGTGTCTTTTACTCTTCCAAGCTTTTACTGGCAATAATGAGAGCATCTTCACATTAAAAACAGCAACAGACAGCATTTTTGGATAGGAGAATGTCAGTGCAAGGATCTCTTGGTCCAAAGATACCTGGTACCCCACGTTCCGTTGCACAATACTTCATCCAGAAATACACTGAAGATCATGACCATACCTTGGATGGGATTGTTGATAATGACAGCCACAAAAATTTGAACCACATAGACAACAGTACTAATTACAGATTTTAATTTCGTAATGGAAAAAATTCTAGTCAGGTCAGACAGTCTGTATGTTTCATTCTATTGCCGTGTTCATTGGTTGCATATTCTAAATTCAGTTTGAAACCAACTTTCCTGACTGAAGCAGAGACAGAAAACATCATCCCAACACTGTACCTCATCTCTCATGACAGATGTGGCTGTTGCTAATGCTTCCTATAGTGATAATATCTTCCCAGGTGCTGAGAAACAAAAGCACAGTCACACCATATAGTAATCTGAGTAAAGCAATGGTCTACTGGTGCACTAGTTATCTATGCTGCTGTTGCTATCTCTTAAATGTAACTGCATCCATAAGTAAGTGCCAAGTGCATCAGCTAGAAGATGCCCTAAAAGGTTTGGGAATGACAAATCAATGAGAAAACCCCATTGTGTGCTTGTGTGACACTTAGATGAAACTGAATTAATTTAAGACTGAATTTGGGCAACATTATGGTTAGGATTTTTTCTGCTGAATAAATTTGCTACCATCCATGGTCACTGAAAGTCAATATTAGATGTTGTACTCAATATCAGAGAATAATGCAGTACATCACATATTTGTTTGTGTCAACATTGGAACCATGAGTCTGAGATGAGAGTTATTCATTGAATCAAGACAGTGAAATTTTGCCATTATCTCTGTAAGAATAACTGCTATAAACACAGATTAAATAGTTCAAAGAAGCTCTATATGAGACATAAATGATTGCATAATTCAACATAGCTGACAAGCTAAGAAAACTGTATCATAGAATCATAGAAGCCTTTAGGTTGGAAAAGTCTTTATGACCATCGAGTCAAACCTTGTTCTCAAAACAGAATAGCCTCAGCAAATACTTTACTTTTCCTAGGCAGCTCAAAAAAGATGAAAATAACCAAATCAGATGACTTGCTGTTACTTCTTGTCTAGTCCTTGAAAGGTTTTTTCCTTTCATTAAACAAAAATAGTTGAGTCAGAATCTGGGTTTGTTTCTCCTGAGACTAATAGCAATAGCATGATTTCCGCAGTAAGGAAACAAATCCATTTTGCCAGAACAATGCTGTAAGAACCTATCCATGCTCTCTGACATGTAGATGACATTAGCATTCTATTTTCTTATCTGATAGCATTGTTTTAATATGAGCTTCTTATTGCTTTGAAAGGTTTCTTGATCTGACCTCAAGACCCCTGAATAGTGATGGCCTAAAACTGTTTCAAATAAGGCTTTTTGAATAGAAGAGCAAGCAATAAGAAAACTATTCTGTCTTCAAACTCATCTGCTCAAGCATCCAGATAACTGCAAATCAATTTTAAATTGTGCAGAAGCATCTAAAATATAAATAAATTGCCTCTTTAGTTTTCTTTTTCACGGTCTGTTTTTACTCACAAGTTAGTCAATAGCTAAAGGCTGGGAGGCAGAATAACATTAATTATCAGAAAAAATATTTCAGAGGAACATTTTATATATACAAATATACAATCTGGTTGCTGGAAGACTTCATGGATGCTGTGGATATGAACAGTCAAACTAAGAACTAAAAGCTTTAGCTGTTCAGTGATACACTTAATTAAGCTGTTCCCATTTAGTAACAGATTTCTATCCATTCCATTTGCATTACAAGTTCCTTCAATTGTACAAGTTCAGTCTTTTAAAAAAGGAATGTATTTCCTCCTCTGGGTAAATATGAAATCTCTTAGGGATCATTTACACATGAAAATCAGCCTGGCACAAATGCAGGTGGCAAGCTAAATGCAGTAACAATTTTTTGTATAATTTCACATGTAGATATTGTTATTACACAATAAAATTGTCCACTCATGGGATTGTTCAGGAATGTTGATCCAGAATTGCTGCTCTAGAAAAACTGTTTAGGTGCCATACCACACTTGGAAAAGTCCTTCTGATCTAAGTCATATAAACCAGAAGAAGGATCAAGAAAGACAGAAGGAATTGTGAGGCCCACATTGTCTAGGCAGGTAGAAAATCATTAAGAGAGATGCCAACACCCAGCCAAGCCTTCATGCTTTAATTCCAAAAGATTTCGCTCTTTAATTTTCAGATTTATGGCAACAAGTGTGTACAGTGATGAGATCAGAACTATGATTCCTTGAAACCAGCCCTACACTCACCTATTCAGATGTTGCCTCTCCTCAGGATAGCTAACACAGGCAGATGAGAAAGTAAAGAGCTTGTACATCACACACAGAAATTATATTGACCACTATATTAAAGTAAGCAAGGGCTGTGATTTAATCTTACTTTTAGAGTCAATTGCACAGAGAACTGAAGAGGGACTCCCCTTGTAACACTCAGCTGGTCCCACTTGCCTGTCATCTTGCCCAGAGGGAGGGCTTCCTATCCCTTCCACCAAAATGCTGGAGGTTGATCTTGTTTGAGGACAAGACAGCTGAAGGAGATCAGCTCTCTGTGGTGTGAAAATGGTTGCTGAGATTTCATACTGATGAATCTCAATCATGTGCTTGCGGTCAGCCCCTGGTCCAGATGAGTTAATGATCCCTTGTATCCTTAACCACTGGGAAATGGTGTAGCTCTCAAAATGTTCCCTTCTTAGAGGAAGCCCAGAGCACAGTTGTACAGTGTCTTATTCTGCTTGTAAACATTCTGCAATGCTAACACTGACTTTGGGCTTGTCCTGGTGACTTCACTGTCTGCAGACATTTAGTGAACTAAGGAGAGGTCCTGTAGAGCTGCAAAACTGTGACAACTGTCAAGAAACAAGCATTGAATTGAATGTGTTACAAGACCATAAACTAACTACTGGCAGCTAAAACCTCACAGCTTATTGCTGGTCACATCTACACTTCTTCTGCCCATTTCAGGCAGGAAGATTAAGAGGAACATTTGTGTGTTTTCTTGCCTAAAGACAAAAAACTCTTTGTAAAAATATAAAACCTGGAAACAAGTTGGCTGGTGAGATCTTAAAATACTGGCTGCAAATCAAAGACAAGAAAGGTATTGGTGAAGGCCATGTCACACACAAAGAAGAACACAGTGATATTCAGCTTTGGAACCTTCCTTGGGCTGTAGAAACAAATCAAGCTTCATTTAGTCAAAATATCTTCACAACTAGACAGAGTTCTGCTTTGTTTTTATATCTTAAATGTAAGCATGGATGTAAAAGGGCATCGATGACTACATGAAGCTGTACATTTGCTTTTTGTACAAAAAGAAAGTATTTTCCTAAGGCCTATCCCAACCACATCACTCAACAACACCCTTTAGAAATAGCATCTCCTCTTACAAATAAAAAAGGATCCAATATTCATATGATCATTATTGCTTAAGATGCTGTTTGCCCTTACAAAGTACAAGGCAATAGATTTCTAAAACTAAGACCTATACAATAAATTGACCTTGACCTCTAAAGGTCAAATTCATCATTAGCTTAATTTCTCTGCAGAACACACTCATAACAACAATTTTTTTACTTCCTGAGTATTTGCCTAGGCTGAGACTGTGGCAGATCTTTACACCTCAGTGAGGTGACTCTAGGATTATCATGTAATTAATTAATTAATGTCCAAACTGTCATCTTTACTCCCTATTAAGAAAGAGTTAAACAAAAAGTTTTAATAGAAATTTTAATAACAAAAGACATTTATGATGTTTACTTAAATTTTCTGGACCAGTAAGTCTGAATGACATGAGTTATTGGATGTTATATCTGGCCAAAAAATCTTTTTGACCAGTCTAAGTTTTACTACATGCTGAGCTGCCAGCATTCCTATTGGAAAAAAAAAAAAACCTGTGGTCAAATCCTAGTTTTCTCAGTGAAATCTGGATTCAGAATAGCCATTCATGCCAGAAAGTACCTTTTGAAGTTTACATTAACATGGATATTTATTTATTTTCCCTCTGTAACAATGACAGTGGTTGAGATAAACTGTTTAATTCTAAATAGAAAACACATCTGCTGTTTCTGCATTGTTTGTGGTTGCTGGAGGGGTGACAATTTAAACCAAGTAGCACACATGACATTTTAAGTGAGATGTTGTATGAGGATTTGCAGCTGCTGTGCTTTCCTATTTTCCTCTCTCCTGATGGCAGTGCTCTGTTGCAGGGCCTGTAAACCTTTCCATCCCCAGCACAGCTCTCAAAGGGAAAGTTTATACATAGCCTTACATATATGCATGCATATGTAAATACATGTGATAGTTTTTACATGCTCATTCTCATTTCTTTTCAGCAGAAGAGCATTTTCTACACTGATTGGGATTTCAGCAGCCAGCACATCTCTGGGACAATCAAATTAGGCCAGGTTTTACTAATGGTTGGGTAACTAGTAGGCATCTTAGGCTTCCAAAAGCAACCTTCAGTTGAGTGCGGTCAGTGATGTTCAGCCCACCAGTGCTTGACATCATGGTCTACTTGAGGTTCTGGAGTGTTTGAAATGCCCCTGTGCTGTGACTCATTTAGTACTGGGGAGCCATGAGGCCAACCCTGAGCTGGCCCCATTCTCTCCAGTAACATCCCTGTTATCTCAAGGCTGCTGGACAGCGAGCGTTAAACAAACAGAATGTGCTGAGGGATTGGACTTAGAAAGGTAGTTGGAGGATAGAATGGTTGGCCCTCCTCCAGCCAGGGGAGCTGTGAGAAGAGACACAAGAGTTGTCCTGGCTCCCCACTAGCATCCCCTTCTGCCTGAGGAGACTTTAATGTGGGATGTTATCTACTCTCTGCCCCAGGTAAAAGCTGGTTGAGTAACAGACTTCATTTGTGTCCAAGCAACTCACAAGTGCAAACCCTGTGTGCAAAGGTGGGCACCTCTGAAAGGCACACTGCAGTGCCAACACCTAAACTAGGGTTAAATTACCTTTTTTTTTGGATCCCTGTAGGGGTTTTGTTGCAAGAACATACTGCTCCTGTCAGCTTAATCGACTTGACCCTAAATAAATGGGAATTACATTTCTAAATCATTTTGATAGTTTGGAAATTTTGCCTGCTTACTAGGCTGAGGCAGTGAAATTCCCTGTTTCCTTCACTCTAGTGTTTCTACATCTCTTTGGGTTTTATAAAAGCCTGGGGTTTGACAGTGCAGTAGTGCAATCCACCAACAATAAAGACAGTGTGGGTTGTTACTTGACTCCTATATTATGGCTGGAGACACTAAAAACTTCTAAGCAATGCAAAAAATCTTGGGCCAGAGTCTGAAGGAGGATTAGGGCCCAAGAGCAAACTGCACACAGCCTCCTCTGCATTTCTCCTTATTTTTTTCTTTTCAGCTCAAAGATAGGTGTTGGTATTTTATTTTGCTATAGTTTCCTAGAGAAGAGACTTCCTCTTTCCCTTCTTGAAAAATCCTTCCTTGGATCTGTATGGAAAATTATGACGTTTTCTTTGCCGTTGTGGGATATTGTGGTTCCTCCTCTCTGTTGCCCCAGAAAAGCAAAAGCTTCTCTTTGGAGCTTATAAAATACATTGAGTAGAGCAAATTAGCTCCCTTGGGAGGAACCAGATTACAACCAACTGAAAACATCAAAAGAAAAATAATTCCCAGGGAGGAGCCCCAGTATGGACCTCCAGGTCATCTTCCCTCACTTTCCATCGCTCAAACTGAACTTTGTCCCATGCTACTAATGTGCCCAGCATACTTCTCAGAAACAAAGGCTTAACACACCCAGCCAAGTGCAAGTTTAACATAAATGTGCTGCCTCTTCCTCCAGTTACACTTGTGAGAAATTGTTTGTGTTTTAAGAGGGAGGACAGGGAAATCAGTTCCCAGGTTGGGCCTCGCTTAACAGCCACACAGGCTGGGAGGAGAGAGGCCAACCCTGGTGCAGGGTGCCCGTGCTCGTTTGCCCTCAGACACCACTAGCAAGCCACATGCCGTCCAGGATTTGCTTTTGCAAGGTCATGGGGTGTTTGGGTTTTGTTTGTAACACTGGCCTCCACACAGCAGCCACAGAGAGCAGGGTTGTGGTTTTCTGTCAGTTCAGGGCTGCCGAAGAAACCACACAACAGCCATTCGGCAGATGAACTCGAATAATGCCACAGCACTTGGGTGGCCATATTTATACTGGGCCAGCCAGGAATGTCAGGATTTCAGCATTCACAAAAAATGCACTTCTGGCACAAACTCTCTCTTGTCATTTCAGCTCCACTCCTCAGTCTCAAATGATCCATATTGTTAGGAGAGCCTCAGTGTTTGGACTAGAATGTGTTTCCCCACTCCATGGGTTTCAGGAGTAAGGAAATGAGCCCTGCCCAGACATCCTTTTCGGCAGTTCTGCTTTCCTCTGAGTGACCAATGGCAAACATGAGATGGGAGAGAGATACATCTGAGCTTATGCAATCTGTCACAGCACAACACAGGCTTTTTACCCTTGGATCTATCCCATCCCTGCCTGCACAGCCATATTTTAAGGATTTGTCATGGGTCACATCTGCCAGCAATCATCTGGAAGAAACATGGAAAAAAGAGCAATGTGCATTAGCTCCACTCTTCCTCCAGCAGCCCTCCTGTGTTCTTGACAAATGGACAAACCCCCATGTTGAAGACAACCAGCCTAAACCCCTCCCCAGAGAAGCAACTGGGAAGCTACCATGAGTTCCAGCAGACTTTGTCTCAGAGGATCAGAAACTTGATCAGAAACCTACTCATACAGGAGGAGGTGAGGAGCCAAGGCACAACTTCACATCTCCCCAAAACCGTCAGCCCAACAAAGAGGCTTTGAGCCCTGTAGTGGGCAAGGTCATCAGGAAAACTGGTTTACCACTCAAAAGTGTGGTCTGGGAAGAATAGTAGGGGATTTTAGACTTGTTCAGGATTCCTGGGCATCTGACAGGCCAGGGGAAGCAGATCTTCACTCCCTCCTACCTAACTGCTTCATGCTTCAGAGCCCTGAGTGTCCTTGTCACTGCAAGAGCTGATCATTTGCACCAGTCTCCCTGTGGCTGCAGCAGCTCCCAGTAATAGCAATTTAATTGCTCTTCATCTCTACAGCTCATTTACCTTTAAGTGCAAGGTCTGGTATGCTTTGAAAGTCTCAGATTTAGTCCATATGTGCAATCTACCTGCAGACCAGACATCTCCCAGAAGAGGTTTGTTCTTTTGTACATGGTTCCTAGACCAGGAAGCCCCTGGTAGGAATAGAGAAGCTCTGATGATAGTTAAAATGGACAAGTAAAGATACCCCTGTAAATTGAGAGAGGAGTGGCACCAGCCTTTCAGAAACAATGGTAGATGAGCATGTTCTTGTGGATCTTCCAATCTTAGTGCTCTCTCCAGTTGGACTTTGGTTCCAGCACTGCTTTTTCAGAATTATGCCACTTCTCTATGCTCTTCATACACTAGCCCTGATGGACAAAATAACCAAGGAGGATTTATAAAAGAAAAATAAAGTTCTAAAATACTGCTTTAAAAGAAGTACAGATTTAAATACTGGAGTACCAAAATCAAGCACTTCCAAATGAGTATTAATATAGTTTTTGCAAGTGATGTTTTACTATCACATAATACCACCTCCATAAAATAGTACTGATGTTGCCTTTGATCATTTAGAAGCACTTACCACATCTGGAGAAAAGTCTCCCTGCAAAATTTTCTAAAGTATTATAGGACTTGGTAGAATCTTTTCCTATGTGTGATCAATGAACCCCCAGAAACAGCTGGTGCTGACACAAACATACTTTGAAACCTGGAGGCTTGACCCATAGACATCTCTCTTCAGCCAAGGCAGTGGGCCAGGTGTTTAAGATACAGGAATTGCCAAAGTGCTTGGAGATGAAATGGGAGCAAGACCAGTGAAACATTCAATCTGTTAGCAGTCCTTCAGTGTCCTTTTACAGATTTTCTGGGTTTTGTTCTTTGATTTGGAAAATTCAGAGCAGAAGAGAGGTTTACCCAATTCCCATTGAACAACTTTCTCAGAACAAAGAACAGTTTCTTGAAGAAAGCATCAAAGTGTATTGGAAGATCCATACCAAGGCACATTAATTACTATAAAGATGTTCCTTAAATACACTATGAACAGGAAATATTGAACACAAATAATATACAAACCAACAAAAAAATCACAATCCCAGGGATGGGAAACTGATCCAAGCTCTATTCATGTTAGTGCAAAGTTTGCCAGATAGATTTCATCTGTCTCATGAGGGGTCAGTCCTGAGCTACAAAAATAATTCACTGAACACTGTGAACTTGAGGAATGACAAATGGAAATCAGGGAAACACCTATATAGTTTGATGTCATCTTTGCAGGTGTTATTCTGGCAATAGGGCAAGGACAGGAAGCTTGAATTATTCAAGCCAACTATGTTCACTGAAAGTCAGTGTAGATGTGCTCAGCAGTAACAGTCACAAGTCAGACACCCACCTGGTAGCTGACAACACAATCTGTCATTTGTGGGTTTTTGCTCCTTTGAGGTAGCTTCTTCCATTCAGTGAGCCTACCACTCAAAGAGCTGGCAGGAAGATGTTGAGAACAAGGACAGAAATGCATTGCAGACACCAGGAAGTCCCTTAAAAATCAATCCCCCAAAGCATTCAGTGGCTGTACACATGACCAGCCTCAAAGGCTTCTTCAGCTGTGTAATTCAAGTTGCTCTAACCAGATCTGCACCACCAGTATGTGGTATGTAGAGCTGGGAAATTTTGAAGCATTTGAACTGTTGTTAAATCTCTGGTAATATTTAGACTAAAAGTCCTTTGGGGTATGGACAATCTCCTGCTGTATTTATGCCATGCCTAGGAAAACTTGGAAGTGAACAGAGAGAAGCCTGAGGCTGTGGCAACTTCCCTGGGTCTATTTCAGTGACAATTTCTGTTTCTATCTGTTTCTCCCACATTTGATGAGGATAACTGTGACTTTGTTGACAGAAAAAAACCTAGGAGAACAACTGGTTATCCATGGTTCTTATCCATATATAGGTAGGTTACTAATATGACCTAAATTTTATCAACTCCTCTGAGTAAAGAGGTATCAGACAAGGGCTGTATGGTACCAAGATTAGCCATAGGAGCTGCCTCAACATGCTACTTTTCTTTTCCAAGGGCTCTGTGTAGCCAGAAGTAGCTATTGCCTCTTTGCACTAGATCCACAGTGCTCCTGAGAGTGGAGAAAACCTAGGACCTTCTTTGTGCTCCTGCTCTGGTGTAAACAGATTTCACACTGGACTGCAGTCAGTGTCACAGGTAACTTGTCCAGGATCCAAAATAACTTCAGCTATTACACCCAGCCTCCCTAATTTGGTGCTGTGAAAGCAGATTGCTGCTTTATGTTACAGAGGGTGGAAAGAGTGGGTGGAATCCAGCCTTGCAAACTCCTCCATGCCTGCTGCTTATGTCTTTTGAAGAAAGCCTTGCTGAAGGGATGGGGCAGTCATTTACAGCCCCAAATAAATGGGAGCCCATGGCAGGGCTCCTTGGTCCTCAGCCTTTCAGCTTAATTCAAAGGGCTCCAAGAACTATTCCAATAAAATTTGATGCTTGTAATCTCTTCTCACTCTTATCACCTACTCCTTTAGAGAATGTTGTCTTCTGTGCCAGCAGTGTGGAAATACACTCCTCAAAATCACATTGTTGTATAGGACCATAAGAGGTTCCATGTGAATACAAGACACATTTTTTTTCCCAGCTCAAGTGCCAGAGCAGTGGCACAGACTGCCCAGAGAGGTTGTGGGGTCTGCTTCTCTGGAGATATTCAAAACTCACCTGGACACATTCCTGTGTGACCTACTGTAGGGAATCCTGCTCTGGCAGGGGGGTTGGACTGGATGATCTTTTGAGGTCCCTTCCAACCCCTAACAGTCTATGATTCTGTGATGTCCCTGCCCATGGCAAGGGAGTTGGAATCAGACGATCTTTAAGGTCCCTTCCAACCCAAACTGTTCTATGAAAAACAAGAATATTCCTTTTCACCAAGGTATTTTCTCTGGTAACCACAGCAATTCTACACTACAATATACTTTTCCAGTCAATGGAAGACATTTGCTCTTGGGTGAAGGTAGCTGCCAGAAAGAAACAATGATACATGAAGGTCCAGGAGAAGACTTTAAATCCTAACAGAACATGCCCAGGAAATACCAATGAATCCATATAGTAACTGATCATCTTCACCCTTAAAAAGTCAAGCTAACAGCTGTGCACTGTCTCTTCTTGCAGAAATGTGTCCAGATCCCTTTTGACCTGGTGTACACTGCTCATTTCTATTGTAGATTTTGGCAGTTTGCTTCATATATTTAATTATACCCTCTGAGCAATGAAAGTCATCCTGAATAGTTTACAGCCCATGCCTCATCTGCAAGCTGTAACCTCTTTCTTTTGGAATTAGCAACAAGTCATACAACTTTTTAGTTGAAACAATCCATTCCTTTTCTGGTGTATACTGTACTGTGTTTCCTGCAAATTCCTGTCCTTTCCAGCTGCAGTAGAACTTCATTCTCCATTGACTTGAACACAATGCAGCCACTTACTCCATGGTTCCTAGATTTTTAAGGGCTGAAAAAGCAGTTGCATAGTCTAGTCTAACTAACTGTAAAATTAAGGCCATAAAACTTCACTTAGCCCCTGCAATGTGAAGCCTAATACATTGCACTAACTAGACTCTATATTCTCCTATTTTCACTAAGTTTATATGAAGTACCTTGGTCATGTTTGCATTCCTCAGTTTCATATTCTTTCTACTTGCCTATAAATGTCTCCACAAGGTATTAGGTGATGAGGAATCATATCAAAGTGGTCAAATGGCTGCATTTTTTTCTGATCAGTTTTCTTTTATCCCTATGCATAATGATTTCATTATCTCTTGGTTCAGGTTTCAGTAGTGTTTTATCACAATATATATGTAATTTCTAGAGTAGAAAATGAACTAGCTACATGATGAATATTATTATCACACTATCTACAGAACTTGGAAGGGTCTTGCCAAACCTCATTCTCAACTAAAAAAGCTTTCAGATAGAAATTATTTTCCTGAGTCCTTGGTTTATAAAATTGTTGTTTGTCAATGAAAATATTCACCTTCAAATGGCAGAAAGCACATGGAAACTTTCATTTTTGGGTGGCGAATGCATTTTAAAAATAGCTCTAAAATTGGAAAAAGACATATTGGAGTTGCTTCTGAGGAGGAGTTTTATGCCTCTCATCTGAGTCCTTGCACTGTGAACAGCATCTGCAAGGGTGGCAGCTTCAGACTCCTGGGCTGACATTACAGACATCGTGAGAAATTTCAGAATGGCTTTTGAAAAGCTATCTCACTGTCAGATATTTTTACCTAAAAATGTAGAGACAATTTATGTTGAAACCAGAATTGAAATACAAGAATGTTCATTCTCTGTCCTGTATTTGAATCACAGTTCTCAAGTATCCAGTTTGAGTGAGAGAAACAAGTCAGAGGAAAACACTCAAAAGCAAGTTCTTGTAGAACTTGGTATTTTTGCAAAACTCCTCTGTCTCCCACTTCCACGGTTTATGTCCTACTTTTCCTTAAAAAAGGAATAGTTGGATATCTGTTGAAGTTTAATTTTAATTTTAAAAGCCTCTTCAATTTTAAATGCTTGAGCATGTTGTCCAAACCAGCAAGAAGTCTGGAGATTGTCTCCGGAACAATTTAATAAACAGAAGCACAGCACCAAAAATTGGTTCAATAGGCAGGAGAAGCAGATAGACCACTCCAGCAGGGATCTAGAGGGCTCATCTGTATGATCAGCTGAGCATATTGCACAATCTGGTTTGATATCTGAAAGGCATGTTGCTTGTCCTCATTTATTTAGGAACTTGGAGTGAGTAGGAAACATTTTGGTATTGATAAAGGCATAAAAGTCTTTAGAATTCTCTATCCCAAGCCATAGGAATCTGACGCAAGTGTGGCTTAGTCATGCAATATTAGAACATTTTCTTCCCTGGAGGAAGCACCAAAGACAACATAATCCCATATAAAGATTCTGTAGAACAATCATTTGCAATCCTGCTATTCTTCTTTCCTAGTACTGATATGAACTGGCCTGCAAAATGTTATCATGTGATTAAAAAAGAAATGCAAAGAATTATACAGCGTTAAATGATTATAGACTGACTCTTCCCCTACATCCTACTTGTTGTAAGCTCTGTTATGCAACCAAATATAATGACATAAATAGGATATAGGCCCTCTTTATCTTTTTGGAAGAAGTTATAGTGTATTCAAAAGATTTTTGGTATGTGTATTACTTTATCTTCATTATAAAAACAACTTGGATATGGCCTCTGGGGGAAATTTATAGTCTCTCCATGACACAATTAAATTACAAATGTCTCATTAGAGACTGTCAGTGTACCTCAGATGATGACTCTAAAACATTCATCTCAAAGCTCTTTTCCAGACTGTTTTTCTTTTGAACTGGTTGTACTTGAGTATTGCATTAACTTTTATGAATATGTTTTTGAAGGCCACTGTCCTTCAGGGCACACCATAAATACTGGTGTGCTTGGAGTAGAAGCTGTTAAGAGTCTAAAGAGAAGAATAAGGAGAGAGACTGCAGAAGGGAAGGATGAACCCAAACAAACTAAGCCCAGTTATGAAAACTTTAATTGAGCACATAATCAAGAGAAATAAGTCTTGAATACAGAGAATTCACTGCAAAACCACAATTTCAGATGATGAAACGAGTACAACAGAATATGTTTGCTGTGATTCGCTTCAGAAAGGAGGTTTGACACCAGTTATTTCGAATACTGACCAAGATTTACAAAGCAGCTCCTTTTGGTGAACACTTTCTTATATTTTGGCTTTTTGCCTTTAACCATTAAAACACCTGATTACTGAAAAAGTTAATATTAATGAATTGGCAGTTAACTCTTTTCCCCAGAGTCTGACATTATGTAATGATCATAGACACCTAACTGGATAGACTTAGATTACTTGTTTGGGGCTTTTTCTGTTGTTGCTTTTTTAAGGTTTTTTGGCTCTCACAAAATACCACAAAGCTGTATTATTTTGTCTTTCATGAATTTCAGGAAATGGACAAATCAGATCAAAGCATCCTTTGTATGAAACTCAAGAAAGAATTTCTGATTCTCTTCATCCTTTTTGCAAAACCTGATGCCTTGTTTGTATAGAATGAGCTACTGTTTAAGGTTAAGCAGAGGTAACCTACTTAAACTTAGTTGTCTTTAATGACTGCACTGGTGAGGGAAGACACTGGCCATCCTGAGCTGCTTCCCCTTCATGTGTCTATCCCCTTCATGTGTCTGACACAATATGTCACATGTGTTCTAGCTCTGTAGTTTACCTGGTAAGTGGAAGAGGCTGTTTATGTCCTAACACCTTTTTCTTTCTTTCTTTCATCAAATATTTGAGCCCCATAGCTGTGTGCTTCTATTAACCCTCAGAAAGAGAACCTGGCAGTCAAAAATCATGAGCCTTCTTCCTCAGTCTTGCAAACTTTATTTTTAGAACTTTATCCCCTTTTATTTTTGTCATGGTCTCATGAGATACAAACAGAAGAGTGTTTGGCTCTTCTCCTGCTCCTGACTCTCTCTTAAACTGGATAAGACCATGCACACTTTCTCCTTTGGGAAAATTGATTGTAGCACAATCTATGTCACCGTTCATTTCTTGAAACTCTGATAAATGAATGGGATGAACACTATGTGGTAAAAAACCACTGTCAGGGCACATACAGCTGGTAAAGTTATGATGTCTTAATTTTTCTTGAAGTTTTCCCTGAATTCACACTTCAGAACTCATGGGCTGGAAATTTAAACAAAATTAGCCACTGTTGATTCCAGGTGTCAGTTATTTTCTGAAGAAGGATTAACAATAGCTGTGAAAGAACAAGTACTGCCTTTTGCAGGGGCTTAAGACCTCTATTTTTCGTCTGTCCTTTCTAGTTCCTGGAACACAACAGAACACAAATGTTCAACTAGTGTGCCAGGAGAGAGCATCAACATTGTTTTAACTTATCCAGAGTGCATAGGTGTGAAAATAGAAACCCAGAACACAGATACGTGAGTGAGAAAATGATTCATGAATAGCTAATATGCAGCGCTTCAATATGTAGTAACTTCCTTTCTCAAGCCCACTTGGCTGTGGAGAAGAGCTGGCACATGCAAGCATTAAAATCTCAAAAATCAGCAGCTAAAGAGAAGGAAATAAAGGTATTCCAGTCTCACAGTCCCCAGTGAATCTGATGTATGAATATTATAAGTCAGCAATACTGTACCATTACCTCTTAACAAAAAAATAGCTTTTTCTCCTCTCCCCTACACTTGGTAATTCCAAGGGAGGTTGCATGTGCTCTGTCAGATTGTGGCTAGTAGTGACAAGTGTGATACAGCAGTAGGCTTTATTAAGAAAGTTAGGAATGTTTAAAAGTGTTAAGTAGGACCAAAAGACATTTAAAATACCCTAAAGGCAAGCTAACAGAAATGGCCTTTTGGATGCTGCAGAACAGTATCTAAGAGCTCCTTTTAGGCACTTAACTTCAAGGCTGGGCTTTCAAATGTACTAAGCTCCACACCAGGACCAGTGTGACTGAAAGCCTAGCCCAGGTACATGTGTGACTTTAATTTTCCAGCCCTGGATTTCTTTGCAAGTCAAATCTTGAAACCTTTGGGAAATCTTTTAATAACTTGTTTTATTGAAACCCCCTCCACTGTGTTTCTGGGAAGTCTGGCAGGTCTCACACTACAATAGTAGATCACTAATGTCCCTTTACATCAGGTCTTTCACTGTAAAATAAAAGCAGATGAGATAGGAGTTACCTGTACTCTCCATGACAGTCTGATTGCCTGAATATTGTATTTAAATATGCAGATACAAGCAAAAAAAATCATCATTGAAGTAAAGGAAAGATTTATATGTCTGTAAGTGAAACCATTCTTCTGGAACGAATATGATCCTAAAGTTTAGAAATCCTCAGGCTATTCTCTAAACAAAGATGTGGGAAACTATTGCTGTTTATATTAAATATTCCCATGTGGATCTTTTGGTCCTTGTGGAATATGAATGGCAATCTCTTGTAAAATCCCTACTGGAGCTGTCAACACTTTTTATATGAGGCATCCCAGATACAGAGAGGAGTGGAGCATGCATATGGGTGGGACATACCTGCTTCCTTAGGAATTGCTCACCCTTCTGGTGGCAGACAGGTTTTCTGAGGCTACCAGGGTAGCAGAGCAAAGTCATTAAAGTGATTTTTCACAGAGAAGGAGATGATACACTCTTCCTTATTATCAGCTTTATGAAACAGGGTCTTCAGCAGAACTACTCCTGATCTAGAACAGAAGAATCTGAGACTAAAAGGATAGTCCTGTGCCACAAAGTGACTCCCTGTTCTCACAAGTCCCGTCTTGTACAGTTAGTGCACGCACTTATCAGGCTTCACCTTGAATCCTCCTGTTTCTATCTGCTGTCTTAATGGAAACTGGTCAGAGGTAGTCAAAAAAAGGTGGGTCCAAAGTACACCAGGGGATCTCCTGCCACTACCTTGGAGAAGGCCAGTCCCCACCAGGAATGCTTCAACTGACAAACTGCAAGCTTGTGTTCTTGTGGTCAAGACCCCGTTACGGTTTCCACAGTATTTTTCACTCTTCTATTAGTTCCAGATGATGAGTACTGACTTATCGCTTATAGCACTTATACAATTAAGTGAGAGATGAATCAGGGCTAGGTTGTTTGCCAAAAAAAAAAAAAGTAAAACCCAAACACTTCATGTCACTGTTTATTTTCTTGAAGAAGTATGTAGGTCAGCTACACCAAACTTTGACTTCAGGATACCTTGGATAAGGCTTATGCACAAGCTACCTTGTTTATACCTTTCTGAATTATTTCTTCAGAAGTATTTGTAGCTCAAAGTGTAACTACCAATGAGAGTGAAAGCAAAAGTCAAGATTAAAAGTTCTCTGGTTTTTTTTCTGTATGTGGAGAAATGAAGCAGCAGTTTGTACTGTGCACAACTGGTCACTATAACCAAGATATTAACTTTATTTTATACCTACACCAAGAAAAGTTATTATTTTATAGAGTTAGAGTGAAAACGTTGTTTTCTTCAAATCAATGGCAAAACTCCCACAGAGTTCAATGGACTAGGATTTCTTCCACAGAGTAGGAATTGCTACTTCTCAGAATCAGTTGTATGCCAGGGTAACTTTGCTGAAATCACTGGAACTCCCTTGACATGAAAGCAGTGAAATTAGAAAAAAAACTTGAGTAGGGAGAATCATAATAATTTTTACTGGAATAAAAGGATTATGGCTGAGGGATAACTGTTTTGGTAAACATCAGTTAACTGAGCATTCTCAACTGCTTTGTTACACAGTTGCATACTGCTGTAGAAGACAAATATAAATACAATTCATACTATTTTGTAAAACTAGAATCCCACATAGACAAAACATGGAAACTGCAAAGACTTACATCACTGCTAAATGAGTTTCTATTTAAAAAGTGCTCAACGTGTTTTCAACCAGGAGCCAAATTCTGCCCCGTGATATACACATGCAAATTCCATTAAAGTAGCTGGAACTTCATATTCATACTTGTGGGAATTATTTGGCTGTTCAAAGGCAATTCTGGGAGCATTGACTGCTAGGGCTGCTCAAGAATTTACCATAGAAAATGCTTTTTTTGGTTTATTTTGTTGTCAAAAACTGTTGACTTGTCAGAACAAAACATTTCTGCACAAACTTATAGAGCGTGTTTGACAGTGATCACATTTCTGGTCTAGGAAAAAGAGAAAGCTAATGTCCAACAAGAACTTATGCCAAACTGAGGGCCAGTGTTCATATTTATGATTTCCCAAACATACTCCTTTCTCTCCTAGTCCATGATGAATCCCTTGACTGGTATAACTTGTCATCAGTCTCCCTCACTGGAGGTATTTCATACAGTTCTATAAATTCAATATTAATTGGGCAAAAAGACTGCCTAATCATCACTTCCCCATCTGGTAGCTTTGTGTTCCTGTCAGGAAAAGTAATTACTTGAACCTCTCCTCCATTCCAGGGGATTGTCCTCTTAATAGACACTGTTGTTCTTGATTGAATGAGGCATTGGCTTTTCCAATGCCCGCCATGAAAGGAGTAATGTACAAATGTTTGACTCATCAGAAATGGTCATGATGATCATGAGATGGGATATTTGTTTTCTGTAAATTACACTTGCTAGTGAAATAGTACTCAGTTTTGGTTTTACTTTGAAAATGCATATTTTTTTCTATATCAATAACTTTTGATTTGCTTTCTACTTTCCCCTTTCAGAAATGGAATTAATAATTCATTAAACACTCAGCTTTCAAGATACAAACTAAGCAACAAACTGTTTACATGCATACATGCAAGACCAACAGCAGGAGAGACACCATTCTGCTGTGCTGTTTGCAAAGCAGCTAACAACTGCTTGAAGGAATGAGTTGAGGAGAGAGGAATTCCACATTAATAGTTCATATTATGGAAGGCTTATCTGACTGGTCTTTGGAAGGCAGCATGATAGAATAAAAGACAACTTGTCAGAAGTGCAGCCAGTACGTTGGGATTTAAGTCCATCCCCACATCAGGGAGAGAACCTAAACCAATATCTGCATGTCAGTCCAGCTAAGTCCTTTCTGTGGGACTTTGCTAGCGTGTGAGCCCCAGGGTGGTGATATTGTGCCCCCAGAGGTGGGAATCCCCTTGAGGGAAGTGCAGCAGAGATTGTGTGAGACATGAGGGTCACTGGATAGTGAAATACTTCTCTGGCATGAGAAATACTGGTGCAAATATACCTCCCATTTCCCAGTTCTGGCAGCTCAGAAAGAAGATGAGCAGCACTTGGTGACTGACAGAGGGGAGGGATAGTTCTTATGAGATAACCAAGCTTTGTGCTAGCTCTTTGTATAGGCTGAATGTCACTTTTCACCACTGATGAATTTTGACCACCATTATCCCCTTTAGGAGTTACTTCTTAATTGTTTCTTGAAAATTTTTTTACTGCTTGTAAAAGAAGTTCAAATAATTTATTTTTTTTCCCCCGAAAAACTGTTCTCTTGCTTTGGGGTGATGGAGCTGTTTTTTTGTACATTGAAGTTCATTTATTCTCTTTTCCTTCCTTCCTTCTTTCCTTCCTTCCTTCCTCCCTTCCTCCCTCCCTTCCTTCCTTCCTTCCTTTATATTTAATTATTTCTTTGTCTTTTTAGTTTTAACAACTTCACTTCAAACCAAAGTCCAGAGTCTGTAGGGAAATGCTTTCCCTTCAGCTGGGCCTCTTCCTATCTTATCAAACAATATTAGCTTGCACTCCATTTATACCACATAGAGCCTTAGAAACTCTCATAGCTTTTAACCTGTCATGTAGATGAAGACCTCATTAAATTCCATACTACCTTCAGCATGATCATGTTACTTAATGCTAAAGATTTTGGGGCACATAATCAGTACTGATACAGAATGAAAGCAGAGGGATCTTTCATCATAGAGCTGTTTGTGGCTTCATGTGCTTGAAAGAGAATTTACTGTCTGGTAAACTCTGTTCAGTCTGGGTTGTGTTTCTGCATGTGCCCTTCTCTGGATAAAGCATGTCTTGCATTTCTCCTCATGAACTGATTGCATGACCTATGCTTCTGAATCTGAATGTGTGTGTCCATGCTCATATATTAAACATGGATATTTGAGACTCAGTAGGGTATGTGCATGTACTTACACATATGTATACATGCATATTACAGACATGCATACACACATACCTACCTACTTTATAAATAGGTATGAGATGAATGAACATAGACAGGTATAGGAATAATGTTCACCTACATTTTTTTCTGGCACTTTCCACATGTTTTCAGAAAAAGCTGTTTGGAGAGGAATACCTGGAACCAAAAGGGGGAATATGTTCTTTTCCTGCTTCAGCATTTGCAGCATGATAGCAGCTATAGGTGACTATTTCCAGAGAGTGGAAATTTTTGGTGTGAGCACTATATATACTGTGTAAAACTCCAGTTCAGGAACTTTAGAGTTAAAACAAGTTAAACAATATAAAGTGCCATGACTCCAGTTTTATTGGTAAAAAAGAGAAATACCAAACAACTTATTCTCAGTTATGTAGGAGATTAGTGACAAACTCCCATTAGAGCTAATACCTCTGCTACTACTCCCATCTTCAAGATCTGCTGTTCTGGCAACATTTCTAGTTTCCTTCCACAGACATAAAAAATCCAAAGCAAGAAAGCAGAAAAGAGACCTCAGTTTTATGCAGCACATATTCCTCAAGGATATGAGGATCTTCTTGCAATTTTGTGTTCTCCCTAATAACAAGCCCCTTAAATGAGATAGAACCCACTGGGGATGTGCAGATGGGGAGCTGAGGCAGAGAGCTGCCCATAGCAGCTGAGGGAGTGCAGAAGTTGAATGCAAGTTTTCCTCATGTTTGAACTGGAACTCTAGCATTTGGTTTGCTTTTTCTTTCCTGGGTGCTTAGCTAACTGTCTAGGAATCCTTATCAGGGCATTTCAAGATGTCCCTACGGGAGAGCATTGATTAACAGTCACTGATCAATTTCTCTACTTATTTTCTTTCACTTTTAAATTTACCTTTGCTATTCCAAAGCATTAGGTCACATAACTACCTCCTCTTAATTTCCTCTCAAAAGTACATCTCTTTAGGTTAAGGGACTTGTTTAGGCAGCAGGAAGGGTGAGAGAGGAATAGGAGCAACACCAGCTCTCCCAGTACTCAGTGCAATCCCCTTGCTGGTGGAGACAGAGGATATTGCTCCTCTCAACCTGCCCTCTCCAAGCCTTGTCTACTTCCCTTCTGCCTGCCTGCCATCAGTGGCTTTTGGACCGGGCAAGGTGAGGCCCTCCCTACACCGAGCCCAGATAGCCACTCAAAGGACTTCCCCATGTCACTTCTGTTATAAACTCCACCATGCTTTTCCTGTGCCTGCACAACATCTCAGCTCATTAGGAAGACATGAGATAGCAGAAGGCCCGATATGGCATGATTTGGATCCTCTGAGCCCAGGAGATCCTCCTTCCCATACCACACATGGGACCCTTAACTTTAACCCAGCCATGCCTTGTGTCTGAAGGGGAGAGACTATTTATGAGGAGTCATGCAAAATAAACACAAAGAGTTCACAGTAAAATATGACAACCACTTTAAATAATGTTGACTTAATTAAACTTTAAACTTTATTTATATATTTTATGGCCGTAGTGTGAGCTCTTCTCGGATGTTTACTTCAGTGAAAAATCCATCATGTGAGGGCCTTGAAAGGAATTAATCCCCTTACCCCTGGCACAGAACTCAGCTCCAACAATTCAGATCTAAATATTTAGTGATGGATGATACATGTTTATAGAAGAGAGGGCAGCATGACATTTAAATGGGATCCGGCGTTGCTATAGTGAGCGGACGTTGTTGAAAAGAAACTGGAAGCTGAAGCTGTGCCAATTATTGGAAGCCAATAAGTCAGCTCCTTTTTGCCTGATTTTCCCCTTCCCTCTCTCCCTTCTGGGTTTTCGAAGGCTTCTTCACAGAGGGTTATGAGCAATGTTCAGAAGGAAAAGTTCTGCTGACTCTTGTACATTTGGTAGTGCATCCCATGGTTAAACTAATAGCCTCGTTGGGTGTCAGCCAAAGGTTACAGGCCTCTCAAAATATTCTTGGAAAAAAAAAAGAGTTTATCACTGAACTGAAGTTTCTCATTAGTAACCCTGTGTTGTCTAATCTGTGAAATTACATGATTAACTCTTTTGCAGAGACAGCTTCAGCCAGAGTTTGCAATCCCACAGGAAGTTATTAAAAGTATCACGGAGATAATTTCCCTGCTTTGTACTTGGCCCTTAGGGTAAAGGAAATACATCATTAGATGAGTACTTTATAATAAAGCTATATATCACTAACAATTATTAAATGGCTGTCAAGAATGATTATTATTTTAAAAGTTGAGCACTGTGCAATTTGAAAAACAAATAAAAAACCTTGAAAGAAATTACTTCCTTTGTTTTTGTATCAAAATTAGAAACATGCTTTCCATCCCCCCCTTCTCTTTGAAGTGATTATTGGAATATAATCTTTCTCTGTAAACAGCCATCTTACCTTCAACATTTCTTTCTGTAACTCTAAAAATAGGGAAAGCAGCCACTCACTATTAAGAGACTATTACTCTGTAACCCAGGGGATAGTAAAGTCTTTTTACATGCACTGAGAATGTCACCTAAATGCATGAGCCCTGAACCCCTGATGCTTCAAGTCACTAAAGCAAAGGTGGTGGTCTTTACCCAGGAGCAATACTTGCTTTTGGTGAAAGTTGAACTCAGGGCTATTTGGGACCCAGAAAAGCCTCCCATCGTGTATTTTAGCTGAAGTCATTTGCAGATGTTTTCCATGATTTGTTAACACTTGGGCTTGGCTTTCTAATGAGTTCCTCCCAGATCAATGGGTGGTTTAGTTTGCATCTTTTGGGAGAAGACTATTACTGAAAAAGTGAAGTGGTGAGAAAAAGGAGACACTGGCAATGCCTGCAAAGTCAGCTAGGCTGTGAACCTCAGCCAGTGACACAGCTACCCTGTAGGGATGGCCGTGGAGCATCTGGCTGGATTGTGCAAAAACCACATAGCTGAGAGAAGTTTGATAGAGGTGAAACATGTGGAAGTAAGAGCCAACAAGCACTCTGTTGGTTCTCAGCTCATATCTTGCCAAACAATTCTGCCTTATGGGGTTCAGCTATAACCAGCAGAAAACTGATCTGGAATTTAAAAAAACATCATCTGCACATCCAGAAAAGGAAGACTGATAGCAGACACCTGTAAGAAAGCTGTTCTCACATATTCCTGTGAGAATGCCAGATCTTTTAAACACACAGGTTTTAGGAGTTAACCATACAGCCCTAAAGGCCCTGCCCAAAAGTACGCTGTAAGATCATCCTTGCAGGAGAGCTTTTGTGAGTTCATCACATTATGATGCCTCAATATGACTAATGCACCCATTTGGCACAATCTTGGAGTTAAAAAGCAGTACTTTGAATGAGAAGAGTTGCATAAATATGCTGCTAGGTCAAGAGATTTGCTCTTTCCAGGCAGTTGTTATTTGGTTTTGCCTTCCCCTGATAACTTCTTCCTGACCTTCAATAATCTGTGATCTCTTAGGTGAGAAGATAGTAGAATATATAAACACAATATATATTATTACAATAATATATATTTTCAATACATGTACTATCTCTAGAGAAGGAAGACCTCAGAGCTACCTTTTTGCTCACTGACTTTTTTCATGCTGTACCACTTGCACTGGTTACAACTGGTATCCTCTCTAAGTATTTAGAACAAAATTCACTCTGATCTGCTCATTCTTTTGTTTTGAAAAGTGATCTGAGAATGGCCTGGATTAATCTTTAATCCTCTTAATGGTTAACATAAGATCTACCTGTCTAGTTCTTTTCAAAAAGCTTAAAAAAGAGAGGAGCTTGTCTAAATTGGTATATACATATGATAATATTTTATTTCTAGGTTCTAAAATTAATATGATGAAGCTATTCTGAAGTGGAGGACAGGAAAACTCAATCTCTGCATTCTCCCATGTTCTGCAAGTGACAGAGAAATAGCTTTTACTGTATTTTGTAGTAAAAAAAACCACTCATAAAATATTCTCTGTTAACCCATTCAAAAGAGACCTGTTATTTCCTCAAAAACTTCAGACACAAAAGGTTTAGTATATATTCAGACTCATGATGGTTACATAAATGCAACCTAAACCTTTGAGGTTTGTTTATTACCAGTGTAAGACTTGAGTTCATGATATCATAGTATTGTCTGAGCTGGAAGGGGCCCAATAGGATCATGGAGTCCAGCTCTTAAACCCATGGAGGACACCTCAAGAATCACACCCTGTGCCTGAGAGTGTTATCTAGATGCTTCTTAAACTCTGTCAGGCATGGTGCTGAGACAACTTCCCTGGGGAGGCTGTTCTAGATCCCAACCACCCTCTGAGTGAAGTACCTTTACCTAAAGTTTTAACAAGAGGTCAGAAAACTCTTGAATACTTCTCTCCATATGGAAGAAGGTTAATGTGGGATCTGCAAAAGATAACTATGAAAAATAAACCTGTACCCAAATAGGAATAGTTTCATTTGCCTTTGCAGGTATCCATATATCAATGGGAAAACTTTCAGGGGTCCACAAAGTGGAAAACATGGAAAATATTGATGTACATGCTACACAAGTGCTTTCAGAATGAAAAAGCATTACAAAACAAAATAGAAAATCTCTCACTCATGTCTCCTAATTTGAACTCTGATTTTATAGCATAGATGGCTCAATTTGTAGAAGAAAACCAAGCATGTACACCAGAACTGACCAGGAAAACCATATCAACACCGTTCTGACTTAGGGGATGGCTATAGACTGCAGTGTTCTTCCTGTAGTTTCTTATCCTCAGAAGATGTATTCTGGTGGATATTAATAATAAACCCCTGATTCATACACTTAAATCTGCAACTCTATATGCCAAAATCAATGCAATTGATGACCAGTAAAATGCCAGGTCTTGCAGAGGTGGGCTTGGCATCATCACATGGAATGATGAGTACCCCATTCTGCCATTCTCCAGGAGTATCTCCAGGAGACAGATTAATGTTCCTTTGGTTTTACTGTGATTATGACTTTATATATCTGGGAGAGGCTGTCATTTGGTTTTCATTTGAAAACCAGCTTGTCACAGATGAGAACTGAGTAATATGCTCCTTTCTGCAGTATTGATTCATTTTCCTTCTTGCACTATTGACTTTTCTTATTTCTGTCAGTCAGGAATGAGATTATTCTTTATACATAAATATAATTCCAGCATCTGATTAAAGTTGAATTTTAAATCACTACTGCTCCTTGTTCAGAAGTCTTGTCTTTTCATTAAATAAAGTATATGGCCTTATTAATTTTAAATCCCTTTTGTTGGTCACCATTCTGTTTTGAGAGATGTTAGCCCTGACTACTGTTGTCCTAAGTGCAATTTTATCAGTCAATGAAAAATCATGCTCTGTATGTATGCATGGCATCTGAAAAAGTGATGATATATGTTTCTTCTCCTGGAAAAGAAGGAGGAAACCTCTGGTCTGATGGTCTGACAGGGGTGGATGTTTCCAAGTGCATCTCCTTTCCCTGTCACTGAGTGACTGTTCTGCATTGCTGGAGGCAGCAGGAACATAGCAGACACCAGCTCAGAGTCAACTTCTCATCTTCTAATCACACTGCTTCAGGTAAAGGTGCAGATGTTGTGATCACATCAAAGGTTCATTCCCTAAACTGTTAACATAGGAGAGAGAGAGACAGAGAGAAAGAGAGAGGTAGGGAAGTAGGAGTGGAGAGCCCTTCTCTGCTAGTGGCTGCTCAGAACTTTCTAATGCCATAATTTGAATGAGACATCAAAGATGAAGAGCAGTGGAGGAGGAAGATTCAAACAAATAACAGCTACAACAGCTGTGCAAGAAAAAACCCCAAAACAACCTTTCACTGAGTACTTCTACACTTTTTGGTTTTGCAGGATAGCCATTTTTTAAAACAAAAGTTTCAGGTTTTCTTCAGTTTGTCGCCAATTTAGAAAATAGAATCACTTAAAACATCATCACTGCTTGTATTCATATTTGTAATTATTCTTACCCTTCAGATGTGGGGAAATGTATTATTCATAATACTATGTTTTAGTTGGTAGAGCACTGGGCTCACAGATGATTAGTGCTAGCTGATGAAATGAACTTTCTCTAAAGTTCAGGGGTCTTGAGTTATATAAAATTGAATTTCTAAAATCAGTGCCTTTGATGTCTTCCCAGTACAAATATTTCACTCACAATTAAGTACTTGGGACAAAAGTCTGGGAGAAGGGGGAGTGAGAAAGGGGATGGGACATGTGGTTAAAGGCAATCCTCAGCAAGACAACTTAAAAATATGACTATGATTTCTCAATAGCTGCTACTGACTTTCCGGATACATGAATTTGCCAAATCTATTTTCCTTGGGTCAGATCTCACTTGTCTTGCTCACACAAGTATTCTTCTTGACTACCCCTGAGAATAAAGCAACCCAAATTTTGCTTACTCTTTCTGTTTTGATAATTCCCTTAGGATCAGTTCAAATAAAGTAGGATCCCATGTTACTGGGTCAGTTAACTGGCTGTGAGACTACATTAATGTTCATGTTTGCTAAAGATTTTCAGGGGAAATACTTGTGTTATTTTCCTTAGTTCTTTCAGATCAAAAACAAGAAAAGAAGAAATGTTTGTCTGCATTTACAGTGGATGATCTGCTACCCAGGGCCAGGCTAATCCACAGGCTATGTTTAGCCCATCTCCAAACAGATGTTGCCTCTGCTGTTCCTGCCACTTTTCCTGGCATAATTTTGCTAGGAGTTTAATAATTTTTTTTCTTTATCCTTTTCTCTTGTTTAGTCTTTGGCCAAATTTTTCATTTTCAGTGTAAAAGCCAACCATAGTCTGTTTGAAGGCCAACTCTTTATGCTGATAGACACAAAGCTGCAATAAATTGAGCTTTTGCAAATCCCAGAAGTGACACAGCCTCACAGTTCATTTACATTTATACCTGAATCTGTATATGTACCTGTATTGTCAAAGCTCTTTTTCTACCTCTACTTCTCCATTTCACACATGGCACCAATCTCAGATAGTTCAGTCTATATTGCTAAATCTGTTTGGGGTGAAACAAAGAATTTGTAAGGACATGAGGCACAGCCTTCATTCAAAATAAACTAGGAGCAAGCATGATGGATGAGTGCAAGACACTAGGGTAAGACAGCAGAAAGCTGTGAGTCTGGTCAGGAGGAAGCTGGGCTGAGATTCCTGGCACATGGGTGCTATTTTTAGTGCTTCTGGCAGCCTCCTTGGGGAAGCTGGGTAAGTGGCATCCCACATTGTTGTTTACTCTACATGGAGCCTGGAATCTCTCTCTCTAAGCCTTAGGTAGTGTCATGAAAGCTCAACTTCCAGTATGTCTTAAATGACACTGAGATGTAATTTTTCCCCTTCAATATCACCGTCTTCTCCCCAATGTTCTTGCCATGTTAGCAGGCAAGACCTCAACCCAGCAGTATGCCTCAGTGGTTTCTGCCTCTCCTGATTCTTTACTAAAAACTTTGGAATGTTTTCTAAGACTTGTGTTTTTTTCCCATGGTTTATAAAAACTCATTAGCAGGACTTTTTCCTCCTTAGATATACTGCTGAGCTGGTGAAGACAGCAATTTATATTCAAGGATATTGATCACTACTTGCAAGCAGCTCAGACCATGGACTTTGATCTGTGCTCAAGTGGGCTATCTAAACCTTGCCACCCTTGACTAGTGAGTAGATCTGCTGCAGGCAAGTGCATATCTAGAACAAGGCCTCTTTTCCTTGGGCAGGAGGAAGGTTTCCCCTAACATCATAAGGACAACCACATGGATATTGTCAAAATACCACAGAAACTGTTCTGCAGAAGAAATGAGTTTAACTCACAGTCTTTTGCCTGGGGATCTGTTACTGAGCTTGGGGCAAAACAGTTTTCAGTCTACAAACAAAAATTTTTACTTGCTCATCTAAGCTGGCTTGTGTAAACAGACCAGTTTGTAGAAGTGATGCAGGTTTTGGTATGGAACAGGGCACTCTCTGCCTGTCTGGGACAGATCCTGCCTTGCTACCCTGCTCCCCTCTGAGCAAGTGGCAAAGCCCTTGAGATGCCTCCTCCTCCAGGTCACCTGGTGTACAGTGAGAGGGGAGAAAGTTGTGATCACATCAAAGGTTCATTCCCTAAACTGTTAACATCAGAGAGAGAGAGAGACAGAGAGAAAGAGAGAGGTGTCTCAGGATCAGTAGGCATCAACTGACTAATGGCAGAACAGGGGAATAACCTTAGAGTAGTTGGCTTTCAGCACACTCTGAGGGAAATGGTCACAGAAGATGGAAGAGGGGGAGTACCTGTTGCCAAATGGCCTGATTACAGTGGTGGCAAACTTCCAGGGAAATGCAGCCTCAGTTCTGTTTTATCAGGATCCTTTGTAAATTGCTATTAAGAAGTATTTTTCAACAATCTCATTTTTATTAGGCGTTTGTGCCCATTATAGTTTTCTAGTTGCTAGTTTGTTATGGCTGTAACATAAATAAAGTTCTAAAAATGTCTCATGTGAGGAATTGCAGAGCTGGGCATGCCATTTAGACAGAGATAAAAGCAGAAGTAAAGGGCTTTCTTTGTAATGGGTCTATTTTATATTTAATAGAACTGTCATATAAACCTATACTACCATTTAAAATGCAGTTTCTAGGCTATAAAATAAACACCATTTCTAATATTGCTGTTGGCTTTCACCTATGGGATACATTTCATTGAAAGACCTGTAAGGCATTTATGTGGGGTTACCATATGATTTACAATCTAGGAGCCACCCCAGGCAACAAATGTGTTTCTCTCCCACCTTAGGAACAAGTTCCTCAAAAATATTAATGATACTTGCAGGATCACCCAGCCAGGTGGGACTGTTATGAACAGCAGTGCAGTCCTGGTGGAGACTGGCACATCTTCTATGACAGGAGTGAGGTACAAATGCCTCCTTCAGGAAGAGTAAGCCTGAGAAATACTTTTGCATTTGGTTCTTTCTACTGAAGTTTCCACAAAAAGAAATGTACCTGGCTCAGGTCTCTGTGGGAGGTAAGGGCTGAAGGATTAGCTTGTTTACTTGCCTGAATTGAGGTGAATGACCCTCTGGAGGAGTCCACCCCTCTTCTTTGGCTATAGATATAGGCATCCAGGTGAGATGGCTAAATTAAGGTGGAAGCATCTGAAAGCAAGTTCATTGCTGATTTAATATGAAGTTCTGAAACAGCTAAGGGACATTGCCTCTGATGTGGTTTCCAGTTTCATCCCAAGATGGAATGCACTTTTCCTACTGGTCTTTTGATTCAGAAATTCTAAAGCAATAAAGATCCTTAGGTCCCCTTGGATCCCAGTGTCCTTCTGAGCCAGACCAAGAGTATTCAGTCCCTCCTCTTTGAACTTCTGCTATTAATAACATTTCCTCAGGTCTTCTAGGGGAGGAGGCCTGGGAAAGTGGAGAAGGAATCTGCATCCCTACTCTGTAAACTTTTCAGTCCCTTGGTTTACTTGAGACCTGTTTGACTAAGGTTCAGTAACCCTGAGATATTAGCTTCACACAAATTTTCAGGTAGCATGTGGCTTCTGCCTTAGCCTTTAGCACGAGGCTGCATAAGGAGACACCATGTTTCTATGTCTAGCTATAGGTGGACTGAGCAGTTTCAGTCAGAGAGAACTCTGATAAGATGAAAAAAAAAAAGAAAAAAAAAGGAGTCAGAAGAATTAGGTCTCATGTATTTTACTCTGGACCCTGAATATGTATGGAAACTCAAGAGTTTTATTCCCTGGGGCCTCAGTTCCCTATCTGTCCTGTCACTGAACAGGGCTGTTGCAAGAACAGTTTGATATTTGTGTGCTATAATAAACAATCAAGACAATAAACATTTAAGGTGATTCCCAAGGGAAGACATATGGGGAGATTAATCATTATATCTCCATGTTGTGCTTTGAGTTAGAACAGAACTAATTCTGTCCAGTGATTTTACTTCTCAACTCAGTCTCCTGCACTTTCTGAACTTAACAGCATATTTTCAAAGACAATATCTGCTTCTAGTAGTGATAACATTTGATGTCTAGAGTTACTACCAAGGATTGGTGTGCAGACCAAAATCACTGCTACATCTTGTATATCACATTGGGGGTGCTGTAACAGGTCATAGCTGCAGGAAGGAGTGGAGAGAATGGGTGACCCTAAACAGACCAAGAGGGTCATATACAGACAATTCTGTATGTGTCATATTCAACATAAAGCTGAGTGGTCGTGAGGGTCAAGCTCTCTTATTCACTGGGCAGCATCTGAGGAGGACTCTGTCCATTTTGCCTTTAATCCCAATCCATGTGTTCCTGAATCCAGTTCCAGAATCCAGCTCCTGAATCTCATTCCCATCTGCTGTTTAGTCCACTCTGGGACTTCTGCCACAGCATCAGTGGTGATGGTGATGCAATTGCCATGGGGGGTTGGGTTTGATATTGGTTTGGTGTATGTTTTCTTTTATTGCTATTATTTTCATTAAAGTAGTTTTAGGGTTTTTTCCAATCCAGAAGTTTCTCTTCCTTTTTTCTTTTTCTCTTCCCCTTTGGGAAGAGAGAAGGGTTAATAGAGAGTGTCTATCACTTGTTTAGTGGCCAGCCCAGCCCTAACACTTGACACTCCATAAGAGTATTCAGTGTATTCAGACATGGAGATAAATAGCTAAAAACCCAATCACTTAACCTTAGACACTTCACAGTAGCCCATATATTAGGATCCAAATTGTTTTCAGCTCTCTTTAAAGCAGGTGATGATCTCCAGTGGCCAGAGTCACCCTCAGGAGTTATGTTTCTTCTCCAGCTACAGAAGGAGCCTAAGGTGACCAGGCACCTCTCTGAAGAGCTTGAAGTGGGTGGGATGAGCTCAGGATGCAGTGGCCACTCTCCAGGCTCTTCTTCTAATGTCCCACAGTTGTATGGGAAAACCTTAGCTCACTACCAAGCAGGAGGGAGGCAAAAAGGGTTTCCAGCAGTAGTATCTGTCCTGTCATAGCTTTTAACCTTTTATCCTGGGAATGATCTTCTATTGCTGTTTCTTTACAAGTGCTATTTTTATTACAGATGTTCCTGAAAGCCTCTAGCTTGCTCAACAAGTATTGAACAGAGTTGTGGGTTGTTTTCCATTGCAGATGGCTGCATAGAATTCTGAGTCTGTATTTGGACTCAATATCTTCATCAAAAAATGGCCTAGGTTTTACTACATAAAGCACCTTGAAGATTCAGAAAAGTTAGCTGTCAGGTCCTTTACAAAATCAGGCCACTTTTATTAACAGTTGTATATGGCAGAAAAAGAATCATCTGCCTCAGTTTTTGCACATTTTTAAGTCACATCAAAGTTAATGCACCATTAAGAGTCCTGTAAAGTAGGACTGCCTGGAAACCAGGAGAAATAATGCAGAGGCCAGGAGCTCTCACAAAACCAAGGAGAGCTGTAATGACTTCCTTATGAGCCATCTCCAAACTACACTGAGTGGAGCTCTGGCACAGGAGAGAGCCTGGCCTACAGCATGTAAATAAATAACAAATGAGCAAGTCATAGTGAAGGCAGAGATGAATGAAGTGGTTCACACAGCACAGCTCCAGTTTTACACTGTCTCCAGGCTATGGAAGGCAAGCCATCACACTTTGGTTCAGGTTCTCAAAGTTGTTTTTTGTGACATAAAGGGTGACTGTTGTTTTTTTCAAATGAAAGGCCTTATTCTGAAGCTGTTTTCTGAAGATAAAGAGAGCCAAAAGGGTTAGTTTGTTTCCACAAAAGCATTAATAAGTGACAATCACTACATGAATAAATGTAGTTTTGGACTGAAAGCAAAGTATAATTAATTTTAACTTAATAGGTTAATATTTAAATTGATTAATAAACTTCAAAACCAGCTTGCATATTGGATTTTTCTAAAACCTACAAGAAAGCCCATTTTCTGTCTAAAGAGATCAGGAATTTAATTTCCAGGAAGACTAAAGCAATATTTATGAAAGGGCAGGTATTAAAACAATTACAAATCAAAGCTGGCAACTTGTTCTTATGGATTGTATGAATTTCATGCCATATTCAAAAATGAAGTTCTCAGACTAATGGAGTTGAGGTGTTTTAACTTTCAGTTGCCAACAATGGACAAATTAAGTCCAGACATCTGCTGTAATCTCACCAGTATGGCTACAGAGGGGTGATGATGATCAAGGAATACACTTCAAAATGTTATGAGCAGCCTAAAAAAGACATCTGGGGACAGATGGCAGGCAGCCTAGCTGGCAGATGCATGGTATCCTTCAGTGTGGAAAAAGAATACGTGTAAGAGTCTAGGAAGGTGGGTGGTGGGCTCCTCTGCATAAGAAAAAGTTAATTTAAGTCTGTGTTACCTCAGTAAAAAACTACTGAGAGAACATATTATGCCTTTTAGTTCTGGCTGACAGAGCATCAGGGGGAAATGATGCTCCATTGAGCAGCTAGAAATTTCTAACAGCCTGTGAAAAAAGAATTGACTTGAATCTGGCTGGGAGCTTGCAAGAAAGGATTGTGATGAGAAGGCAAAATAGAGGGCATTACATTCCTGTAGCAGAAATTCATCATCTGTCTACAGTAGCAAGAAGAGCAAACCTAGATACTTCGCCTATAACTTTGGGACTTTGTCAAGGCCTGTATGCAGGGACATGCCACTGCAGGGTCAGGGATGTGGGCTCCAGCTCCTCCACTGGGGTGTTCACCTTGATGCCCCTCTGGCTTGTCACCCCATGTGTCCTTACTGTGGAAAACTGTCACAGAGATGTGAGACTACAAGGATGGGGATGATCCTGCCCAGGCCTTGTTATTCCCAGCTGGGAAACAGGTCAGGGACCCAGCCCTTGAACTTAGAACTGACCCTGCAATACACAAATAGCCTCAAAGAACCACAGCAAGTAAAAAACTGTGTCATCTAGTAGTCCAGACTCCAAATAATGGAGACTTCTGAAAGGTCTGCCTAAAAGCAGCTCGGTGGAAAAGGCTGCCATGGGACTGGCAGAGAATCACTTAGGAAGAAAGAAGGGATCTCAGGAAGGTTGTGGTCCCACCTGCTGCTCAGAGCTGGCTCAGACAAGATGCAGACCACTCTGCTGGGTCTGCTCAGGCTACAGAAAGGACTGTCTTCTTCTAGATGGGGGACATGCAAAGTGCTCTCACCAGAGAAGGCTGGTCTGGACAAGAAGAGGAAAGCACAGCCACCAGCTGGCACTGGGGTGCCAATGGCTTGACAGGTAAATTCAGGGAAATGGGAATTGCCACCCAGGTTAGCAGATTGGCACATTCAGCAGCTTATCTTCTGTGTGTTTGCCAAAGCATTACAATCTCCTTCCCCAGACTAGGTGGAAGGTAAAGAGTTTACATGTTCACCTGGGATTTTTTTGAGGAAGACTTTTAAGAAATTAGGAAGAAAACTAAAAAGATCCTCTTCTGTGAGCTGAGGAGTGAGGATGACCAAAAAGCTGGGCTCAGAGATGATGTCTGCTTACCAGAAATAATGAGAATAATGAAACACCAGTCTGACTTGTCTGTACAGATGGATTTCCAGTGTAACAGAGGAATGAACTAGCACGTCCACCCAAGGGGAGTTCCTGAGCAGTGAAGCATAATTTGTGCCTGAGAGTTAAATCTCAGTATGGCTCTTTGCTGTGAAATTACTGCACTGATGAAATTGCACTTACAGACACACAAGCATACTGACACTGGAAAAAAAGCTGTGTTGGCATTTATAAGATTATAAGGTCAAAGTTAATTTTGTCAGATTTAATAATTGTTTTCAAACTGTGCCTTTTGTTTAAGCTGATTTAAAAGTAAACTCTGACTTACTGCGATTTGGTTTTAAATACCTTCTGGTAAGAGTCATTCTGCATTACAAATAGCTTCATCCTTCTTCCTTCTTATCAAACTTAGACATATGCAAGATAATAAGAGGTATTTTAGAAA
Source organism: Galbula dea (assembly GCA_013399015.1). Lineage (NCBI taxonomy): Eukaryota > Metazoa > Chordata > Aves > Piciformes > Galbulidae > Galbula > Galbula dea. The sequence continues at coordinate 1,107,345 of VWZX01005643.1, forward strand.
TATTGATGCAAACCAGCCACCCCTGAATCATGTTAAGTCAATAGTCCCTAAGAGTTAATGTTCAGACTGCAGAGGGACTGTATAGTAAGGGGCTGGGGAAGGGAGAGAGACTTCTATGGCTTTTGAGCCTGAACTTATTCATTATTCACTCCATTTAAAATCATCAAAGACAATTTTTGTAAGCATACATCCATTTCCTTTCTGTTTAGAGAGGTATATGGCAGTATGAGCACAAGTGAGCACAGCTCAAAGAAGATAGTCATGGCTTAGAGCATGCTGTAAGTGGATTGCTGTCATCACTGAAGTTAAACGAGAGGCACTAGGGACAAGATGAGATTTCATAGTAACATTTGTCCATGCTTGTGTTCCTGTGAGTATTTTGGTGCTCTGCTTTGTACCTTGAGATTACAATTTTCCTTCTCTAAATAAAGATTTGCTAGATTTACTTTTCTACAAGAAATCTTCCAGTGACTGGATCAGGGTTTCCCTGTCTGCTCATGTCCTTGTCCTTCGAGATACTACACCAGATTAAAAGGAAAGGGGTGGTACAAGAGGCAGGAGAATTCCAGACTCACACTTGGGTTTTTCCATTGTGTTTCCTCTGAAATATCTTGGCCCTAATCCTTCAATCATTTGTTATGCAACCAAGTTTTATACACATGAGCATGATCATTGACTTCAATGGCAACGTTCCCACCAGTAAGAGAGTTCATATTTAAGTGTTGGAAAGACTGAATCCTGGGTAAAATGGTTGTATTTTTCACATCTTCTCTGTCCTCTCTTTTCAAGTCATGGCTTCTCATTTTATTGGCATGTCAATTGTCTCTTGGAGAATCAATGGAGCTAGGAGACAGCAAGTTGGTTCTTGTCTACTGCAGGAAGATGTGACACATATGCAGAAATGTAGCTAGTCTGCAAGAGATGTGAAATAACCCTCCTGTCCTACCTCATCACTGATACAGTCTCAGCTGGAGCACTATGTCTGGTTCTGGATACCATACTTCAAGAAGACTAAAAATCAAGTAAATAAGAGTCCAGAGGTGAGCAAGTAGAATGATCAGAAGTCTAAAAGACATCACTATGGCTGCAGAAAATGTGGAGATGGCATGAAAGGATTTTGTTTAATGTAGAGAAGACAGAGACAAGACAACAGCCTTCAAGTATGCAATGGGTTATGGCACAAGAGGAAAGGCTTAATCTGTTCTCCACATGCATAGAACAAGAAGACTTGAGCCTCACTTGGAAGACTGATATCCCTTAACATTTTAATAACTTTCTAGCATTAGAAATAGGACAGCTGTCAGGGTTTTTGCCTGTATAACCTGCAGAAGGATGGAGAGGGTGGCATTTTCTTCACTGAAGGCCTTCAGACAAACATCTCCAGCTATGAAGCTGATCCTGTGTACTCACTTCTAATTAGAAGACCTCATGAAGTCCTCTCCAGCTTTTCTGTTCATGTAACAAAATTCACAGCTGAGGGCAGGAGTCTCACTGAAAGCCTTCAGACAAACATCTCGAGGACTGAAACAGTAGTTTTCAGGCCTCAAAGGAAGCTTGTAAAGCATCACTAATGTTGTATTTTGATGAGTGAAAGATGAAGAAACCATTTGAAAGGAATAAACACAAAATTGTACTATGACCCTTTGGGGGGAAAGATTTTCTTTCTGCTCTACCATCCCCTTATCATTTTCCTCCTGATCTTTGGGCTTTATCTTGAAGGGAAAAAATGGAAATGACATCACCAAGATGACATTAAAGCAGCTTCTTACTTCGTCCTTTTTGCCAAAAGAATTTAAAAACTAATGTTTATAACAACATTGTTTATAATTATGAAATTTATATTCTTTGCCACATCCAAAACACAAGTAGCAAACCTGAGAACAAGCACTAGGTGCTTTCAGGCTGCAGTAGTTTGGCAGGAATAAAATTTTGCAAATTCTAGTGGAGCTCTTTCCAAAAGTGAATGGAAATGGCATCTAATGACATTCAAGTAAGCTACTGCTGGGGCTGAGTGGAAGATAGTTTTGATGGAAATCTGAGACTGAGCAGGTATATTAAAAGATACAGAAATGAAAATGGTATTTTCCTTTGTTATCACAAGGAACAGCAGCTCCAGGTTGCTTATGGAAAAAGAAAGCTGAAAAGAAAAACAACTGGGGAGAGAAACAAATGCAACAGACTATAAAGAAATTAAGCTGCCTTGCTCCTTAAAAACTAAAAAAGCTCAGCATGGATCCATATGGTGTGAGATTTCTCTTCTGTGACATTTTTATTAAGGTTATGTATATGACCGTTCATCTTCATTCTGCTGGTGCTAATTGCTGTCTATTGGACCCTTCGCTACTGTGTACAGAGAACACATGCTTCCCCTTGACACTGCCATCGCCACGGGTGCACTGGATTGTTCTGCTGTCCTCAGATAGGAACCTGCTGCTGCTGCCTGACTGCCAACAGCTGGGAATATTCTGCTTTTAAAAGCTTATCTTGTTGATACTTGAGTTGAGCTATTACACAGTGGAACAAGCAAACAGAATGAATGGACCCTCTGCGGGCAACTTATGGTAACAGAAGAAAAAAGCTTCCATGTGCTTTTGAATGTGTCTCTTGTCTTGGAATTGACAGTGATGTTTAGCATAGATGTTTCCTGCAAAGAAATGGTGATGGTATAGAGCCAGGAACAGGCTAAAAAGAAACATGCACAGAAGATGTGTTCAACACTTAAGCTTCTTTGCAACTCTAAGCAACATTTAGAGACCAATTTTGCAAAGGTTTATTCATGCAGATGGCCCCACTGAAATGCAAGAGGCTGCCTTTTTTGTGTAGAACAGCTAATTTGATTAAGAGTCACTTTTATGTACAAAATGTATGTAAAGCATATCCCCTCCACCTTCTATAAGGCTTTTAAGAAATCTGCCTGTATCAGCATTAGGTCTGTGCACGCACACATATATTGCATGTACAAGCAAAACACAGGACAGAAACACAAATATTCCCATGTTATGGATGGACCACCCAGAGAAATACAGAAATCTATTAATTTTGCTTATCACTTAGGCTCCAATTTAACAGAACGTCTAATAGCGTCATGAATTTTTCTGTCATGAAGGAAGTGTTACAATCATCTAATCTGACTTCCTACATAATGCAGGCTGCAGGGTTTCCCCAAGCAGCTCTGACTTCCACATCCATGCATTCTCTTTCAAAGTGTTAAAGTCAGTAGAATCAGCAAGAATAATTATCAGGCTTAGGTTCATGCAATTAGTGAATCTTAAACTGTTACCTTCTTAACACATCGCCTTTTGTGAACAGTGCTGCAGTTTAGCCATGCCCTGAACTACACACTTGGCTGAATACAGACTCCACATGACCTCTAGGCAGGAAAATCTCTTCTGAAGCCTTAATGGAGGTGTTGTCTGAGCAAGCACAGACCCTGAGGTGACACGTGCATTATTCTGTGCAAGGATGAGCATCTGAAAATCTGGCTCTCAGACCACACTGGGCAATCTGTGAGAGTTGAACTTGACACCTAACAGCCAGACTTACTTGTAACTTTGGTCTCACAGCAATGGTGATTCTTGCCACATGACTGCTGTTTTAACCCATTAACCTTAGTTAAAGGGGCCAGTTCTATCTGGCTTAGGAGACTTGTGGATATATGGTTCCTTTTCCCACATTCTTGGTAGCAATTCTTGGCTTAAGGAAAAGTTATTCTCTTCCCCTTTCCCACCACTTATGCCTTGTGCCACTTTCTCATTTGTGCTTATGCAACGGTTTACAGAGTTATGAAGCAAACTGGGTAAAGCTTGGAAGTAAATTCATCTGTTTCCTTGTTCTCTCAAAAAAAATGAAAGACTGTCCTAATGGGGCATTGATCAATTTGGGAAAAGAATTACAATTTGGAGTTAATGAAAATGAATTCTAATTTTTCACTTTTATTAGTGTAATGAAAAACTGAAAAAGATTTACATCTGAAAAAAGTAATTTCTGTAGGTGTATAAGCTACTTTCTTTCCTTAGCATTGTTTAATCTCTTTCTAATGATTATGTTTAGGTCATGTTTGAAAACAAAATGTTTCCAAACAAAGTGTTGAGAGTCCAGTATTTTGAAAATGGAAAATTCCAATTATCCTGCAATTTCTTTCCTTAGGTAAAAAAAAAATAAATAATTCAATGAACAATTATTTCATTTTCTACACATCTTTTCTGAAAATAACCCGTTTGCATCAATGTTATTATTATTATTACTACCACTGTTAGTTGCTTAGACCTCATTAAAGGTAAGCAGCACTTCAAGAGGTTAGCCAGCCAAAAGACTTCCCTGTCACATTCTGAGCGTTGCTCTAGGGTCCTGGCCAAATTCCTTGTGGTGGGTTTTGATTTTGGGGCTGTGATGCTCCTGAGTGGGGCCAAAAACTGTTTTGTGCACTGTCCATCTTCAGATGTGTCCTAGAGTTGGCTGCATTTTAGATGATCAGGGGAAGCAGTTCCTGTGTTCACAATTTTATTTAGCTGGACAAAATTGTTTGCTGTTTCCCAAGGACAATGCTATGAAATCTTTAAAACTTTGTGGCTAAAAATGCACCTAAAATTTAATCTTCAGTAATATCTTGCTGTCCTTCTCTTCATCTTCTCCTTTTCTTTCTTGTCCCTACTATAATTCTATCTTTTGTTCTTATTTGAACACTTCTTGCCCCACAGGCTTCTGGCATGACAGGTCAAATCATGACCCCTTTTTGTTCCCATGTACAGGAAAACTTGGATTCTGTCCTTACTTGGGGAAGGGAGGACCAGAGAACACATGGATAAATATCTTGCCAGTTTTGAAATGTCTTGTAAAATTCTGTTCATGTTTCTCTGCCATGCATGAGGCTTGCATCAAGTGCCTTTTTCAACAGCATCACTGTAGACAACCATTTATCAGGTGTATATTGTATGGCAGCGCGGTGTTTGGAAATTCCATTTGCCATATGTTATTCATGATCCTTGCTCACTGCCTTCATTTGTCAGGGGATTTAGATCTCAGCTGTGTTTAGTTTTTGGGGCTTGAGAACAAGTTGACCCACAGGCAGACACCTAATGATATAATTTGTTCAGTGCAAAAGGTTTGACTGCCCTCTATCAACCTTTATGCAGACAACTCCTTTGAATACAGTAATGGATGACAATATCAAAAGCATAAATCTCGGCAAACTTCAAGGTTTCCTGGAAAACATGACTCTTAAACTTTAGGCACATAGACATTTGGCACAATGTCAGAAACTTTCTGGACTATTCATTTATCCAACTCTGGCCAAAAATAACCAAAGACTCTATGTGTCTGTTGATTTGTTTTGAAATCCATTCAAAACGACAAAGAAGTTAAAAAGTAAGAGGCCGGCAATTGAGAAACAAGACTTCTGAAGCATGAAAGATCCCTTTTCTGTATCTTACTACACGTGGTGCTAACAAGCCAGGTCATGTCCCTCATACAGAGTGCTTTCTGTGAACTTAGTGTGGTTAAATTAGCAAGTAGATATGGCATAGTTCAGGTTCCTTCTGGGTTTAGAAAGTAAGAAATAAAGGTATTTCCAGAGGAGCTGCTTGGAAGAAATGAACATGCTGAAGACTGTGGGCTCACCCCCATGAGCAGGACAGCACAATCAGGGTAATGGGCTTCTTCCTAAGCTCTCTTGGCTTCGAGGGTCCTGGTTTTCATTTTTTTTAAAATCTGTCCCATTCTTAACTTCATGCCTTTTGTGTGTCATGTTCTGGCTTTTTATTCTTCCTCTTCTACATACACATCTTTTGCTTTCCTCTTCCCTGCCTCTACTAGTGGGAGGAAAAGAAAGTCATCTTCCTGTTCTTGAAAAGAAAAGAAAAGAAAAAAGAAAAGAAAAGAAAAGAAAAAAAGAAAAGAAAAGAGCCTTTATTTCTCTTTGGAGCCCCCAGGTGCAGAGTAAAACCCCTGCAATAGTGCTATATACAGAACTCAGAACGACAGCATAGAGACTGCACAAGTTCTTGCAAGGGATTTGTGACAAACTGGCTGGCCAAAGGAACAGTATCTTCCAAGTTCCACCTGCTTCTGCAGATGCAGGTCTGACAATAAAACAAGGGCCCTCTCTGAAAGCCAAGCTACCTAAGAAAGAGACATGAAGAGAAACTATGCTCTGCTCTTGGATAGAAGATATTCTGTAGACTGCAAATGCTGGAGTACAGCTCTTAGGTACCTTAAGGGAAATCACACTTTTCAGTGTGACTCTTCTGCATACATGAAACAAAGGTGGACAAGGAAGGCCAGGTGGCTCTGAAGAATAGGTAGTGGAGAAAAAGACAGGAGTAGAACAGGTTAGAAGGGTGATATGGAATGAAGAGGGAAAGCAGGCAGCAAATTTTAACTTTCAGAACACAAGGCAGTAACTCCCAGCCTGTACATAGTTGGAGACTGCTGTGTCTGTCTCAGAAACACATCTCCAGCATGGCTGAAGAAAAGCTTCTGTGTTTGAGAGCTTGCTTGTTTTCTCCAGCCATAGAGGTGCCTTTTCTAACAATCTAATGAAAAATACTTCTTATTTCTCCCAATAAAAAGTGATTTTTTTTTAAAGGAACAACAAAGACTATTTCAATAGACAATGGTAATATGCATGCATGAGAGATGGCTGCTCCTACTTCTCCTCATCAGATGCTTACTGCAGCTGTTACAGCTGTGTTAACAACATGAACATAGCTGGGCTTGTTCACAAGTGTGATGTCTTCACTAAAGAAATGGTTGGGTATATTAGGCCCAGAAGAAGCAGCATCCTGTTGCTAAATAAGAATATTCACATTGCTGTGTGGTCCTATCAGGTAATTCACACTTTAACCAAAATGTCAGGTTTTGAGGTGGGAAGATAATGAACTCATCAGCCATTGTGAGGACAAATCAGCTGTCAAATGCTTTCAGCATGTAAGTGGCTAATTAAGAAAAAGCATCATTGCTGCATTTTTACATTTACAAATGGGAGACCTAGAGCTCCAGAATCTGGCAGTTCTGAAACTGAAGAACATGTGTGTAGTTTGGCTCTGCTCAGAGCACAAGTTATCCCAATCTTCTTCTGTGAATTATTTGGCAGGCCTTCTTTCCCTGCCCCCAGAAAGCTGTCAATTTTCAATAGTAAATCTCAGCTCTGAATGCTCCATCCTAATTTTGCATCCAGGCCTGATATAAATCAAGTAGTTTCCTCCAGTGGACCTATGCTGTTTTCTGCCAGCTCAGCATCCGGTTCCTAGTGTTTCCTCACACTCATTGCTCCTTCTGGTTTGACCAGCCCTTGCTCCTTTCTCTAACTAGGCAGAGTGATAAGTTGTGGTAGGCATGCCCAGATTTCCTTATCACAAAGAAATTTCCTTCTCTTCCTCTCAGATTCCCTGTACAGTCTGGCAGGACCACCCTGCCCTCACTCATTTCTGTCTCATCTGGAAACCCCCCACTAAAGCACAGCGTTGCCAGGCAGTGTCATATGTTATGGGGAAACTGCATCCTAGAAAACAGATGACTCTGCAGTGATTGGGTTAGGGTGAAACATTTCTGCCCCTGGTTAATCCATGCCAGGGCAAAACTAAGGTCCACTGAGGGGGTCCCTTGCAGAGCAGTGACTGCTAACCCATTCTCCTCCAGAAGGCACTGGCCCCTTCCAGAGAAAAAGGGAAAACTCATTAAGGGAAAAAAAACAATCCAATGAACACAAAAAAAACCCCTATTTATTCTTGTGAATGTGAATGGAAAACTTTTAGAGAGAATTAAGAAGAGAGCCAAAAGGCTCTTGCAGTGTCTGGTTCATGAAAGGTATTAGAAGGTCATATTCATTCAAGATATCAAATACTGAAAGCTGATGGAGTGACAGCTGGTGGCAGAAGAGATTGTGTCTACTGCTGCTTATGGAGGTCAGGCCAGATCCTGCTCCCAGCAGAGCTTTTTTGGAGAGTCAGCTATCACTTCCTTCAAAGGGAACTGATGGAAGTTGCCACCTGCAACCTTACAAGATATCAAAAGAAAAGAAAATTTTGTTCTGAAACAATCTTCATGAACCCCAAAGTGAGGACATAAGCACAGTGGAAGTGGAGGCATGAGAGATAAGTAGAGTCCTACACAACATTTCTGCTCTGGACTTAGTCTAGCTAATAGGCTTAAAAAAACTTGGGTTGGAGCCTATTTTAAATTCTAAACAAATATTTACTTAGTCTTGTCAAGTTCATTAACTCTTCATGTTTATATCCTTACACGGTGTACAGCCAAATGGTCAGAAGCTGTTGGCTGAAGACTGATAAAATGAAGAAAGAGCTTATTTTTAACATATATTTATATATGTCAGGAAAGTGTAAACTTTTCATTTCATTCAGCTTCTATTTAAGAGATTTGGCATCTTTGAGCTGTAATTGGCACACCAGCACTCCAATTGATGGACTTCAGTGTAGAAGTTCTTCTCAGTAATGCAGGCTTTGGCTGTTCACCTTTCAGGGTGTAGCTACTATTTTAAACTCCTGATGCCTACTGCACAGTAAACACCATCAAACTTTCCTTCATTCTTCAAATTGCTGAGACTGTTACTTTAGCTAAGAATCCTAAGTCAAGATGAACAGAAATACAGTAATTGGGACTTTATAATCTATAGAAAATGACATAAGAATATTTTAGAGGAGGCAGAAATGTGCAGTTTTAACACCTTAATTCATTGAGAGTGTCTAAGAGCAGACTGTTATGTGGGAACCTAATACAAAAAATTTCCTAAAGAAAGATTTCAAAATCATGCCCTACCTTAATGAATTGAATTTGGGATGAAGTGAGCATTTTGAGAACTTGTTTTGGTTGCTAGCTATGAAAGGAACGGAGCACCTCACCCTGTGGGAGGATTCTGTAGCAGAATAATACTTATTTTTCTATGTACTTATCTACATATGAGTTCAGCTGGATGCTAATTCTGTGTGCTGTGGAGGGGTGAATATATTAGGAAGTTGGTATCTGTTGACCACTAGTATCTTCTGCCTTGAGTCTTCAATTTCAGTTTTTCTTCTGATTCATACAAAACCAAATTATTCTTTCCTTCAGAGGTTTGCTGCAGAAAGGACACATGGTGAGGCAAATCCTCAGGGAAGTGACACACACTAGTTTACAACCACCTTTACTAAAGCAATGAACTACAAGCAACTTCTATTTCATAACCTTCCAAGGAAAGTTTGGAGGATATTCTGGAAGGCTGAGTGATGTTTGCTCTGTGTCTCTTTTGATACAAAGATCTGAGCTAGATTTTTTTAATTACTCCTCATCTTGTTTGAGTTGGCTAATTCTGTTGGAAACTGCAAGGATCAAACATGTACTTGCTATAGAAGATACCCTGTGTCCTGCAGTCTCTGAAGCCAAACAAGTAATAGGATATGCATACAGGCTGTGAACACTTTCTGAGCAATGGTTGTAGCCACTCTAGGAAATTTGGTGTGGATTCACTTATGAGGAAGACCTTATTTCAATGAGACATAAAATAAACAACAGAGCTTTGGTGTCCAAGCTTGTCCATGCTGCTGAGATGTCCCTGTCTCTCTCTCTAGCTGGTGGAACCTGTTCCTCCTTGCCTCACTTTTCAGAGGGCAGTGAATGCTCTTTAGAGCAGAACTCAGCAGGTTGGAGGCAGTCTCACCAAGCAACTCAGTGAGGATTTGTCACACATAAAGGTATCTGTGGCAGGTAAAAAGGACTATTTGGGGTTGATGACTATAATTTATTTACCCTTCTATTAAACCTTAGGCTGAAATATATATATGTGCACAGGTATGATGTGATCAAAAACCCTCTGGAAGGTTCCTATGGCATTTGTAGCATCTAGTCAAGGCCATAAGAGGAAATCTGTGGGGAAATGGGGATGGGATATGGGTGATGGAACAAATGATTCTTGAAATGAACCGCTCCTCCCTACAGGAAGAAGAAACATAACCAACTCAGCAGTGAGCAGCTATAGCTGGCTCCCTTTAATATCTTAGGCAAGGTGGATTTTTTTTCCTCATGGCGTTCCATAAGCCTCTGGCTATCCCCTGCACCTTCACAATCAACCCACAAAAAGGGCAACCACCCTGCCCTGCCAAACAGCACAAGCACCAAGAGCTCTGATTCCTCCAGCCAGGCTGAAGGGTAGGGAGCCAGGAAGATGACATACTGATACAGGGAAAGCAAAGGAAAACAGAGAGAGAGAGAGAGATGTGAAACCTGATCCATCTAATAATACCAAGACTGACAGTGATTTTCCACTCTATCTAGTAGGTCAAATGATCTTATAATGCAGTGTTAGAGGGAAAGAAGATGGAAATATTTTCATTTTTCTTCAGAGTCAGTGTTTCCCTAGTTGGAAATTAATCACTGTAAAAGAAGCTTAAGGGGAATATGTCAAGGTTTATTTAGGCTTCAAAATAACTTTTTAAAACACTGGCTTTTGTTGTTGTTGCAGGTTTAGAGGTCAGAGTTTCCCTCCACAGCATTCTTCTCTTGACAAATGATGGTTGCAGCAGCCAACCAGGTATCTTCTTTTTTATTTTATTTTAAAGTGACTTCTTGTGTGTCCTGCCATAAGTAAAATAATGTTGACACAGTGAAAAAGGTAGAGCAGTCACAGTCAGCTTTCTTAATGTCTCATGAATCAAACAAGATGTCTTACTTTTTTTTCAAGTATTTCTAAAAGACTATTGCAGTGGATTTTCACCTATTTCTAAAGCAATTCAATTCTGAAATTAGCTAATGGCTTCTGAAATTAGTGCTGTTCATTCATGGAAATTTCCAGGAGAATGTCTGGGTTAATGGCAGCTGGCCTTTACCTGTGGAGGTACAGGTTACTGAAGTTTGTCATCTGGAAAACAGTTGTAAATTGCAAGCTGAGTGTGAAATAATGTATCTGAAGCAAGAATAAGAACTTTTATATCTACAACATAGTTTTAATCCATCTTTTCCCTAGACTCTGCCCTTTTCAGAAGGGACAAATAGATATTCAAGAGGAAAAAGATACCACAAAATGATCAGTCTCTCTCCATCAGTGATATCTAAACTGGATTACTCAGCCAAAGTTTGGGCTCCATTATATTGCTACTTTTGGAAGTAGCCTGGATCTGAAAATGAGTGCCTCAATGAAGCATAAAATAGTGCAATTTTCCCTCTGTCATTTCCTTCTTGAATTTGAATCAGATTCTGCCCCAGCACACCAGAAATAACCCCCAAAAAATCTGAACAATTCATCAGGAGGGATGTTGAGATCAACAGCAGGAGGAAAAGCTGGCTGCTTCTCCCTGTGACTTAACCACAGTGGAAGGCAGGAACCTCACTGAAGGCCTGTGACTCCAAAATGTTATTTCTTCTTATCATACATCAGAACACATCTGTAGAAGCTTTCTGGCAGAGATGCCAGATGTTTTGGTTCCCTTTATCATCATGCATTGATTATTTCTTATTTGTTCAAGGCTTGTTTATGGTTTTACATTTTCTTTCTTCAGTCATGACTTTATCTGGTGATAGGCTCCTATTTTGCTAGACACTTTTAGTGTTCTGCTGTTACACTGCAAGGGAGCTTTGCAAGTTAGTGATAATAAAAATATTAATGTGTAACTAATGTTTTAACTCTAGCTATTGTTGCTGCAATTTCTTGGCACAGCTTATTTAGGGAACAGCTTCCCTTAAGAATTTACATAAGAACTGCAGAATTTGGTCCATGTCTATTATAAATTTGGTTCACTGGAAATGGAGTGATCTCTCTTTATCCTGTATGCACTGGAAGACAGTAGATCTTTCCCTGGGAGGCAAATAGAGCAAATCACTATGACATTTCTTATCTGAACCAAACTGGGGCACAAAGTGCCTCCCAGACTGCCAGATCCTCCCTTGATCACACAGCACTGCATAACTTCACACAGGTTGATAGAAACTCTGTTTTCTCAAATCAGCAGCCACTGTTTTACACTGAGGGCTTAAAGTCTCATCTACCAAAATCCAGCTACACAAAAGATGATTGCATGTGCTTCTGTGTGTCTTGCTTGTTTTGTAAATATTCATCTATCAGTGAATTAATGACACCAGGCAATGAGTGTTCTCTGTCCCATTGACTGTGGCAGAGTATTGCCCACGTTTGCCAAACATGCCCAGAGGATCTGCAGGAGGTATGTGTGGGCTGTTTGCTATAAAACAACATTACTCTATAAGGAGCACAGCTTCACCTCTCTACAGATTGGTGTGGGCAGGGAAGAGTGAAATGGGGAGCAGGGGAAGGGTTGAAATGGAGGACTAGACTTTGGAGTTCTCTGGAAACCAGGGATCGCAAGCCATGAATCATGCAGTAAGTGCAGAGCCAAACGTTTGGATGAACAGAGCCCTTAACAATTAATTAATTGTTGACTTTAACTGCCTGGGCTGCAGATGTGCTATCATTTCTACAGAGCAATCCCTCACCAATCTATTTAAGATGTTTACAAAGTAACTGGTAAAGGCAAAAAAAGAAAAAGTTCTTGTATGAAAGTTGCTTCCCCAGATGCGTAGGCGTGCACACAATGGAAATAGGAGAAAGGGTGAAGTCTGCATGATGTTTGATTTTATGAGAGTTTATGAATGTCCCTTGGAAAAGTTTTCATGTCTTATTCTCCCATGCTTCCTGGATTTTGATGTTTCCCATTAAAAAAAAAGCAGAATATCCCTTAATTTACAAAAATGAGCTGGATTTAACTCTATAATTTGTAAATATTTATACATATTTCCAAAGAATACATGGGCTGAACTGCATTTTTTCCTGATTACTTATATGCCTCAATATATCATCTTAGCTCCCAACATCTTGTACTTGCAAAACTGAACTTTCAGTTGAAAAGTCTGTACGAGATGACAACAGATAGCCAGACTCTTGTGAGAGGAGCAGTCTAAGTGGCATGCAATTCAGACCTGAATAATTGAGATACAAAGTTATTTTCCATTCCTGTTTTCCAGGTTGGTGGCTGCAAAAGACCTTTCTTGATATTAGGCTCAAGTCCTACAAACACTTATGCACATACTGAACACTTTACACTATATTCAGAGATAACACTGACCACTGCATCCAGCAGAATTACTCATGTGCAAAGTACCTTTGTTTAAATCTGAGGTGATTTGAAGCTTATATGCAACATGGTGCACAGAACAATCATTTCATTTTTTAAAATACATTTCTTTGAGATTTCCTATGCCACTGCTGGATTGAGGCAGAATTGTCTTTTATGTTGTAAAATGTAAATGCTGATAAGGGTTTATGATAATAAATGATAAGGGCACAAACAATGGCAAGAGGGAATCAAAACACCCAAAACCCTTTGAAAGGAAGCTAAGGCAGGCATCCAGGGTCAAAGACATCACATATCCTCCNGTTTTTTAGAATACATTTCTTCCTTTGATGTTTCCTGTGCCACTGCTGGATTGAGGCAGAACTGCCTTTTATGTTGTAAAATGTAAATGCAAATGATAAGGGCACAAACAATGGCAAGAGGAAATCAAAACACCCAAAACCCTTTGAAAGGAAGCTGAGGCAGGCATCCAGGGTCAAAGACATCACATATCCTCCATCCAGGCTTAGCACAGAGACCCTGTTAATTGAGAAGAGGGCTGCTTGCAGTGCTGGGTAATCTCAGTGGAAGATCTTAAGGCACTTAATTTGGTCTTCACTGAGTAAATCTGCAAATCTCTCTGAACAGGATAAGACATGGGAGTCAAAGCATTTACTGAAATACAAATTCATTTCACTTTGATTTTTACGTCATCAACCTATGACTTCTTTCATTCTAGGTTCTCTGTTTCACTGTATTTATGTGTTTTCCCTCACTTCTAATCATTGAAAAGGTATCACTGTATATAAGGTAATCATTAAAAAGGTATTAGTGGAGGTATAAATGTGTGTTTCTGCTAAATTACTAAGAAATGGGGAGAAATCTGAGGAGTTTGTAATCTTGATCTTGAAAGGTATTCATAAACCTGACGTAAAGGAGCCATGATTTAAGAGCCTCATGACATTTGGAAAGCCATCATATGTGCTAGGCAGTTTGGAGACACTTGAAAACAGACTAGGAATCTACATTTCTAACCACTTCAGAGAACACCCATCATTGTCTCCCTTTCTCCCCCTCAGTACATGTGCACAGAGGAGGAGACATGACTCACCAGGCTCACTCCTGCAGCTCTGGACTGCAGCAAAGTTCATGGGTGTTTATGGGATGTTTGTGGTGACCCTCGTGCTACACTCTCATAATGAATTTCAGACTGACTACCCAAGCCTATCTGGCCAATCTCACTGAATTCTTAACCTCACACTTCCTCTTCCTGCATGTCCTTCTGGGAGACACTGGATACTTGGGATGAAACCCTTTAAAGCCAGTGCCCACAGCCTTGTCACTCCATCCAGCACAAGACCCTGTTGTGTTGTTTATTTTAGCATAAATGTCCACAGCCTTCACTTGCTCACAGGAAGGGCTTTTTCTTACAGATCATAGCCCTGCTCTTGAGAGAAATCTTCCTTCCTTTCTTCTTCTGGGTCATCATTTTTTTTTCTCACCAAAAGAGAGAGAAGATTGTGTTAAGAACAGTTTCAGATCCTGTTTCACTGGGATACAAGGAAAAATACACTTTTCCTGTTACTATATTCATCCCTAGAGTCAATTATTGTCATTTAAGAAAGAATAACCCCTTCATCCTTACTTCTTCAGAAAGCCAGCCTTTGGTAAGCTGACCTAATAGAAAGTGGAAGCTCTAACTAACCCTTTGGCTGAGTCATGATTTATCTATGCCAGTGTGAAGTGTTCCACATATTAGCTGGAGGAAATACACTTCTAGTTTATAATCTTGATGAATAGTTACTGAATTTAGTTATTTTCTAATGCTCATTTTAGTCATTCCTCATTATTTTGAAGACTTTTCACAAATATTGCCTTGAAACTCCTGATGAGTGATGAATTTGTAAAAGAAAAGCTGCACAGCTGGGTGAAGCTTGAAAGAAAATTCCCTCAAAGAAAACAGCTGATGCCATTCCACCAGACAAAGGAACACTAGCACTGGACAAAAGAGACTGCACATAACATGCATGAATATTGCAGGTGGTTTGCTCTGGTCACACTTCATGTTATGTGTACAAGTATCTTATGAAGGATTCATGGGCTACTGCAACACCAAGCCAGTGTAGCTTCCTCCCAAAGCCAGAGAACAAACATGAAAAAGGAAGGCAGGTGACTTTGGCTTTATAGAGAAGAACTAATGTGGAAATCATTAAATACCCAGGACTACTTTTTTTCTTTAATGGATTGTTAAGA
Organism: Galbula dea; assembly: GCA_013399015.1. NCBI lineage: Eukaryota > Metazoa > Chordata > Aves > Piciformes > Galbulidae > Galbula > Galbula dea. The sequence continues at coordinate 1,122,647 of VWZX01005643.1, forward strand.
CACATTTTTAGGTCATGGACCAGCATGACCTGATTTCAGCAGAGCACTATGATCATCACTAATTTTTGTAGTGGGTTACCAGGTTGTTTGATCCTTTCAAAATCCATTGTCTCACAAAGCATTGTTATTTTCCTGTAGAAAGCACAGGTTTGAACTGGTTCTTCTATCATGTTGCTTTTAAAGCAAATGATGTAATGCTGAAAATGAAAATGCTGAATAACCCAGCATTATATTTACTCTATGTTTATTATATTTGTCTTTGTCAAAAAAATGAAGTTTAACCTATTTCTGGATATGAATGATAAGAGTTTCCAAGCACAGGGTGCTGGAGGGGTTCTCAAGCCATTACTTTCAGGGAACTCTTTGCTACTTGATATTTAAAAGGTGGTGATAAATAACTCTAAATTATTCTCTTCTAATCAACTCTGCAATAACAGGGAGAGAAGCTTAGACATTAGGAAGGGCTTTTTTTCTCCTCCACTGAGAATAACGAATTGGTGATATGACCTCAAGGGCAAAGTTGTTGGGACAAGGCAGGAGGTCAGTCAAAGAGTAATTAAATGCTGTCCTGTGGGAAAATGGTAAGTGCAGTCCCAAAGAGTGAGCTAAAAAAGGGCTAAGAGGTAGAGGAGGAGAACATCCCCTGTCAACACCATATGTAGTCTCATGATCTTTCAGGAAGAAGCCACAGACCAGGAGGTCTACTAAGACTATAATAAATATGGAGTTATCAGAGTAAGAGGGAACTTGGATATAAACTCCAGATGGATTTAAAGCACAGGCTCATTACTCTCACCTCTCACAAACTGTGGAATAAGCCAATGCACATGAGTCCAGAACATCAGTCAGCTGTAACTGTTCATGTCAGCATGCCACAAGCAGGTAGCTGCCTGCAAATGTTTGGTCTGTCTCAATCTTTTCAATCCAGTGACCCTGCCAAAGACAGCATCCATAAATCCAGAATTAAAAACTATAATGTAGCAGCAGACACTGCTTCTGCTGCAAGAGAGAGGCTAAAGCAAGTCAGCTTTGTTTACACTGAATTTACTTGCCCCAAGTTAAACACCTATGCAGGGGTAAGGAATTGCAGAGCTACACAGACTTTGCACTCTGTGTCCTCAGTTACGTGGCCATATCTATACTAGTAAATCAATGCCAGGGATCTATCCTGCACACACGAGTCCAGTCAGCCAAGCTGCTGTTACAGCTGTTCCTAGCCATTTCCAGAGGCATGATCCAGCTAAAGTTACCTTCTCCTTTTGTCTTGGCTATTACCTGGAAGTCAGCACTCCCAGCTGCCCTGTGAGGGGTGAGGGAGTTCAGCCACGTCGGTGCTCCCTCTTGGCCCCATTGCCAAGGAGTGGGTTTGCACACTTCTGATCTACTTGCACAGGCATAATCAGAGATAGTCTAGGAGATAGAGCATTATGTATTCTGGTTTGAAGGCAAGATTAACCCCAGCTAAAACAAAGTGGGTTTTTTTCTGTGGTGAGAGATGCAGGGCAAGAGCAAAAACTCAGCTTGGTCTGGAGGCTTGGTTTTCTTTAAAGGATATTGAATCACCTCCAAGTCCTTCTGACTGGTAACTCTTGTACAAAGCTACCTCTGGAAAAAAAACCCAAAAGACAGCCACACAGCATTACTTTAAATCTGAGGAGTAGCAGGATGGGCAAGAACAGCATAGCCCAGTACCATCACTGTACCACCTCTAGGTGAAGAGCAAAACTAGCTCCCTCCATCCACCAAGACTAGTTAGATCACAAATCATGACTCTGGTTAAGAGAAAACCTGCTGCTCAGCAAGTCAGCACAGTCTGTTACCTCAGCTTAGTGTACAGATGCTGACCTAATAAATAGCTGTGATAACATAAAGCCTGGTACCATCTGCAAAGCCCACCTGAGAAGAAACATACACAGAAGCTGTGGCTAGTCCCCTTGTGAGCAGCTAGCAGAGTGAACCTGTGTCAAGTCAGGTCAAAAGCATCCCCATTACACTTTAGTACTGATACATTTCAAAAGCTCTAGGTTTCATCAAACCAGTTAATACTTGGAAGAATGCCTGTAGCTACACTTGGGATGAGCAGAATCCTGACAGCATATTTATTTATATAAACATTAACTTTCTTCCCCCTACCTAAACTAAAAGTAAACAAAAATACACAACTGAGTATTCCTAGAAAATTTCTTCCTTCCCACAGAAAAGGAGTAGGTAATTCAACTGCTCACTTCCCCTAAAAGTTCAGAAGCAGATAGGCACCTGAAGAGGTAGATGGTTTCCTACATGCTATTAAAACCCCTGCCATATTCTCCATGGCATAAGAAGGCACATGGAAGAGAGAGTAAGAACTTGAGCATCCTCCAAGTACAGCTCTGGAGAACTACCCTTGTTATCTCCCATTTTATTTCCCCACCATTTTTTATTTTCATTTTTCTTAACATTTGGGTTATGAAAGATCATTTTTGCCCATCACAACACTTCTCCTAACTTGCAAACTAAATCCAGGTATGAATATAAGCAGAACTTTAATAAGACAGCCAGAGCTACTGGCTGGACTGAGCTCTAACCAAAGATTGCTGTTTGGGATTTGCACATTTTTAACCATCAGTGTACTGGAGCCATGTACTTGTTTGCACAGGACTCCAGCACTGTTCTCAGCACTCAAAACTGAACATTCCCAAATTATTTGGAAAGCTAGTCAATGCAAAAATGCGTTTCTCAAGTCCTGACTTGCTGATTTTTAGGCATATGGGTGTGATTTTTTTACATTATTTTTCCCTCTCTATACTGTCTAGCTCCCCATATATACAACCAGGGAGAGCTGATCATCTTAACTTGTATAACAGTGACCTTTTTATACACAAAATGCTCTCAAATGTATAATACAAAGAAAAAAAAATTGAGAAAGAAAGCTATTTCTTAACTATCCAAATTACACTTATCAGCATTTTTAGTTGTAAGATAAATGTTTTATTTGTTATGTTTATCTTCTGCTCTAGATAACTAAAGAGTTATACTAAAGCCTTCAAACAAACTAAGTTTAATCCCAATCAAAAAGTCACTCTTTGAGTCAGATGTGGTGTCAACTTTGAAATAACAGTGTTTCATTCTGAGGTATTGTTTATGTTTTATAGAGTTCATAGGATCTTTGTGAAAGCAAAAATCATGAAAGCTCCTTTCTGAAAACATTTATGTGTATTATATTTATTTAGAGTTAAGCTTTTAGTTGCTTTCCACTGCTTTTTTCATCAAAAAGCGTAGCATGTTCTGATTTGAACAGCAAAAATTGCCTGAAAGGCAGGCTCCAGTTTTCCACTTGGACTGTGCAGGACAAAGTCTGTTGCAAATGTACTTTTGCAGAGATTTAATCAGCTCTTTCCTAGTAAATTATGAAGAAAGACATTCTCAACAAAGCTGAGATACAATGTTAGAGTGTGATCCACCCACTCACAGATGTCTTTTAAACCGTTTCCTGTCTAGAAGCTACTGTTCCACTGAGTTAGCATCACTTGATGTGAACTTTTGTGATTTGTCCTGCATTATAAAGGAAGTGGAGGTAGCAGGAGTTAGTGGAAACCATCCCAAAGCACTCAAGATCACAGCACTGTCCCTGCCCATATGTCAAAAAAATCATATTATAAGGCAGGACTGTTACAGAACTGAAGTTTGCCTGAGTTTCTGAAACAAGTCTTTACTCAGACAAATCTGAGTATTAGTCTGGTGAGACAGAGAACGCCCAAACAGTTGTATAAAGGAACAATTTAGAGCAGTTTCTGAAAATAAAATATGAAGAGTATGGTATTACATGCTATGCTGCATAGTGTACAAATCTTTAGCCAAAAAAATCCTGCAAGATTAAAATTTTTTATGCTTTTTTTTTCTTTCTTTCTTTTTCCTGGTAGAAGCAGTAATGCAACTGCTAAGCTCTGGTATTTTCACTTCTCTGCCAAGAAATGCCCCTAATGAGGAGCATGGAAACAAAAGATAGCTCTGAAGATCAAATTAAAAAAAAAAAGGTAAATGGACTTTAGATATTTAATGAAGGTTATGGTTGACTGGTACTTCATTCTCCAGCCTAATTCATCCTCCTCAGAGTAACAATGTGTTTGTTACAAAAGAAAATGAAAACCAAAAAGGCAACAGCATCCTCAAAGGGACTGCGGATTTTTGGCACCAATCTCCTTCCAGATTGCATCTACTTTTTAAGGATTTTCAAGGTCCAAGAATAGAGGGACTCCCATATCCCACATCAGTTCAAAGAGTTAAAGCATTCAGCAAGCTATACTCCTTGCTTTGGCATGTCTATCAAAGTCTTTGAACCTTTAATGCAATGAAAAATAATTGTCCCAGTGAGAAGGTCTAACACTCTGACCAGTTGCAGTTCAATGCTGGAACTGCTTGAGAAAGCTAAGAGAGGTTATAAGAATTCAAGGGTAAACTACATGACACAGTTCTGGTGATAATAATGTTCCAGAATTTATATTTATTAATATTGCCTTCTTTTGGTCAGACTCCCACAGGAAATCCTGAGGAGTAGATGTCTCTGGCATGTTTTATCTGAGATAGTCCCATCCTTGCGGCATTGCGTGCTGATAGCAGGACAGAAGAGTACCTTTGAAAATCTCTGGTCTTTATAGAAGCTGCAGATGACAACAAACAGGACCTTCAACACTCTGCAAGACAATCCATCTACTTTCCTTAGTTATCATTAAAATGTCTTTCAGACATAGGTCATAACTGGAAACCTATAAAGGATGTCTGTGTATTAGGCACTTCCCACAAAGCCTAGTCCCTTGTGATTAAAATTTATCACATTGTTCTTCTGGTTACAAATTCTGCTGATATGTGTCATTACTGCAGAGCACTGCTCATAACATTTTGACTTTACTCCAAACAGTTTTTTCTTTTTTTTTTTTCATTCTCTTTCCCATAAAGATCCCAATCCTGAAGTTTTTAAAGACACCCATTACTTTAACATTTTTAAGCCTATTTTAAAGGTTGTTAACGATTTTATTTTCCTGTACACTGACAAATAGCTTGATGGGAAGCTTCATGTTCCCCTCTCTGGTCCCTGGGATGTAGCAAAGAGCAATTACAGTGCACAAAATCATACAGCTTTATCAGTTCATTGGGCAGTTTATAGATACTCCATATTCTTAAAAGCTCTCTCTTGACTAAGACTGGTGTGGCTAAAATCATATCTTAGCAGTGCTCTCTGTGAAAGACTTGTTGGGTTTGCTTTCTTGAAAATTTCAAACAATTTTTAATTTGCATGTCTGCTGGAGAAGACATAGCATCATTCTTATTATTTTAGTCTAGCCTCCTTGCTAGAGTGAGCTTACTTGCTGTGAGCAGTGCTATCTTCTTAGTTGTGGACACTCTTTTGTCTTAAAAAGTCCATTTATTGCCAGCCTTTCTAAGAAAGGTTTACAACACTACACCACACATTGCTTTTCTGTGTGCATGCATTTAGAAGTGTGTGTGCATATAGAGCTGTCTGCACCTCTGCCCAACCCTTTGCCCATAGCTGTTGAACCCCTTGATCAATTTTAACAAAAATTGACCATGTAGCAGCAACTCAACAACTTAAAAGCAATAAAAATAAGGATTTTTAAAAATCCTTCAAGTTTCATGGAGATTCTCATATAGGTAGAAAAGAAATTGTATTATGCTGTCCCTGAGGAGAAGGCTGATGTCTGACCTTATCTCTTTTGGGACATTGAAGAACCCACTTCACAATACATCTCTTGGCCACTCCTGAACCTTCTCTATCTGCACAGCTGCAGCATGTAAAGAAGCAGCACAAATGTTTCCTTTCACTGGTTTGTTCTGCTGGAGACAGAGTGGTGTGTTTCAGTATTGGTTACTCCATTGGTGGCAATTTACTTAACTCACAAGTGAGTCACAGGTTTCTACATGTTTCTGAGGCATCAGGGCGGGTGAGGCTGGATGCCCTAAGCATCCAGAGTACACTTCTGCATTGCACAAAGAACAGAACTTCACTAAGCCACCCCTGGCCTGAGGTGATAAGCAAGGCATACAATACTAGAGCATATGCTCAGGATTAAGCATCTGGATCAGCTCGCTTTAGGGACTCTGTGCTGATGTGTCTCATGTGGGGATGTGGACAAATGACACCTTGATTCCTGGGACCCTGTCCCAGGAACCACTCAGTAAGGAGCAGCAGAGTCTGGCAATGAACAGACACAGGACAAAATAAGGACTGACACTGGAAAGTATCATTTTGCAGACATCAACAAAAGGAATGTTACATATGCAAAAATCTGATGTAGAAACCAAGTGAAAAAGCCCATATTTTGCACTGAGAGCTCACCATCTTATTCTGAGAAGTACTAAAGCCAATTTATTTCTTAGAAAGCTAACTTCTTTACTTGTCACTCACTTTCTCATATCTGCTACTTGCTGTACCATCCATCTTTTCTTTTTCCCATCACAGAGACATCTTGTCTTGTACAAGCTAGGGAGTACTGCACAGGAAAAAAACCAACCAAACAAAACTAACAAACAAACCAAAACAAACCAAAAACCAAACCAAAACATAAAAAAACCACCCCTAAAAATGGCAGAGATTTCTTCCCCATCTGTCTGATTCTTCTCACTAAAGAATATATTGAAGAAATATAGGAAAAATCAAAACCAAAAGATAAAATTTAAAAACTAAGCAGTGCTTTCAGATATCTGAGCAGAGAGAGAACTGACTCTTTTGGCATCTTTGAATTTCACAGGATCTTAAAACAAATGAGCCAAAAAAAAAAAAGAAAAAAGAATAAACCCCAACCTATACCTATGCCCAGGAAATGCAGAGATTTCCTCTCCTTCTTCCCAGATGGCACCACAGCAGTTTCTGTAAAACTAGTGGCAGAAAAAAAGAAGGAAATTTGCTGATGTGTGAATAGGCTGAAGCCTGATCCAAAGAACATTAAAGTCTCTCTGGCAGGACTGCCAATGCCTGCAGTGGGCTTTGGATCAGGCTCCACAGGATACTCGAAAGCACTCAGAAGGAAATTATTCTCCTCTGTCATGCCCTCCTTGCCACAGTTCCCACAAAGAGCACAGCTCACTGCCTGTTTTGACAGAAGCCCTGGAAACAGCATGTATAGTATTAGAAAGCCAGATGATAGAAGGCGTTGGATTTTGCCCTTTGATACAATTCCAGCAGAAATGTGTTGGTTCCCTTCCCCTAAATGTTTTTGGAACAATTTCATGCAGAACTGAGGGCCTTTACAGGGACAAGAACCCCCTCTCCCTTTATGCTGAAGTTACTCCACCGAGATGGCCATCCTGAGCTCTGTTGAGAAACACTCTGGATGGTGCATTGGGGTCAAAGACTGGTTGCTGTTAGGGCCAGGAGGTCCAAATTTTATCTCCACCCAGAAACTCCAGGGACTCCCAGTGACTCAGACTAGAGTCAGACTAGATTGCCTCAGAGAGAGAGGAAAATAAGGTGGATGTAAAGAAGAGAGGGAAACACAGATTCAGGCTGTGTTGCATGGGGGCCCCCAGCATATGAACACAAGAATTCCACTAGCCTTGTGATGTTTTGAAAAGTAAACTATGGAAGAAAGACTAGAAACTTCAAAGAAATTCCTGATTTGGAAATTGTCTGATGTAAAAGGTGTTAGCGTAGAGGAGGGTAGAGAAATAGCCTGTTCTCAAAGGCACTCTACAAGAGGTCAAATGTTGGTCTGGCTCATAAGGCCATTTTTTCCAGTTGTACAGTATATTGTGTAAACTAAATATAATGTAAAGATGCAAAAGCTTCCAGAAATGTCATCTTACAGACATTTGCTTGGATGTAATCCATGATTATGTGAAAACATTTACTTTGAGATCTAAAAGCCATGGGTTACGTGGGTGTTCTGTACATTTTACATTAGAACTTACACCATAGAGCCAGAAAAGACTAAGAGTCTTAATTTGATATTACTTGTGTTGGTACACTGGCCTATGCTGTAGTCAGATGTAAATAAGGGTGAGTATATGTGATAGAAGGAGAATACAGTTCATGACCTATTGGAAAGAAAGAAATGCCAGAAACCTTTATATTTGGCTGGGACCCCAGCCAAACCTCTGCTGCCAATCTCATGCTTGCTCTAGCCCCTGAGAATGAGTTAGTTGAAAATCTCTAGACCAAGACATGAATAGATTTTTGAAAAAGGATGATACCTTTTCTCTCACTTTTGAGCTGGCCTTACCAGTAAGTTCTCACATCACAGGGCACACATGATATTAGGCTCAGGTAAGGGTATGCCTTTCAAGTGCACCACAAATGAGTAGCAGTTATTCTATTAAATCATTACTTTGCAACTCCTGCAACAAGCACTAAAACAATCTGCACTCTATACTTCACTGTTCTTAAGTATATTCTTGTGATAGGCTGGACCAAGAAGTCTTGCTGCAGGGAGTGATGTCTGTGTGTATCAGGATTTGGTGACTCATCTGGTTCTACTCTTGAGACTTGAATTTCTTTCTTCTAAAGAATCTCAGTATCCCCTTACCCTTTATAACTTGCTTGATATTTAATAAAAGAAAAAAATTAAGAAGCTAGCCTCCCCATGCAGTCAATATAGAGATGACCTAGAGCTGACTGTAACAGTTCCAGTATTGAAAGCTGTACAGCTACATTGGTTGGACTGGATGATCTTAGAGGCCTTTTCTTACCTTAATGATTCTATGATTCTATTAAGTCTTATGAAGAATGGCTGAGGGAATTGAGGTTGTTTAATCTGAAGAAGAGGAGGCTCAGTGGAGACCCTATCTATTTCTACAACTACCTGAAAGGAGGTTGTAGCAAGGTGGGTGTCAGTGTTTTCTCTTGGGTTACGAGTAAGAGGACAAGAGGAAATGGCCTCAAGTTGCACCAGGGGAGGTTTAGATTGGATATTTCATCACAAAAATGGTTCTTAGGCATTGGAACAGGCTGCCCAGGGAAGTGGTGAAGTGACCAGCCCTAGAGGTGTTTTAAAAAGATATGGATGTGGAACTTAGTGACATGGTTTAGTGGCATGGTGGTGACAGGTTGACAGTTAGACTTAATGATCTTAGAGGTCTTTTCCAGCCTTAATGATTCTATGATTCTATTCTATGATCTTTTAAAGCTAGCTAAATAGATCATGTCCTTGTGGTTAAAAATACTCTCTGGGGACTTCACCTAGTGTGATTACACACAGCACATCAAAGGCACCTCTGCACTTACTGGCATGCCTGTCCTGTGGAGAAGATATCTGTTTGTGGAGAAGAAGGTCAGAATTAATTCAAACACCAAAGTTATTTCTTTAATGCATTAACCACTTACCTTTGCAACACACTGGGGCAAACACTGTTTATGTCATGTCCTCAGAAATGGGTCCTGGATTTCCGCTGGAGGCTGTGTGAAGATTTAATCATAACTGAGAAAACTGGCAGCCTAAGTATGCTTTTACATTTCTGTGAGTGCATTTCTGGAAGAGAAATAATAATTAAAAAGAAAAGTCTAACTGGCACAAGTGAATGTTTTGAGCTCCCCTTATACTCAGGCTTGTATGGATTCAGTTTCTAATAGAACAGGCTAAAACCTACACTGAGATATTTAAGTTCACTTTAACATTTTGAGCCTACGTTAGCTGAGGTCACAGCTGAAAATAAAACAGTCCTGTTCTGCTTCTTCATGCCCCAAGAGCAATCTTCACCTTTTGTACCAAAGGTGAAAAAGAAATCTAATAAAAATTAAAACTTTTTTGTTTTTTAATCAAGCAGCAGGGGCAAGACAGCACAGGACTGTTGACTTCTGTGGCAGTTCTGGTTTATTTTGGTCTGGTGTAGGTGTAGTGAAAGCCTCTGTTACACCAGCTTGAAATCTCTTGATGTCACAGTGCCTGCCTGGTGCCTTCATTTGCTGTATACTCTGTTAACTACCTCTCCTATTTCAGGAGCAGATGACTGCTTCTCAAAATTGGTGTTTTCTGCAGAAAAGGTGCTACCTACAGGAAAAATATACACCTCTAGAAATTAAGAAATTCATCAGTACCTGAAGGGTTCACTCACTCTCTGCAAGGAAAATGGAAAACTGAGAAAATAAATTTGATCTTTTGGACTGACACTAGCAACACTGCTGAGGGACATCAATCTCAGAAGGAAGTCACTGTACCTATATATCCAGTCATTACCAGTGGCAGAAATAGAAAACAGCAAGAGGAACTGGATGTAATTAAAACCTTGATTAGTTGAGGGTTTCAGTTTTCCAAAATCATAACTCACTTTGAAATCTCAGTTCTGTGTAATTTCATCACTTCTTAAAGGTGCTAAACTTGTGTTTTCACTACCTGTATTGTTATCAAAAACCCAGTTCTTGAGGTAGCATGCAACAAGAACAGCTTTCATTAACTCTAACTAAAATGATTCTTACAGTGGAAAAGAATAATTTGTAAGCCAAATGTATCTTTGAGGCTTGAAGACCTCAAAGCATATAAGGCAATGCCATCTAGTTATCACAGCTGATAACAACCTACCAGGTTTCTTTATTTCTTACTCATTTGGAGATCCAGACTTACAGTTTATCACTGGCCACTCAGCTAGGAGAGGTCTCTGAAGGAATAATGAGTTTATGAACTAATCAATGGCTAGGAGATGAGGGCAGGGCAGGCTTCTGATCATCCACACAGCTTAATTGCTTGTTCAATCCCTAATTTTGATTTTAAACTGCTCCAGCAAGCTTTCTCATAGGCTGTGCCCTGGTACAGTTTCTGTCAGCTCTTCATTCCAGGGACCACTTCTAAATGCCTCAGGATGCACCATGCCAGCCCTCCCTTTCATACTCTAAAGCACCAGTTAGGTGGCTACATAAGATTTTAGACACCTGAAATTAAAAGGTATACATAAGAGGAAATTTTTATTTTAGGGTCATAAGGGATCCATGGAGCTGTTATTTCATGTGGATGTGGTCAGTCTAGTTCAGAGCAAGAGGGCCCTGAGCAGGGCAGACACAAGTCTGTACATACTGCTTAGATTCCTGACCTTCTTTTAGTTAGAAGTACAGATGTAGCCTGCAGACTATATTATTCAGTGCTGAAGCTCTCACCTTGGGTACTTGCAGAATTTGATATTTGCAGCACTTGCACTAAGATTTTCCTGTTCCCTGTGAGAAAACCTTTTTTTTTTCCTTTTCCTTTCACTATTTTTTCTGACTCAGAATGTTCCCTATCTCTATACTTAGCAGTTTTCTACTCCAAACCCTTGATTTCCACGACTCTGATGGATCATGTTTTTCCCAGCTCTTTCCTGAGCTTCTGTCTTATCAGGCTCCAGTGCAGGTCATTAGTCTCTAATGAATTTTATGGGTATTCTGGAGAATGTTTCTAATATGCTACAAAGATTCTGATAAGCTCTTTATTCATTATCCATTCCAAAGAGTTGACTCTCTGAGGGTGAAACCACTTCTCAAGGTTGTTAGGTTGTTTAACACCCACATATTCATTTCTCATAGGTCAGTAAGAGCAAGCTGGCTAGCTTGTAAAGAAGGAATATAATTGCACCCACTGTTTAAAACCTGATGCAATACTGATTGTAGTCAATAAAAAAAAAAGTGGAAAATGCCAGTCCTCTTTTGGTGAAGATAATCTGAAAACAATAATGAGTGCTTGGAGCTTCACATAAAACAGTAACTGCTCTCTTTTCAGAGAGATTTTCACTTCCTTGTGTTACATGCTGCACCAAGTGGACTGTAGCAGTCAAACTGACAATAGGTCGTTTTTCCTCATGTACTATTTTTTTTCAGAGCAAACTACCCTGAAGTGTGGCAGCCCAACTTATTTTTCACCTTATCCAAGAAGCTCTCTCTGTGTTTTTTTTCATTTGTTTAAAAATGTTCTGAAGCATGATGCTGTGAACTGGGGGGAAATACAGTTAGCAACAAAGAGTTTCTGACTGATCTTAGTTGGGAAAGGAAAAATTTTTCAGAGTTTGTTCTAGTGAGACATCTAGCTGCTCTTGTGTGCTAGTATCAGTGTGAAGCAGAAGGAAAATTATTCCATTCACAGCTAAAAAGTTTCAGACCCAACTAGGAATAACTATATTTTTATTTATCAGTAAGAATAAACTGAACAAGCACATCAGTGTTGGGGGCCCTTTAAGCCTAATACATGCCTACAGTCAAATGCACAGGTTCCAGCAAAAATAATCAGATTATTCTCATCCTTAAGAGTTAAGTGCTTTTTTGGAGTAGGATCTGTGTAAGAGGAAAAGGGGCCAAGTCTACCCAGCTGCAAACCTAGGGAGCTAAAGCCAGATTCAAATCTGCTCCAGGAAAGATAAATGGCTGCATGTCCATAATTTGCAGGACTGTAAATACCAAGAATGCTGCTGATGTCACATTAGAGTGCACAGCCCTCCATCAGGTAACATTTCTGTTGGCTGTGAGGTGAGTGCCTTTTAGAAAAAGGCTACAGCACTGAGCTGCCACAGTTTGTTTTAAAATGGTCTCCTTAAAACCCTCTATGTCTCCCTGTTACTATCAGTTTTCCCACTGATGGTTTTTAGTTTATTTTAGTAGTGCCTTTTTAGGACATAGTGTGACTGTGACAGCTTTGGCTTTCGAAAGATCAAATGCTCTCCATCATGTTATCCACAGGGGTCTTTGCACTGGGGGTGCCAAGGGCTAATTTTTGGCCTGACCCACTCAGTTGTTGGGCTTACAACAAAAGCATGGCACCTGGAGGGGAAGACAGACACAAGAAGGGCAAAGGGGTAAGTAGTACTTTGAGTTCATTCATGATCTGAAGTTACTAAACCTTAATTAGTTAATGACTGCTTTGGTTCTGGTTCTTGGCATGTTCCAACTGTGCCTCCAAAAGAGAACATAAGAGGTCAAAATCCTAGACATCACTTCTTCATTATAAGGATGAAGTTTTTAAAAGTCCAAGGCTTGTATTCTGAAATTTATTATGCATTCTTTATTTTGGCAGGTCTGAGATAAACCAGCAAACATACTAATGAAGACAAGAACTGTTCTGAGGAAATACCTCCTATTAATAAGCAGACACAGAGGCCTGGATTAGGAAGGAACATGACAACACTGTTGCAAATGAAGATGTGTATCCTAAGTGAAGCCAATGGGTTCAGAGAAGTCAGGGCTGTGTAACCTGCTGCTGCACATCAGGATTCCAGGAAAGGAAATGAACATTACACATGGTGAGAGCAATAATACACCAGGGTGAGATAAATTTACTTCTTAGCTGCATTTAATCTTAGACATGGTAAAGCAGCATTTCTGTTCTGAGACACATTCTAGAAGATCAGCTGCCTGATGCAATGCTGCCTTCCAAATGGAAAGATGATTGTCAGCTCTCTGGTTTGTTAACTTTTATCTTCATTGATAAATGAATGTTAAGTGGTTAGTTGTTGACAAAAATCCCTATTTTTAATTGGATATGTGAACGGGGCCTTACATAACCTGGCAACGGACTATCATCCCTGGACCTTGTCACTCAGATAAAACCTTGGCTCCTTCAGGAGTGCGGGTGTTCAGTGTCTACATTATTGCTATTTGAAGGGGAAGATCACAGTTATATATGCTCTAATGTAAAGAGAGAAAACCCTCCAAAGTTTTGGTTCAGAAGGAATTTGCCCAAAATAGGCAAAACCCAAGGAAACCATATTTGAACCCAACTAGATAGAATCATAGAATTGTCAGAGTTAGAAGGGACCTTAAAGATCATCTAGTTCCAACTCCCCTGCCTGGCAGGGACACCATCCACTAGATCAGGTAGCCCAGAGCCCCATCAAGCTTTGTCTTAAAAGCTTCCAGGGATGGGGCTTCCACAACCTCTCTGGGCAACCTGTTCCAGTGTCTCCCCACCCTAACAGTGAAGAACTTCCTCCTAATATCTAATCTAAATCTACCCTCCTCTAGCTTACATCCATTTCCCCTGGTTCTGTCACTACTTGACATCCTAAAAAGTCCCTCACCAGCTTTCTTGTAGGCCCCCTTCAGATACTGATAAAGGTGCTTAGCTCCCATGTTGTCCTGCTGGAACAGATTGGTCCATAGGTGTGCAGGAAGACCTGACCAAGCACACTGAGAGCTGTTTGTAAGGGACCAGGAAAGGCCAAGAAGGCCCCTAGCTGAGGAGCACTGCTGTCACTCCATCTCTTCATGGGCCTCCTGTGGAAAAGTTCAAGATGTCACTGAAGAGATTGTGCCAACAGCTGCCCAATCTTCTTCATTGTGGTGGGTCCACTAGTAGAAGGACCTTGTCTCTTTTTTGAACAGAGCTCCAAGATATATTCTCAAAGAATCTCAACTGCTGTGAAAGCTGGAGTTCATGAACAGCATATTTCTTCTTCCTTTTTTGTTTTGTCTTCTGGATTTCTTTTTAGTTGTTGGTTTATCTCTAGCTGGGAAATCTCCCAGTCTTTTTAAATACTGAATTTTTTAGTATGGAATTGATGCAGGTCTGTATGAGGTTTAGTCAAAGTCCCTAAAAGAACAGACACTCCTTGAGCCTCAAAATAGCTTCAGCTGTTCCCTAGAGAGATGAGAGTTCCAACCTAGTTCTAAATCCTTGCCTTCACTCCACTGTTACTAGTGCTGTCTAGTGAACTCTTCTCACCCAGAACTGCTTAGGATAACCAAAGTAAAATGGGTATTTCCACATGTATGTCATTGCTAACTTCCATGGGAAGATCTCATACAAGATGGGCCACCAGAAGACCTGGAAAAAGCATACCTTCTAACAGAATAATGGCAGTGACCAGCTGGGGGTAGGTCTCATCTCCATTAACATAGATGTAATTGGAAAAGACCTATGTCCACAGTCAAATTCTCCCTCTGTCTGAAATAATCCTAAACATTCACTAGAGAGAGAGCTAAGCCTGCCCCTTACTCATGACATGCTGTTGCCTTCTCATGCCTCACATGATGGTTTTGATCTTCTTCATCCCTTATCTGTAACATGTACTTCAGAAGTTAAGAATGGCTGAAATAGGACCTGTTTTATGGTTTGTGCTAAATGTCCATGGAGCTCTGAAAAGACAGCTTCTGGGAAAGAAAAGGACCACATTTTGCTCATCAAGAGTGCTCTCCTGGTGTCTGTTGTGTAACACCACTGCTTGGTGCAATTCCAGGAGACAAAATCATCATAACCAGAAAAGAGTTCAAAGAAGGGAGGCTGATAATTGTCCTGGTCTTAGTTTCATAGCTGCATTGCTTAATTCCAAATTTATTTTGATGTTAGTTTTAATGGCTTAGACTATGTGATAGTATGGGGTTTCTTTGCTGGGTGTTGATGGATTTAACTTGTTGGATTTTTCTTTTTGTTCTTTTTATCTATTTTGTAATATTTCAGTTTGTTTAACTAACATAATAAAGTTATTAATAAAGTTAAATCATTTCTGTCATTGAACAAAACAGACCAGAACCTTTAAAGAACTGGGTAGATATTATCCAGCCAATTTAAAAGCCTACATTTAAATCTTACTTCATAAACTCATTTAAATCACATGTTCTTACATGTTCTGTTGCTTGAAAGTTGTTTCCTTTGAAATTTTCCTTTTTATGCTTCTATGCAGGAAATATGATAAACTTGTTTATTTCATTTGTCAGTTTTGTGTTTCTGAATTTCTTCATCAATTCTGTTATCTTCCTTAAGTATCCAATCCTTGCACAAGTTATGTGCAGTGAGAGGAATGATTTTACTGCTGTACTTGCAGTGTTGGAAAACAAGACAAGAAAAAACAAGCAGAGGTGATGGCTTCTGAGAGCTACAGGAAAAAGAAGACATTAAATGGGCATTTTATTTTGGAGACAGTCCTGCAGGATGAGAAAGCCAAATGTTTTTAGGGTCATGGAATAATTCATGTTGGAACAGACTTCCAGAGGTCAGATGGTTCAGCATTTCCAGTCCAGTGATGCATCACAGTCACATAGTTGCTTATCAATTACTTGTTTTCCTGGCTTTTTCTTTTCTTAGTTCTTTCTACCTTCTGTAGGTTGTTAGTTTGAATTGGCTTTAGCAAGTCATTAGCATTTGCATAACAGGAGTACATTTTATTTATCAGGGAGTTGGAAGCAGCTAATTAGAGACAATCTGCAAGCTGGAGATCTGCAGAAATCAGCAACAAGACTTCTTTTTCTGTTTATGTTCTCGTGAAGGTGACCCTGAGGTACATGGACGCCTCTCTCCTTGAGCTGTGTGGAGTTTAAGTTCTTCAGCATTCACAGAGGGGAAGAGGGTGGTAGAATTCAGGCAGTAACAAGCCCAGATGATGAAGAGCAACAACAGCTTTCCTCAGCTCCACTTTAGAGGAGAAGGAAGGCTGGAAATCCCCAAGCTCTCTTCCAGCAGACTTAGGTTAAGAACGAAACGATAACTGGTTCAGAAACATGCAATTTCAGAATGATTTTATTGTGCCATCAATCTCTAACAATGAACCTCTCCACTTATTGCCCTGAAGAGGGGAGATTTTCTAGTATGGAAATGCTGCTAGGGTTATCCATAACTTTTGTTCTCTGGAAAAGACAAGAAATACTATGTATAGGTTTTAAAAAGCCAGCCTTCCTTGTTAATGCCTGATTTCCACCAAGTATAGAGGTCTTGTCTTTCCCAAGGTTTACTTTACTGGTTAGCATTTCTTCTGCTGTAATGAGTCTGTTGAATTTTCAGAGATGAAAACCAAAGTTGTCTCCATTTTCATGGAAGGAGCATGGAACAGGTAGAACTATAGTTTAAATTAATTTACCAAGCTTACTATTGATCAATGTTAGGGAGAAACCTCCCTGCAAGTCTGTGCTTGAGCGGTTCACAAGCAGATAAGATAACAAAAATATTTCCTTCTCTGCTTGAACTTGGGGGTCTAACAGACTCACCTTTTCTTTCTAGGTGGCAGAAATTTAGGATTAGGACTGCTCATTTCCTTCATGCTTGCACAGTTTACATCACAAATACATATTGATTAATGCCTAGGACTCTACACACAGAATGAGTCCAGATTTAATGATTGTAACAGTCATTAGCTGTGAGAAGTTATTTCTCCTATAAGTTTCTTTCCCATGCAAAACATACATATATATATATATGGATGCATTTTTAAGGAGTTGGGAACTATTCAAAACAAAAGTTATTTTAAGAGTTAGGAAATAGCTTGTCTTGCAGCTGCCAAGTGATTTTGGAGTAACTCTTTACATGACAGAGTGGAGGGGAAAATGGAGATAAAAACATTAGTCCTTCAGTTGAGAGGGACTAGATGCTTTAAAAAGAACCAAAGACCAAAAGAAGAGAAAGAAAGGAAGAAGGAAAGACAGAAAGACAAGAAAGACAGAAAAGACAGAAAGAAAAGAAAGAATCCTTTTCACCTTCTGATGCTTCTGCATCCAGATCCTCCTCTATTTTCCATTCTGAAGCTGGGCAGAAATGCTCCAGCCACATTCTCCTGACTGGCACGTCTTGGCAAGCTGGACAAAAAGGCAGGCAGCCCTTCTCTTGGATTTTCCCCCACCACTTTGAGCAGGTTTGAAAGAGAGAAGGGCAGTGTTCAATGGTGGGCATGTAAAAATGTCATTAGTCACATTTAGATAAGTTTACAAATGTACAAAGTAGCTCTCAGGGCCAGACATGGGGTTGAGGTGAAACATCTGAGCCTTATCCAATGCTAGGGACATTCAGCTGGTGCAAATCAGTTATCATGATACACCACAGCTGAGGCTCCACTGCCAGGATTCATCTCCACAGTCTGTAAAGTTCCTAATTTATATGTAGGGTATTATAAAATGTTCAGAAATAGCTGCTATATCTGAGCACTGAATAATAGTGAAATCTATCTCTCTGATTTATTTTGTGCTTGCTTTGTCTCTTAAAAGAGGTAAAAAGAATCCTTTCCTTTACCTTCAGCAGACTTTCTTCTTTCTCCACAGGGTGCATAGCTATCAAATTGTTCACAGAGGCAACTGAGAGATGGAAACTCTTAGGATGGGCATGGCCATGCATGCTAAGCACTTGCTGTCTCTAGTCTCCTCTATAGGAATGTTACATAGAGATACGGCTTGACTCTGCTTTACCTTAGGATCTTGGACTAAACTAGGAGGGTAAAACAACAATAGTAACCCATCTTTCTTCCTTGCCTTGCCTTCTTCCTCTTGAAAACTATTTTTGAGAGGAGGATGGACAAAACTTATGTTTTAGTATTGCTTACCTGAGGCAAGGACAACACATTAGAACTTCCCCAGAATAATATTTTCATTGGAAAACACCTAATAATATAACATATGGAACATTAATAGTAAATAAGTATTACAACAGAAAACTGTTAAAAGTCAAAGTCATGCCATATGTCAGTCTTTAGCTTTTCAGATATTGTTATGAAAGCCAAATATAAAAAAATTCTTCAAATCTTCATGACTTTTTGCCCTGCTTGCCAAAATTATCCTTTTTCCCAAAACATTAGATTATACTTTCTGGAGGTGCCTGATTCATACTATATCTAGGAGGGTTAAGCCAAGCAATCCTGTGGACAGGTTAATTTTGAAATATGTCAGAATTTTCAGATACATTAGTTTTGAAAATACTCTTTTTCCTCCCCCAAACATAGCAGGAAAATTAAACTCTAGGATAAAGTTTATCAGTGTAATGTTTACAAAGGAAAAAAGAAAGAAGAGGGAGGAGAAAGTGTAGGGGACTGAAAGAAAAATAAGCAACCAAGCCTTTTAAATTGCCTGAGTGTAAGGTGAATGGCCACTGCTTCTTGGTCAAACAAATCAGTCATCTCTACTCCTTCTTGCTATCAGGGCACATAGGTTATGGTGAAAATGATTCCTTTGCTGTGCTATTAATGGGAAACAGCTTACTCAAATGGTGCTGTAGAGCCACAGGGCAGGGAGAAGAGCACAGAGGAAAAGGCACAGAAGGTTTGTCCTCAAAAGAAATGTCACTGAGTCCCTTCACCTGAGATTGGCAGGCCAAGGAGGAGATGGTGTGGTGTGGGAAGCCTGCTGTGTGGCATTTCATGTTATGAAAACCCAGTCCCCATGTGTGAAATCTGACCTGTGACAGACAGAACCTTGTCAGAAACTGTGGGGACAGTCAGTGTGGGGTCTCACTCGGTCCCAGCATGCTGCTTACACACTGAAGGACTCCTAGCCCTAGCAGCTGCAGCCTATTTTCCACAAACATCTGACAAGTTTCATTGGCTCCCTGCCAGTGTGAGCTGTACCCAACACTACTTCCATCCTTCCCCCAGCTCCACAATTCTTTGTAGCTGCTTCTTGAAACCTAGACTTGTACCAAATGAAGCTCCTTTCCTCCCTTCAATGAATGTGCAGACATCCCACCCCAGCTAATTAACCCAACAGTGGCTTCATCTCTAGGACGCTGTGACTTCCCACACTTTATCCCACTCATTCAGCTTAAAGACATCAGCACATTCCTGACTTCATCACTTGTTAACTCCCTTTTGCTAATGGTCAGTACATCCTTCTCTTCCTGGCCTGCTCTGATGTGGTATAGCTTGAACTCTCAGGCAAAAGGTCTTAAGGCTCTTTATGTGCTCAGTTGCTCTTATGGCATATAACAATCTCTAAAATTGGGGTTTAGCACTGCTTTTGTATTCAGAATTCAGAGGCTTTCACACCTTCTGAGACTCTGTTGCCATGCTGCTCATCTTGCAAGCACCTGGTAAGGAACAGGAAAGCCTGAGTGAAAGCAAGACCTCTGCTGTTTTGTGTTTGATTGTCAAAGATTAATCTTTTGGCAAATGGTAGAGGATTTAATGAAGGTAGCAAGAGCATCCTTATGCAAAAACATCACATGAAAAGTTCTCTTCAGCTGCTATTCCAAGAAAAAAAGGAAAAAAATACAGAATATAGCAGCAGAAAGATGCCTTTTTAAACAGAGATGTATCTATGCTACCAAACTCTAGGAATTATGATAATTAAAAAAAACCCAACCCCAACTAACTTAACTCTTTATATTTTAGAATGATAGAAAGTATTGCAAGGATCAAAGGGTTCTCCAGAGATATCTGCAGCACTCCCCTGCCTAAATACAGATTCGTTTATGTTTCATTCCAGATTTGCTTGTTCAACAGGTCCTAAAAAATCATCTCTGATGAGGATTTCCCAGTCTTCTTGTGACAGAAACAGATTTTCTTTCTTCTTTTCTTGAAACATATTACAAAGTGTTTAGCACTGCATTCAACACAGAGATTTTAAGCTTTTTGCTCCAAGAGGCTAGTGTGGAGGTAAACAGAGCAGCAATAGCCATTCATTGAAGAAGACTGGAGGATAGAAAGCTAGGAAGCTGTAAAACCATCAAACACTGAAGAAAATCAAAGTAATAAAATCCTAGAAAATGTCAGGCATAGCCAGATTGGAAATTCAGAGGAGGAACCTAAATGTCTAGCTGTTCATTTGTCTCCAAACCACTTTGACTTAAGGTATACAGAATGATATCCTAGCTGATATATTCACCTGCTCACTGGGAAGTCTAAAGAAGTCAGGATTTGTTTCTAAACCAGTAATCTTGAATGAACACAGCTCTCCAGTCCCATATACATTGAAGTCTGTACTTAAGCAAAACGTCTGCTGACCTCATTTTCTCTTCTTATGGAATTATATTCATATTTCAAAGTCACTTCAAGATCAATTGAATAAAATGCATTTTAAAGCTGTTGCTGGAGCCTATGTTTAATAGATATTTGAACATGTGAGCTGTTCCTCTGCAAACCAAATGGGCCACACTCCTCCAGTGCTTTTCATCACTCCTTCTGTCCAAAGGACACCTCACTTCATACAGCATCACTCACCATCATCATCACTCATCATCAGTGTCACCAGAGTAAGTTGGTACTGTTGTCAGCCTTCCTTTCTGCTGGGGGTTCTCTAGACTACTTGAGGGGTAACAAACTGATTATGAAAAGGATCACATGAAACCATTCCTTGTCTTGCCTTTAAGCCTTAGTTTCTGCCAAGGGCTAGATTAGAAGGAGGAAGAAGCACATATGGGAAAGCTAGCAGTCCTGCCTGCTGGTTGCTAAGAAGCCTGCAGACAGCTGTAAATTAGAGCAGCCTCTCTCTGTTATATTTTACATCAATGTTCCTTTGAGCAAGCCAAAACCTGAAGATGAGAAGGTGCTGCTCTCTTTGGGTTGTGAATAGAGGGACATCATAGAACTTTAACACAAAGATCCTGAGTAATTTTTTCCCCCTTCTTTCTAGACAAGAAATAGCCAGGACAAAGTTATGAGGGCCAAGTGGTTGAATATTTACACCTTTCACCCTGAAATCCCCTTGGATTTTAGAGTCAGTTCTCAGTAATCAGAGTAATTTAGAGTCGTTTCTCAGTAATGATTGCACTCACAGTGCCACCACTTGTGACAGGAGCAAGAGCTGCAGGAAGAGGTCAGCAACAGCCATGCAGTCTGGGGAAAGCTTCTGAAATGGAGAAGGTATGTCCAGACTGAAGCCTACATCTCAACTCCTAAACACTCATTGTCAGGTGTTGAACATGAATCAACTTTGTTTTACACTCCAGGCAGCCAAAGCATTTATCCCTCCAGCCATCTCCCTACTGAACAGCTGAAAAATTTATATCTAGAAAGCAGTTGCTAAAATCATATTTTTCATGTGAAACTGCAGAAAGCACCAGTCAGAAATCTTTTACTGACAGGAGTTTCACATGTATGGAGTGAAAATGAAACCCATGCCTGCAAAATGCCTACTTGAAATCAAGGTAGAGTTTCCTTTGAAACCAGTCCCAAAATTTCTAACCAAATGAGAGTTGCACACTGTTTGTAACTTGTTTTGTCCTTTCTGTCAGAAACAAAGGGCCTCAACATTAAGTTCCTCTAACTTAGGAAGTAGAAGATGAGTTTGACTTGTGATGGTCTGTATGTTGCCTCTTGATTGTAAAATGTAACAATAACACAAACCAGTTCTGTTTAAACTTTTGTTTATAAAATTCAAGTAGTGCTACATTTTTTTTAATATCTGGCCTAGAATAAGCATTAAAGTAGCTTTTATACAACTCATAATGCCAAAAAATAAATGCAATTCTGCACATTCTTTCCTGAGAGGATCCACAAATGACATGCAAGGCATACATGTTGGCTGGAGGCCATAAGCAAAAGCATTGTGTTAAAACTTTGTGTGACATCAAGCCAAAAAACTACTTAGCATTTGTATCTCAGGTCTCAACTGAATTATGAATTCAATAACCAAATCAAAACAAAAAGCATAAAGCACACTACATCACACAACTTTGGTTATACACACATGCATGTAAGTGGTGTGGATCTGTGGTGATTGATATAACCTCGGTCTGTCTGTGTGTATGTATGTACAAACACACACACACACACACACACACACACACAACCCAAAAAGTATTTGGAGGATATGCTCAGAATCAAGCACACTCCTTTTGCCAATAAGTGGGTAATATCCTAGATGGGCTCCCTCTGGTGTTGAGAAGACAATGTATTTCCCCATCCCATCTTATTTCTTTGTGTCCATCAATAAGGGTGTTAAAAAGTGCCAAATGTCATGGTATTATTATGGCAGAGCCTCTTATGTCACATAGACCTATATGGATGGGATAGTATAGCTTTCTGGTATCTCTCATCCAGTGTTCATTAATACTATACATGGCATATACATATACACATAGAGATAAAACTGTGCATTTTATTACACTCAAACAGCTTTCTATGCATATACAGATCACTTCTAACCCTGAGAGACACTGAAGTGTCATACTCTAAAACTTGTCACCCATAAGTTGGCAAAGTAACTATCCACAGTTACAGGTGAGAAACTGAATGCCCAGAGAGCAAAAAGGGCTCACAACAGCCAGGATCTGATTCTCCAGGGTGTGCAGCATTTTTATAATGCCTCTTGAGCTCAAATCATACCAAGAATCTTGCTGGCACCTGTGCACTGTGAAAGTCCAGCCTTGGAACCCTCTGTGGCACCTCAGTAAATGGAGGAATATACAATTATCTATTTAACTTCTAGATTCTCAATTTTGGAAACCTAGGACCCAGAATTATTTAGGAGCATTGTGACACATGCAATAGGTGGAATCTTTTTTTGCCATGAACTAGGCACTTAACTCGAATCTTCTTCCACTTTATTTATCACCCATTTACCTCCTTATGCTACACCTAAGGCAGTAGCCCTCAAGACTACCCCTTCCTGCACTGCTCAAATATCATTCAACATGAGAGTGCAAGTGCCATCCTCCCTCATTATTTTCCAATAGTAAATCCTTAACTTTGTCACCTGGATGCCCTTTTGACATAAGTCTGTTTATTTTTTGATGCAATTCCTTCCTTGGAAAAACATCACCTCCCTTTTTGTCCTGATATACCAGGAGGTGGAAGCAGGGTGACCCCAGCTTGGCCCACTAGGAGAGCATGACCTCCTTGCAGCCACAGGACACCTCTCCCCAGCTGAAAGTCACAGCAGAGCTGGGACATTTTTCACTGAATGAAACAGAAGGGAGAGGAGACAAGAAACACACATCTCCAGTGGCTGTTCACAGATGTTTACCGACAGCAGAGGGGTAAGGAGACCGGCCT
Organism: Galbula dea; assembly: GCA_013399015.1. Lineage (NCBI taxonomy): Eukaryota > Metazoa > Chordata > Aves > Piciformes > Galbulidae > Galbula > Galbula dea. The sequence goes on from VWZX01005643.1 coordinate 1,146,209, forward strand.
CAGCTCCCAGCCCAAGGCAGACTACGTCCTCATGGTCCCAGCCCTCTGCTGCTGCTCCCAGCTTGCTCAACTTCCCCTCTCCTCTTCCTCAGATCCTGTGAGCCCTCCCTCTCCATTTCATTCCTCCTTTCCAGCCCGTGGCTCAATCATTACCACCCACGCCCTGGCTCCTGCCTTCTCCGTACTCACACCCCTGCTAGCAGTACAAGGCTTGGGCCAGATTCCAGGCCTGGTAAAAGCAGGAGAAAAACTCACATTCATTCTAGTGGCCTTCTTGGACCAGATCCTGAATGCACAAAAGCAAAGCTGGTGTTAATTTTCCCTTCCCTTGGACAGTGCTGTTAGAGTTGGCAAGTTCTTCTTTGACCGGTGAAACAAGAAGCAGGGAGTGGGAGCTGGGGGGGAAGAACAGAAAGCATACGTAAAAGGAGGAATGATTGCACACATGTGCTGTGAATTCTTCAGCTCAGATTAATGTTTTCCTGTTAATTTAATTGGCTGCCTTCTGGTTTCAGCCAGATGACCAGTTCCATTTCAGGACAGCTATAGAGTTGAATCTAAATGAAATATTTGGACAATGGGAGCCAATGCCTGTGAACTATTCCAGAAAATTATTAAATAAACAAAAAACACTGGAACTTCTAACTGCAGAGCATAACTGCTATTATTATTCATTCACATGTAGTATTAATTCCTACTGCATCAGCTTGGCTGACAAAAAAGCCCCAAACCATCCCACTGTAACTCCAAAAATATTGTCCTTGAGTCCCAATGGCAGGGATGGCAACACAGGATTTCTCCATGAATGATCCAGCATCATTAGTTCTAGAGGGTTCCATTGCATTACCTACATTTAGAATTGCTTGTTATTTAAAAAGTTCCCCAGCACCAAGCTATTATCAAGTGGCACTGAAAGACAAAAAATCTCTGTTAGTGCTTAGAGTGGTAGGACAGACTATATTTGAGTCCCAAATGTGACAATAGACTTTTTACTGGCATCTCCTCTTGGTTCTGAAGATAGTCCTTTTCATCAGTCAGTTTGCTCAGTTATGCTGGTAGATTGGCTCCAGTGTAGCCAGTTTGTCTTCATGTAAATGTCAGTATGATCCAACTATGGGCCAGGTTCTCCCCTTCCTGCCCCCCATCTGGGCTGATCTTAAATAGCTACCGAGAATTCATCATCGGCAAAGGAAAACTCCCACTTGGCATCAACACAGCACAGCTCCCTCCTAGACCAGCTACTCTCTTTGCTCTGTGTGGGAGAGGACACATGGCACAGAGCATTTTCTCATGCATTGCCAATTCTTCATTGGCTTGTGGTATAATCTACTGGGGGAAACTTCCCTGATCCATCTCACAGTCCATCCCAGCCTCATGAGCTAGGAGGACTAAGCAACAAAAGGGAGCAGTGCAGAAAGTCGCTCTTCCCACCTGGAGACAACTGTGCATGGGAGTAAAGAGATCTGAATGCCCACTCCTGCATCCATTACCTGTTATCTACCCTGGTCGAGCAACCAGGGCAAGGCAACTGATCCCTTACAGCTCTTTTGTCCCCACCCTGGCCCTCTCAAGGCTGTGGCTTTTTGAATTAGGAAAGTAGACCAGGAGAAGAGGTGGTGCCATAAAGAGTTATGGAGTTATGCTTCACCATTTAAATACTCTCTCTGCTGCTGCCTTTCCACAGTCTTCTGAAAACCTGTCTTCCATTTCCAGACCAGCCTCTCTCAGTGGAAAATGCACCAGTGCCTACAACAGAAACCAGTTCTCAGATCAAACATGCAAGCTTTGCCCTTTCTCCTGGTCTTTTATCTTTGATTCCCTCTTTTTTTCAGATTTGTCAAGGTCTTCTCATCCGAAGAGACTCTTAAGAATTAAGTCTCAAGAAATACTCAGGAAACTCTTCTCTTTGCCAATTCAGTTTCTGTTACAAGAATGACACACTGCAAGCTTGAAACTTTCTGGTCTTCACCTCATCAGAGGCCTGGAGAGAAGCCTTCCCACAGAGGAGACCAGCCAGCTCATAAGGCAGTGAAAGGCTAGATAAATGCTGTGTTTCCCAGATTACAGGAAAAAAGGGCAGAGTATTTGTGATCAAAGGGGACAAGGCTCAGGAGGGAAGTTATTGGCATCCAAGATTCTGGCAGTAGCCAAATCCATGGCTAAGGAGTAGAGGCCAGAGAGCACAACAATAACTATGCAATGAAATTATATGTAATCAGATCAGAAATCATCATCTGAAGTAAATGCAGTTCACTGTCAGTGGATGTTCCCCTAGGAAAGGTCAAGTTGCATAAGACAGTCAGAGAGAAAAATTAAAAAGGCAAATTGGCTGTGCTTTATCATCCAAAGCTAGCTCTGCCATCTTTTCATGCTTCTGGGTCTGGCCAGTATTTGACAAAGTCAAATCAGGAGAGTGGTCATCATACCAGAGGAACATCTTGTAACATCATGAAAGCACCTTTCCAAAACAGATCTCAAGTCCATTTGAGATCAGTCATCAATCAGCTGTGATTCATAACACCAAAAGTATGATATCTGAATTAACTTTGGCCTCTCATGCTGTAAGTAAAATATTTTGGCTTAGTGCAGTTGACAACAAAAGTAAATGTGGGTCCTCTGTAACTTCCCATTTAAAATATTTACCCAGGGATCCTTAAAAGCATCTAGTGGGTGTTACCATTCCACAGGTACTGGAAAAGCATGTGTCTGTAATTCAATTGACAGCAAATGTGTTTGGATCTATGAGAAATTATAATCTATTTCAGCCCCTGTTTCTGCTCAGGAAGCAAGAGGACTGAAAATGCTTCTAGGTGATATATATGTGCCTAATTACTGCCCTATTCTCTGAGGTCTTGATGGAAATCTAGGGTTACAAAAGCGCAGCAAGGATGAGAGCCAAGGGCTGGGGATTGAAGCTCAGCAAATCTAAACTAAAGTACGATGGAAATTTTCTAACAGATGGGGTGACTGACCATCAGAACAGCTCATGGAGAGCTATGAGGAATTCTCTCCATCACTTGCAATTCTTAAACCAGGACTGGATGTTTTTCCAGCAGATAGACCAAACAAAAATTAAGTCAGAGAAAGCTAATGGCCTGGGTTGTAGCAGAGGTCAGACAAGAGGATACCAAAGGCCTCTCTCGGCCTTATGGTCTTTGAGCCTCCTAAATAAAAAGTTCAGAGTTTGCAGATCATAGCATAAATCTTGTTCTATTCCAGGCTGCTTTCAAACTAGGGCAATGAAAGAAGAAAAATAAAGAGATGCTGCACGACACATTCATCTGAGTGATGAACAAAAAGCCCTGTCCTTGCATCAAGTGTGGCAGAACATCTTCCCAGGGGTCTCTCTTATCAGTGATCTGGTTTACTTTGGCCTATTTGTCGGTGGTAGAAAAGGAGAACAGTCCCAGATCCTGATAACTATATAGGGCTGATTGTTTCATGCAGTGATAATGAATTTGAATAGCTCTATTAGAAGAGCAGTGTGGCCTGAAATATCCCTCCCCTTTTCATGGGTGGTGGCTTCTCTGGGTAGCCCCTTATCTAACAGGAGGGTGTTTTTCCAGGGCACGAATTCTTTAAAAGCAGAGAAGTGTTAAAGAATTCCTTCCTTGCTTGATAGAGGTTACCTCCCCTCAGTCAATTCTGTGGCTGAACTCCAAACCAGACCTGGGGAACCATTTGATTTTTTTTTAAAAAGCCAGAAAAGAGACATCTTTCTCTGTTGTTTTGAAAGCAGGCAGTATGACAAATCTTATTGGGAGTACAGCCACCCAAACAGTTGACTCATCACAGCGGAGCAGATCATGAACTCCACCACTGCAGGGAGGAGGATGGGAAGGAGCAGCAAAGGCAAAGAGAGTGGTGAGGATATCTTTGAGTGTGTTTGCCTCTACAGGGTTTGGCATGCGGAATAACCATGTCCAGGGTTGCAAAATGCACTGCTTTATAGAGGTTCCCTCAGGGGAGGGCTTATTTTGGCATTCTTGGGGAGCCTTAAAAGCTGATAGCTTATGTCCCATTTATTTTGTTGGTGTTTTCCATGTAAATGACAAGAAATTAAATAACATTTCACAAATGTTAAAAAGGCCAGAAGAAGACATGAATGTTTCACCCTTCTCCCTGACAACCCCAGTTATTCTGCTCCTTATGTTCCCTTCTCCACAATACCAGGATGCACAGGGAGGAACCATGACATTTAGGGGGTGTTTGAAAGGGGAGCTCTTGGAAGACAGATTTCTGAATGTCTCTTAAGTACCTGCTAGAAGATAAGAAGAAGGAAGAAGGAGGCAGAATTTTACACTACTTGGAACTGCATTTTCAAGATCTTTTTCACAGTAACAGAGAGTATTCCTTGAGCAGTGAAGATGCACTTGGCACACATCTGAAAGTCTTATAAAGGTAAATATCCAATCCACTGATTGCAACAGAGAGTTCTACATGAATAAAGCCCAAAGAAATACAGGATGCAAGTTATGTCTTAGTGTCAGATATTGTATAAAATTACTACAGGAGTCCTCATGTAGACAACTAAGGTGGAATGGATGGGACATAAAGATCTGGGATGAAAGAAAACCTATTCTTGCACTTATTTTGAAAGGGGAAACTACTATATAATGCAGCTATGCATTTATTTACTCTTGATCACATTGCAAATGTCTGAGCATTAGGATGTGAACCTATATTCCTTGAATGCCAGCATAGTGCCAGAAACACAGCACCCACATTCAGGGAACTTTCCAGGAATGATAGATTGACCTCATTACAACTTCACTGCAAAAAAAAACCAGGGGCAAATTACAACCCACTATTGGCACCAAACCTTCAGACGTGTCTACATGAAGTTCAAGTTCACATTAAACACTTGAAATATTGCCATGGTCTTTGGTGGGAGTAGACACAAGCACATAGTGTGGTAAGTTGTGCCTAATGGTGCCCTGTCTCTTAGGTGTCAGAAGAAGGATTAAAACCACTTATCAGAGAACTAGTCAGTTATACAGTCTTTCCTGTGTCCCAAGGGGGGTTTTATCCTAAGCTGTAAAACATGAGGTTGGATAACCATTGTCATGATTTTCTTTTGCATAGTTACAGATGTTGCTGAAGATCATAAAATTATCTCCCTCTAAGAGTCCAGCCACAATATATTATCTTGATGACCACTTATGGCAGTGAACTCCACAGATTAGCTAAATGTTGGGGAAAGTGGGAATTTCCTTTAATAGGGACAAAATTTACTACCTTCTAATTGTACTGGGTAGGGGTATACCTCTCACAAGTGAGGTTATGTGAAAAGGTATGTTTCATTTCTCTTCTGGATCTGAAAGAGTTTCAGAAAACACAAACATAGTTTGATACTTATCAGACCAAAAACTGCACTCGTTTGCCAAAGTACAAACCAGAATGAGACTTACAGCTCCTCACAAGCTGGTGGCCTCCTGAAATGGATCTGCATCTCCAACACCACAGCCCCCCTTTTCCTCTCCCCCTCACCACCATCCTCTCTGCCTCCAACCTTTTGCTTGTCAGCACTAAGCTCTGTGCAATTATTCACCTTTTCAAAAGTGATTTATTTTCAGGATGACCTAATGATGTCAAAACCAACACTGTTATGCTCTATCACCCACCAGGATGGGCCAGAGAGGAAAGGGGGTAACCCTACTGATTCACTTTGCCTTGCACTTTTTACCTGATGGGCTGATGAACTGTGCAGCCAACGACTTAGGAATCATTTGGTCAGTTTATCATAAACAACTCCCTTCTACTCCTTCATATTTCCTAATAACATTGCTCTATAATAGTTGCAGCACTGTTCCCTACCTCCTGCTTCAGAGGTAATTATTTTTTTCATGCAGCTCTGTCTCTGCTGGTAAGGCATTATACAAGCTGAGTAATGTTTTGTGCCACTGAAGCAATTAGGTGGGTTTTGTCAGATGGTTTGTTTGTCTTCCAAAAGTTTTGTTAACAAAAATGAGAGAACTCTTGACAAATTCTTCTTTTTCATCTTACAAGGGACTTGCTGAGTCTCAACTCTAAAATGTGCAAAATAGGACTTCTACCTCCCAAAGTGTTTTGGGAAAGTCAAAGATCTGCAGAGACATAGTATTTTCTCTGACCTGTTTTTGTTTGTTTGTTGGCTTTTATTTTCTTCTTGGAAGGAATACTTTCCTCCATAGGCTCAGTCTCCCTCCATCTCTACCACATGCATTACCTGGCTGATGCTGGCAGAACCTGACTCAAGGCTTGCTTCTCTTTTTCTTTCTTCTCAGTTGTTGAGGGGTGAGCTGCAGCACAAACAATGCAGCTCATGCTCCCTCTGCTCATTTCCCAGTTCCAACATGGCACATGGAGGAAAACCTTGCTCTCTCCTGCTCATGATTGTACTAAAACCAAGAAAGATTTTGCATAAAGACATGTGTTGCTTTTAAAAGAAGTGCAACTGCAGCTGAAGGAGGGCTGGGAGAACTTACTAATGTTACATTCATTTATATACACAAGCAAAATCTCATGAACTTTTGTTCCATGACTCTGTTAATTCCTTCCTCAGTGCAACAGCTAATTCACACAGTGGCAATAGTGTCCTTCAGGCTGCATGGACGGAAGGGCTTGCAGTTCCTGGAGAACGTGGAGAAATCCCTGGGTTGTGTTTTAAGTAGGAGTCAGCAGATGACTTGGGATAATCTAATTTGTGCAAGGAATATATTTCATTTACATTTTGCTCTCAGAAAAAGCAAGAGCACAGTAAACAACATCTTATCTAGACTCATATATTCAGCTCAATTCCATGGAGTTTTGCCATCGACTCAACTGGAACAAGATCAGTCCTTAATCATTAAAAAAACACATTTTTACTCTTGTTCTCCTGCACTCTATGCAATATATTATGTTGGAATGGAAGATACTTTTTTTAAGAAGTGAACAAACATTCTGGCAATTTCTGTAGGATTTGGGATGACAAGTTTCTAGTGCAATAAATTGGTCACTCTATAACAAAGTCTTACATGCAGCCATTTTGTAAAACTTTTATTTTATAGCTTCTTTTTTTTTTTTCCAGTCATGGACAAAAGAATATTTGTTTCCTGACATTCTCAGTATATTATCTTTTATGTAAAAATTGAAAGGAGAAAAAGAGTCAGCTATTCTGTTTCCTTCATGAAGAATATTTAAAAAGACATAGTTACTTACATAAAATTAAGTTGCAAACCAATTATAGGGATCCAAAATGAGTCCTTGATATTTTAGCCTTGCAATTACCTTCATTAAACTTTCACAAAAGATAGGATTGTCTATTTTGTATAAGTAAATATTAACAACTGTTTTCTTAAATTATCATCCTGGATGTTTTGCCCATATTATGTGTTATAAGTATAAATGACAAAATGAGCACCTAACACTCTAAAGGAGTACTTATTTTTGCTCCTTTCTGAACAACTCCTCCTCATGTATCCCATATGACAATTAACAGTGCTCATTATATTGAAATACATGAATATAAAGCAATTTGCTGTTTATCACATAAAGTACATGGAGGGCCAGAAAGCACAAATAAACAACCAAAAGTAGAAGAGGATAAAATGTCAGACCAAGAAACTTCCTATCAAATTCCAAAGCCTGATCCACTTCCTATTGTTAACATGATTCCCTAAACAAGTGGTGAGGAACCATCACTAATTACATGGGTTTGCTTTATTGTTTTTTGCACAGGAATGACAGTAAAAGGTGCTTTATAGTTACCTAGTTTACCTGAGGCTGCTCCTGATCCACTCACACCCTACCACTGAAAGATGTTTCTTAACTTCATTAGGTTTTTGAATTAGGTATTAAGCCTACCTGAAAAGGTGCCACCAGTCTGATCATCATGAACACTTTGGGTTGAGTTCAGTGACTCTCTTTCTCTCTCTTTGCTGAACTGTGACAGAGAGATCTGCCCAGCAGCCTGTTAACCCAACATAAATTATCAGACTAGGCTACCACAAGGGAGGAGGAAGCTGAGGAAATGTGTGGATTAGCAATCACCAAGCCTATTAAACTGCTTCGAAATCTCACCCTTCAGATTCACAATTTCTCATGTTTTGGCTTGACCAAGAGGCAGGTTGGTGAAGCAAGAGGATCTGTGGGGGTGTGAAAGGGATGACCCTGGAAACAAAATATTGGTTTTACATGGCAGGGTATCTGTTACAGGAGAATTTCCTCTGGCGCCAGCAGGTATTTGAGTAGGCATCTGGATGGATCCCAAAGGGGGGAAGGAAATGGAGATGGAAGTTTTTAGAGGGGATCAAGATGTTAAGCCTTAAAACTCCTTGAATGGCCCAGAATGACTAACCTGCAAGGTTTTATCTGTTGGATGACTTTTTTTGAGGTTTAGGGTTGATTTCCTTTTTTTTTATATGAGTTTTTTTTATTTTGGGTTTTTTTTTGTTGTTTTACTTTGGGGTTTGGGGGGTTTTTTTGTGTTGATGGGGAGTTCCAGCCAAAAGTGCAGAAGGGCACTAGTAAAGGAATGCAAAGTCCAGCCTGAGTCACTGTTGAGGAAAATCCTCTGATCCACAGCAGCCTTCTTTTCCCTGCAGCAAGCACACTCATCACACAGCTGATCCTGAGAGCTCTTTGCTGCATTCTCAGTGCTCTTTACAACAGTTAGTGGTATTGGTAACTCCAATCATAAAATTTCACAGGCTGGATTGAAAAAGTTTTACCCTTCAAGGAAATTTTGTCACTTATTTGTTCCCCTTGGGCTTGGGAAAGAAAATCTTCCTTGGGGGTCTGAAGACTGATTCATTAAATCTGAGCTGTCTGCTGAAGTGCTCAGTAAAAGTGACCCTGATTTATTTGGATTTGTCACTATAAAGGTCTCTGGAGACAGCTATTTATCCTATGGGATTCTTGACAAATTGGCCAAGTTGTCTGGGCAGTCCAGAGGGAGGATGGTCTTCTCTGACCCCTCACATGGCCAGAGAACAGGTAATCACTCCCCTGATCACAAACACACACAGAAATCATGTCGTTACCAAGAATTCTCTGCCCACCCAGGATCTGGTCATCTGTGGCTCAAATCTATGCTTAATCTCACCAAAAAAGGAAGTCTGAACCAAAAGTATAGTCTATAGCTATAGGAATAGGGTGGTAACAAAGAGCTCATGGGATGGATTTATGCTGCTGAGGACATGTCCTGCTGAAAGGGAGCCTGGCAAAGATGTTTGCCCTGCTGCAGAAAGAGTTTATAAAATATTTGACTATAACACAGTAGGAGCAATTTGGACCCTAACTGTAGTAGTATATTTTAACTCCCTCCCAGCAATGTGGACTAGTCAGGCAATCTCCTAACTGCAAAAGAGGAGAGATTGAGCATGGCAAAAAGAGGAGGAGTGGATTTTCTGCTGTTTTCTTACGATCCCACTTGTATGAATTTCCCCATGCTGTAGTGCATAGGGTGGTGTAGTGTCTAGTGTCAGTTCTTCCCCTTAATTACCTGCTAGCCTGGCTGAGAGCTGTATAAACACATTATGGTCACTTGCAAGTAACAGATACTGCAAGTGCATCCATCTTTCCCTTTTAACTCTTTCTGTCTGTCCTGCCTCTTGTGCTCCTCTGAATTTTATCCATCAGTTCAATAATGTGCACTTTGGCCCTGACTTAAGCTACTGATCCATTTATAGATGTCATAGTGAAATAAGCACCTTCAGGGTGTGATTGAGGCCACCTAAGATCTATGTTGCCTCTCAGATGCAGATGGAATAAACTCAAGATGCCATGTCCAGAAGTATTGTTACAAATTACTGGATTGGGGCTGATAAGAAAAATACAACTGAAGGGAAATGCAGGAGAAACCTGGGAGAATGACAGACCACCTTGGAGTTGGCTTGACATTACTTAGAGATTTTATCCTCTTGGCAACACAGTTCTCCCCTTTCACACCTGTGCAGTGAAGGAGAAGTTTGGCTGATGTCAGTATAGTAGTGCAGGCATGAAATGTTCAAACTGGAAGAAACCAAGTTCAGTGGCAGCTGTAAGAAGGGGGGTAGGAGGGTTTAAAGACAGCACAAAGGGGAATTCTGCAGCAGTGACTGTTGTTTGCAAGGGACACACGGAGATGAGCTGGTCTCAGCCTATCTAGCACTGAAGAATTCAGGCCCCAAATGAATCATTCTAGGTTGTGTTCATCATGAAAATAGCATGAAAGTAGCTAAAGTTCCTGTTACAACCTCAGAAAGAAACACCACAGACTTCTAAAAGGCACTAGGGCTGGGGGTGAGTCCTGGAAAGGTAACAGCAATGGTCACTTTACTTGGTGGTTGGATGACTTCAACCTGGGGGTTTTGCCTGGCAATCTGTCTTGCTAAGAGTCAGGGTAAGATAAACTGTACTCTGTCTCTGATTTCTGCAAGAAAGAAAACAATTGAACGACTGGTCATTCATCACTGAGCCTCCCTCCCCCCTCTCCAACACCTTGCATAGGGTTGTATATCCTGGAGCTGCTTAGCTTTCCTCATCCATTCCTGGAAAGAAAAACAAAGAATTTCAAGGAGCCAGATATGTATTTAACAACTTTCCTGGAACAAAGACAGTTCAGAACTGGGACAGATCAATAAAGAAATCACTTAGCTGTTGTTGTCGTTCCTATATTCAGCACATGTATCATTAAAGTAAGTTTAATATCAAAAGACTTCCTTTTTCTTTAGCCTTGCCTCTACAATTTGCTTATAAATACATATTCATTAAATGTATACATTCTTGATTACTGAGGAGTTCAAACTCAGCTTAGATGCAGCTCATGGAATTAAAAATGTGTGCTTTTACCATTCAGTTGTGGAATATGAAGAATATTGAGAAGTTTCCTTAACAGTTTGAGCTAAATCTTCACATGGAACAAACTGCAAAGGGTACAAATCTGCTGTGAGACAAGTAGACTGAAAAGGGGAAGGGTGGCATACAAAGATGGGAAACAAAAGTAGCCAGGATATAAGAAAGTAGAAAAAGCAGCACCCTTGGGGAAGAAGAAACAGCTAGGCTTTCTCTGGTGAGCTGAGTGTATGCTCTACTATCAAGTGAAGAAAATGAAGCTGTACTCCTCCTCCTAACAAATTCAGTTGTGTGCTGCTTTTGGCACAAAGTACTCCTCTGTGGGTGCTGAGCCTACCTGGCTGCTTCCCACATCCATATGAAGAGATGCTTCAGAGCACATTATCCTGCACATGGCTACCACACAGATAAGTACCAAAGGAGTCCTAGAAACCACTGAGGTGGAGTGGGGAAACTCAAAAAGAGGGCACCAAAAGAAGATGTGCTTAAAATCTGACTTCTCCACAGCCCTACTGCACTCTTGAGAATCTGCATTAGCTCCTGATTCAAGGAAGTAGGAGCCTCCATGGAAGAGACAATTAGTTACAAAAAGGCATAAAGAAGCCTAGTAAAGGATTTTAAGTCTCCTAAGGGAATCTGGTGTTTTTACTGAGGAAGGATTACAGGAAACCAAAGTAACACTTTATTTTTCTTCACAGAGAGCTTGGGGACTTTGGAGTAATTTAGTCAATGGTGATTTGCTACTTGTGCTATAGTGTTACCAGTGATGGTACTCATGGTCTGTTTATTAAACTTTTGGCTTGTCACTCATCACCAACAGGATCAAAACTCATTGTTTTTCTTCCTATAAAAGCAACTTTTCTATCTTTCAGAATTACTATGAGGTTGAGGGACGAGTGCTTTCATCTAAAATCAAAGTCAGACAAGTATCCATTTTGGAAGACATGTGAGCATAAAAATGTGCCAATGTAAACATCAGGTATCTGAGTGAAAAATGTTAATTGGCATTTCAAGAAATGGGGAGACATCACAAAGATATTTCAGGCTTTCAACATATTTGTAGTATTCTAACATCAATCATTTTCTTGCAACTAATTATCAGGTTATTTATCTTAGCTACCCTCAGTATCCATTACCATAGTGCCTAAGCCTTTCATAATGTTCTGTAGGGCAGGGAAGTGTTCTCATACCTTTTTTACCACTGAGGAACTGGAACAGAAAGGATCCCCCTTTTGTGACCATCTAGAAAGACCATAAAACAGCAGAAAATCAAACCCACATACCCTGGGTATCTGGCTAGCACCTTTATCAATGAAGAGTCTGTCTCTTTTAAATTAGCCTGGCTTATACTTCATTAATTTGCACCATAAATTGTGCAAGCAAAGCAGTGTTACACCTATCACTGAGCCATTAGCTATGAGACTAATACACTCTTATTAGTGTATGATAGCTCTGACACTTAGTAACACAGAAACAAGCCAGGGCTTGCATCCCAAAAAGGCCACAAGGAAATGGCCTCAAGTTGCTCCAGGGGAGGATCAGATTGGTTATTAGGAAGAATTTCCTCACTAAAAGAGAGGTTAAGCATTGGAACAGGCTGCCCAGGGCAGTGGTGGAGTCACCATCTCTGGTGGTGTTCAAAGAACGTGTAGCCATGGCACTTGGCAACATGGTTTAGTGGCACGGTGGTGTTGGGCCAAGGGTTGGACTTGATGATCTTGGAGGACTTTTCCAACTTTAATAATTCTATGATTCTATTATCTGATCTTAAAACATAAGTAGATACATATCTGAGTCTCATACTATTCTTTCTAAAAAACAGGCTGCTTTAATGGTTGGTCCCTTGGAGAAGAGACCTTACCTTGCCAGCAGCTTTTAAAATCTTGTCCTTTCTTCTTTGGATGAGCCCAGATCAGCTGTTAGGTGTTGGTTTTTTGTTTCCCTTCACCAAACTGCAAACATGTAGGACCTGCTAGTCCTGGCTAGCAGAATGTCTGATGGCTTGTCTCTCTGCTTTCCTCCTTTAACAAGCTTCCCTTCTGGGTTAGTCACACTCCAGCTAAGAACCAAATACTAGACAGTCTGAGCATCACCCCAGCTCTGTACAGACAAAGGAAAAGATAGGAGCAGGGATGGGAAAGAGAGCAAGACTGCCTTCATAGTCCATGCTTGGGCCTTTTTTCTCCCCATGCTCTATAGTTTAAGTTCTTTGGTCTATTCTCATTCTCATATAACTCCACTGCAACCCACATTTATGGTCTTCTATTCCCTGGCTCCTTTTTAAAACTATTTATTTCCTTCAAATTACTTAAATAGACTTTTATTATGTGCCTTTGCAATACCACTTTCTAAAACAACACCATTTTCTATATGTATTATGAACAAGATACACACCATAAAACCAGAGGACTGCACTGTGGCAAAGTGCCATGACCCCACTTTGGGGATGTTCCAGGAGCTCTGAGAGTCACAGTTTGTGAGGCATGTATAAGACCTGTCAGAGTTAGAAGAAATGCACAGTGACTGTGGTCTTTCTCTGTTACTTGAGTAGGATGTGTAATCTGCTTTCTCCTTTGCCTTACCAGCTAACTAAGCATTTAAGACTCATCCACAACACACAGTATCTTTGGCTAACTACTGTGTTGGGTGAACCCCTATGTGCAGTGTACATGTGGGTAGCTGAGTATTGCCAGTTTAGTGTTTTATTAGATCAGTAGTTTTGATCCAAATATTTTTCCAGCTATATACAGCCATTCCTTTCAATGGCACTGCAATCAGGTATGTGTATTTAAAGGTTTAATGTGGTTACTTTATCAAAGCTGGTAAAATGCAAAGCTCCCATGACAAATGGAGTGCAGGAAATTCAACAGCACCAATTGTGGCCAGCTCGATATGTAATAGCATAAAGTAGCCCAAAAGAGTCTGGGTCCCAGCATCTGATGTTTCATTAGGATGGGAACAGAGGACATAAGCTGACCTACTGCATTTAATGATGGATGCTGTGGGAACCCAACTTTCAGAAGCTGTGAGCACTTCAGATGAATAGGAATTTCAGGAAATCTGTGTCTACATGCATGCATAATATCATGCCATAAACCTTGCAAGCAATAAAAGCTCACCAGAATAGCTGACATTCTTCCTGCCACTCCCCAGCAAAGTGTTCTTCTTTTCCAAAGAAGAAGCAAAAAATCTTTTTTATTTTCCAAAACTTTATCCAATGTGCTAATTATTGGAAGGCAAAAGAGAACTTATTTCTTATCAGCAAATTTCATCATGTCTTAAAGCCACAAAAATGCAAAGGATTAGCCAACAAAGAAACATCATGAAAAGAGATATTCAAAATAAACCAGTTATGTCTGCACTTTAATCCTTCAGTGATAATTTTGCATAAGATATATTGGCTTTTTGCATATTTCTCTTCTGACCACTTCATGAAAGAGTCTGTAATTTACAATGTCAGCTGTGGACTAATATTTTGGAGATGCATCCTAGAAGCAGAGGATAGTAATACTCCCTGCAGCAGAGATGGAAGAGGATACCTCCCTTCACTATCTCTGAGTCTCTTTTTGTGTAGGAATAAATGTGCATTATAAAACATGACTCAGCCACTTAGGTTTGCTTCCTGCAAGCATCCAGCAAAGGACAGTCACTTGCATGTCTGTGAAAAGTTAGTTGAAAGTTTGGGCTCAGTGCTCTTGAGGATTATCTCTCTTGTTTCTGTTTCAATAACTTCTATAGCTTATGTGTGTCTTGTTTCTGGTGTACTCAGGTTCTAGCTGACAGATCCTTTGCAAGACATTCCTTAACACAGCTGCAGTAACAGAAACCCTTACCAGGGACCTGGCACAGGAGGGGGAAGTGAGTCACATCAGGATTTGATGCATCCTTCATGATTAGGACACTGATCTTGTTGTCCATATCTCTTTGAGACATTAGGATATTTAATCATGACTTGGTTTCTACAGAGGCAGCTTTTGCCATTTTTGTTCACACAGTCTGCTCTGCCCTGAGAGCAGTCCTGCTGATTTTTTATGAAGCTACTCAAAGGAAAAGGTACCATATGGCATAAGTCAGGGTGGTAGAAATCATCTAGTTATTACACATCAGGTACTCCCTGTGGTAGTCAAGAGAGCTGAAAGAAAAAAGAAAGAAGAGCACTGCTCACATGTGTCACAGATTTTGCCATCAGTGTGACAAAAAGATTAAAATATAAAATCTGGAATTAAATATTTCAAGTTTCATAAAATATTTTTTCAGTATGCACTAAAGAAAACTTTTTGGAACTCCATTTCCCAGAGTTTCAGCTTTTGGGGGTTTGTAACATTTCAAGGTTTAAAAAGTCACATGAAATGGAATTATGGCTGCTGCATTACTTTCTACATAAAATTTCTTGAAACTTTACTTATTTCCTTGTAGTTTATTTCCTTTAATATTTTCTAATTGTAATCAGTAAGGCTGAATTTTTTCTATTCTAGTATCAGTAAAATTTCAGATATTTCTAAATAAAGAATAGAAGGAAATACTATTGGGTATTTTCCCCACAATAAATTGTTCTAGAAAGCAGCTTCTCAAAAAGTTCTGATTTCTCAGGACTTTGAAGCAAGACATTGGGATTTCCTGGGGGAGGGTATTGATGCTGGCATCACATACAAATATGTGCCCCTTGGGCCACTTTCAGGACAGCCTTTTTACTGCCTTGACAATAACATTATTTTTTCTCTTTCTGTATCACTTTCTGTTATTTATCACAATTGTCTTTTACCTTTCAAACCAAAACTGTGACCAGAAACAGATACACAACACTGGAAAGCAGCCGTGGGAGGGTTTCAGTGCCCTGGCCCTTCCAAAAAGCTATTTCCCTGTTACAAAAGACTTTGATCTACTTTCCCCAGCACTGTTCATCCTCCACAATGGACAAGACATAATCCTATCACAAAAACATCACAAAGTTATATTATTTTTAGTAGTAATATTATTAGTATTGAATAGTAGTAACATTGTTCATATATAAGAATATATTATTTATGTTTACAATATTATTCATATTCTATTCACTTAAGATATGTAAAAGTATGTTTCTGAAGTCTCTCCACCTTTACTTAATTTCTAGGTGAGACCAAAATCGAGCAGAATTGTCAGCACAACCAGATTGCAACTTGAAAACACTAACCTGGCTGTACTTTTACTCCTGATTATTCTCAGACCTGACCAAACATGATCCATGATCAGCTGGCTGCCTCTGAGTGACTTCCATGGTTATTCTCCAAATACAAGAAAACACCTGTATTATACTTTAGGCAAAGTGTTTTAAAAACTGCTACTGATAATCTTTTCCTCAGCTCTGGGTGATCTGAGGTTTTTCTTGGGTGTTTGTTCAATGCACAGTGAAAATATAGTGCCTTGATAAATGACACAGAACAGCCAAAAAAAAAAAAATCAACCCAGAAAAACAAACCATGCCATGCAAAATCATGAGACACTTGCAGAAATCTTGGCCTCAAGTTCCAAAGCTTTCTCAAATTACTGTGTTATTCTAGCTAAAAGGAGGGAAGGCTGGAGGCATAAAAAGTGGTGGGTTTTTTCCTCAGGAGGAAACCTGGAACCTGCCATAGACCAGCATAAGCCTATGTGTAACATAGCTCCCCATTTGACATCCTTCAGATCAGGCATCCCAAATCTCTGCCCCCAGCATCCCTGGTGAGTTCTAAATGACCTTATGGCTTAGTGGGTCTCAATTAGAAGCAAGAGAGAGATGCAGTTTCCTGTGTAGCCAGAGCAATGCAGAGGAGAAAGTCATCTGTGGAGCAAACCCACAGATATATACTGATGTTCTCCATGCCAGTTTTTCAGCTTCCTTTTTAAAACATGAATGAAGAAGTGAATGTACCAGAAAGGCCAAAAGGACTTTAGCTCCATCTGCCTTTCCCAGTCAGTTATTTACCCAGTGGCTGGTCTGTGGTCCCAGTCATTTAACTGGAGAAGTGGCCACACTACTGCTGTGGTGGCTGCAGCCATCCCAGCTTTACCCTTCCCACAGCATTGAGTTGATCTCCACCTATTGTTCTCTACCCCAAAATAGATTTGCAAGGTGGAAAGAAAGTCAGGAGGATTGGGCAAGGCAGTTCAGGTGAGGGGAGAGGGATTGAAACTGAGAGCTGTATTAGGGATGCGAGTCCTGGGCTTGCCAGGAGGGACATGAGGAGCAGTAAGGTTGGAAAATGAGAGGTTCAGCTCAAGTAATAAACAAACAAGGAATCAGGAGTTACCTGGATATGAGAGGGTATATTTTTAAGTCTTCCCATGCTGGCCCCTTTGGAGAGGGAAAAAGGAGCAATTAGGTTGTTAAAAGAGTAATAGTCTGTATGCAAAAGGACCCAAAGTACATTATATTACATGTGTATGACTATGTATCACACATATACACACCATAATCTCCACAAAAAAAATACAAAAATGTGTCCTATGTCTTCATGAGAGTGTGTGATCTGTATTAGACCAATTTTACTGGATGTGAGGACTCAAAAGTGTCAGTCAGTAAAAGCTGCAAATGTGTGGTAATTCTAAAGGCTCATAACACAAATCTATACATACCTTGATTTTCAGAAAGTATATGTAGCAGCACACTAAAGGCATTTTTAAGAAGCCAGATCATTCCTTCAGCTTTTTACATTTTTTTCTTAGAAATTACTGAAGTAAGGTTAAAAATAAGTGATAGAAAGGATGTATGTACTTTTTTTGTTGTTCTGTTCTTCTGGGAGCTTCTGATGCTGAACTTTTGATAGAAGTTTTTGCTCTCTGGTCATTCATGCTTAGAGACAAGAGCAAATTCAACTTGGTTTTCTGTCATCCTTGCTCCTGTAAGAGTCTTGTAGCTCATTTCTAACATCAATCACTTGGACTATAAATCTCTGCAATGGATATGGTCATTTAAATCTCCACCTGCACAAACAACAATCAGTCCTAGAAAATAAGGAAGCTCATAAATCTCCAAACTGGTGATTAGTAATATTTTGGATCTGCAACAAAGATGCTATAAAGAAAGAAGAAAAAAAAAATCAAAGCTAATTCATTAATTAGAGCTGATATGCTGACAATCTGTTTAGTTTACACACAGAGAAAACATAAACAGGGCACAGTTAACATAACATGACATTAGAAATTAGTGGATGCCCAAGAACCTGGGGCTTGGAGACATGATAACTTAATGTACTTATCCTATCATGAGAGGGAAGGTGGTGCCTTCCAGACAAATGGGAAAGAGCTGGTTTAAAGCTTAGATCTGTCCTTTTTCTTCTGGCTTACATGAGCCAAGGAACCAAGATGGATCAAGAGATAGGAAAGACTTCCTTGCTTGCTATCAAAAATGACACTATGCCTTCTACTGAAACTTTAATCTGCAGACAGCACATAGCATTTGGCAGACACAGCCTTTTGGCCCCTCAGAATTCTTGGTTGGTTGGCTGGTTTTTTTGTTTAGTGCATGCAGAAAACCCAGTGTGATGCCCACAGAGATCAGTAAGAGACTTTCCTGTGGCTCCGGTGACCTTGGATTAACTCCAAAGCTACTGCATATTATGATGACATCTCAGGCTGTACATTTTTGTCCAGAACTACATGAATCCTGAAGTATGCAGCTGAATAAATGGAGCTGCTCCTGCAGCAGTGATCAGTCACTGAGTTCAGAAAGGTCTCGTGCAGATCATGCCCAGTTCTTTAGTCCTCTACGTTTAAAACCCAGGATGCTGGGGTACCTGTGAGGTTTCAGGAAGAGTGTGAGGAAGGAAGAAGCTATGGGAGCAAGTTAATGCTTCACCAGCCTCTTTGGGCTCCATATGTGGGCTTAGGAGAAGATTTCACATGGAGAGGAAGAAGAGCTAAGCCAAGATTAAGTGCTTTTAGAATCCTGCTAAGCAGAGACTGTGTGTAAAGATTGTTAACTGCAGCATGCATCTGTTCATTCACACCACAGAGCAACCTGCTCATCCATACTAGTGGCATAGCAATTGGGAATGTTTGGCTTCAGTGGTTGCAGAGTGTGGCCTAATGCCCTCACTCCCACCACTCCCACAGAAGAGGCCTTATCTTGCCTCTTTATTCAGGCAAAACACCCTGACTTCTGAGCACACACGAATCAGCAGACAAAACGCTCCACGGGTAGAGCAGGTCAACATCTGCTCTGCAACAACATGCCAAGAAAAGGATTTTCTGTGCGATCTTTACCATCGAGTAACCCCCTCCCTTTTCCCTTGCTTCAGCACCCACCCTTGGCACCCCATCCACAGCCCTGCTGACCCTCCCCAGCAGTGTGGTGCTCTCCCTTGGCTCAGTGAGACTCCATGGACTGCTGGGATCTCAGCCATCTGGCACACCTGCAGACTGGGCAGCCTACGGGACACTTACAGCTGGGGGGACTCAGAGTGAGAGGGGGCTGGGACTTGTTGGAGGTCACTCTGGAAGAAGTCAGATCCTCCAGCCCCTGGGCTGTGACGGCAAGGTCCTCGCTGCTGGCCAGGCAGTGGAGTGCTCCCTTCCTGGAATACACTAGTAGCTGGACAGGATGTGTTCACGAATATAATCATCCACAAATCTCCCTCAGATTAGGTTACAGGACAGCATTTTGATGGCACGCATTACAAAGCTCCCTGGAAGGCTTGGCTGGTGGATCTGCTGCGCTCTCTGCTCGTGACCCATTTTGGCTTTCATCAAGAATCATGACACCAGCTGCCTGGGTCATCTAGGAGGCAGGGAGGGGGAGAGCAACCCTGGGCTGGAAAGGGAAGTGGGGAAGGAGAAGAGGAGGAGAAGAGGAGGAGGAGGAGGAGGAGGAGGAGGAGGAGGAAGGGGGTGGATAGAAAGATAGAGCAGGGGAGAGAAAGAGAGAGAGAGGGAGTTGCTTTGCTCCAGTTGTGAAGATTTGAATCCTAGTTCCGAGCTCTGGGCAAAGGCTTGCTGGGATACCTCATTCCCTGTCCTGTGCAAAGGTCTGTGATTGGGGATGTGGTGTGCTCAGTGGGCAGGGCCCCTCCCCTGGGCTGGATCCGCCTCTCTTATCCCCCAGATAAATTACTAGTGTCCTCACCAAATTCCTCAGCTTTCTCTC
Source organism: Galbula dea (assembly GCA_013399015.1). Classification (NCBI taxonomy): domain Eukaryota; kingdom Metazoa; phylum Chordata; class Aves; order Piciformes; family Galbulidae; genus Galbula; species Galbula dea. The sequence goes on from VWZX01005643.1 coordinate 1,166,106, forward strand.
CCTCTCTCACACGCGCTTACTCCCTCCCTTAAACACAGGCAAAGCAGAGTTGGGGGTGGGAAGGCAGGGATCCTCTCTGGACTGGTACCAATCCTTAGTGCTGGGGGAGGGAGGGAAGGGGAGGAAAATACTAGTACCCCTTCTCTCCTCTGCCGCCTTGAAGTAGATTTGAGGAGCTGCCCTTCCTCCTTCCCCCCACCCCCCTTCCCGCTGGTCCTTTGGCATCTTCCAGACCATGTCCACTGGGTCCCTCAGTGATGTGGAAGATCTGCAGGAGGTGGAGATGCTGGAGTGCGATGGCCTGAAAATGGATACTAACAAAGAGTTTGGGGCGTCCACCGAGAGCAACGAGGAGGGATCCAATGGCGAGAATGGCTCCCCTCTGAAGGGAAGAGGGGCCTCGGGCAAGAGGAAAAAAGCTCCCCCCAAGAAGAGTCCTTTAAATGGAGTGAGCCAGGAGGGAAAACAGGTCCAGAGAAACGCTGCCAACGCCAGGGAGAGGGCAAGGATGAGGGTCCTTAGCAAAGCCTTCTCCAGGCTTAAGACCACCCTGCCCTGGGTGCCCCCAGACACCAAACTTTCCAAACTGGACACCTTGAGGTTGGCCTCTAGCTACATTGCTCACCTGAGGCAGATCCTGGCCAATGACAAGTATGAAAACGGCTACATTCACCCAGTCAACCTGGTAAGTCATGGCCCGCCAGAGCCAGGCTTTCTGCATGCGTGTGCATGGGGAGAGGCGGGTGAGGAGCTGGGCTAGGGGCATGCGCGGGGAGAAACTTTTGCTGTGCTTCTCACAGGGAGTCTGGTGCCACTGAGGTGGCAAAAGGGATACTGTGTAAGAGGACAGGTTCCCAGCTGCCCTCCTGACTTATGCCCTGAGAAATGAGCCTCCCAGGCCCCATCCATGGCTTCTGGCAATCCTCTTCAGGACACAGCCAAGGGGTCACGTTGGCCACATATAGGCAGGGACAGGCTTTACTGCCCCAGAAATGCCTGAGAAACCTCAGCAGGTTGATGGCAGCTTTCTACCTGCAAGTGGGTGGGTATAGGAATTTGGGTAGAGAAAAGCATGTTTGGGAAAGGACCCAAGTCAGGGATTTATTCTCATCCCTCCTCTCAACCCTAACGTTTCCTGCAGTTCTTGTCCACTAAAGCCTTAGCTTTTTAAAGACAAAGCTCTTGGGGCTCTGTATTGAGCCGCTCAGATTTGCTGGGTCTAGGGCATTTCTCTTATCTGTGTAAACTGGCAAAGGAGAAAAAAATACCAGTGCGAGACTCTCCAAAGGGGCTGTCTTCCCCAGGCATACTCTGCAAAGCCTCCCTGCATCCTGCTGCTCCCACTACCCACAGAAATCCTGCCCCAGCAGCCCAGGATCTCCATACCCAGCCACCACAAACACCCAGTTTCCAGCTTTAAAAGCACATGCAACTGATATAAACCAAGAGTGGGCAAGATCCTCTTTGGCTTCTTTTAAACATCAAGCTTTTACACTGCCCTCATATGCAGAGCTTTTTGGATACAGGGATGGCAGGGACGATCTGTGGGGACACTTCATTAGGGTCTGGCTTTGCCTTTTGAGCTCTAGGCTCTGAGGGTAAGTATGTTACCCGATGAGTCCTCTGGTAAGGGCCTAGGAGATACTTTTTTTTTGCTAACCCCAAAACGCTCAGCACAACAACATGGGGAAAATAAAATAAAATTAAACAAAACCAACACCCCACCCAGATACAAGCCAGCTCCTGTGTAGAGACACACCAGAACTTCCCCCTGAGCCGCAGGAGGACAGGTCTGGAGGATGGGGGGATGCCAGGGGTTCCGTGGAGGCTCCTGCTCCCGGTCAGCTTGGTGGCGGCTGCGGAAGGTGAAGTGGCTCCCGGGGGACTCAGCTCCCACGCCGGCCACGGCCAAACGCGAAGGGTGCCCGCGGCGGCTGTGCCGGGGAGACGTAGATGTACCGGAGCCACCGTGGTTCCCTCCTCCCTCCTTTCTTTCTTCCCTTCTTCCCTTTCTCCGTCCCGCCGTGGATCAGACGGGCTCCGCCGCCCCGGTGATGCTCGGGGGCGAGCCCGCCGCGGCTCGGAGGCGAAGCCGGCGAAGGGCAAGAGGGTCCTCGGCGAAGCCAACGGGTGACTGCCCCGGCCCGAGCGCTGCCAGAAGCGGGCTTAGGAGGTGGCTCGGTTGCTCGCCGGGGCGCTCCCGACCTGGACCTCGCTCGGCGACTGAGGCGTTGCAATGTGCATTGTTCCGTATGTAACCCACTTCCCACTCGTGTCTTTTCCTGGCTACAGACTTGGCCTTTTATGGTAGCCGGCAAACCCGAGAGTGACCTGAAAGAAGTGGTGAACACAAACCGCTTGTGCGGCCCGACGGCATCCTGAGCCCCCGGCGGCAGGGCCAGCAGCATCCTCCCGGTGCGGCCGGGGAGCGGGGCGGCGGGTGCGGGCAGGGACACGCTGCGGCCCCGCCGCTGCCCTGGGCCCCGGGCAGAGCGACTGGGGAGAGCCGCTCTCCCGGAGCAGAGGAGACTAAACGTGCAAAACCCCTAGCAAAGACTCCACCCCGAGAGATTCCGACTATTTAACGTTATTAAATGCCTGTACAGTCGAGTGTCCTGCAACAAACAGCCTTGCTGGTTCAAGCGCTACTAGAGGAAAGACAAGAGATCAAACAAAACCTACCACGTGCGGACTTTTTGTCTGAGACCTGTGAAATATGTAGATGCCTAGGGGGAAAAAAAAAAAAAAAAAAAAAGGAAAAAAAGAACCCCAAACCACCATAAAAACTGACTTTGACAGTCATCTCTATAAAGTAATTCACCCTAAAGATATATAGATATATTTTCTTCAAGCAGGTATTGCTTTATTTCTGTGAATAAACCTTCCTTTCCACTGAACCACGCAGCGGTGTAATGTTCGTTTTGGGCTCAGCGGGGGAAATGACCAAGTCTTCTCCGTCCGCGGGCCCCGCTGCTGGGACCCCGAGCCACGGGAAGGCTGTGTCCCCACAGTTAAAGATTTGGAGCAAATCTCTTTCGGTAAAGGGATGGCCGGGCCGGGACCTGTCCTCACCACGGGAGCCCGGCGCCCGGGCGCTGCGGGAGCAGCACCGCACCGCGGGTACCAAAGCAGTCAGAGCTGTTGATGAAGCCCAGTCGGATGGAGGATGCCCCTCTGGCCCCAGACCTGAGTGCCGGGAATTATTTTTTTTTTTAACTTAAACATCTCCCCTTTATCGATCAGCACGCCCGTGGGAGATGAGGCTGAGATAAACAGGAGTGCGGGGCGCTCCTCCGGCACCGGCAGCTGATGCACCAGATCCCACCGCGCTGTTTAATGTTCCAGGGTTATGACCGCACTGTTTACAAGACGTCTTCAGTTATTTATACTGTTATTATTAGCAGACGGGCTTTAAATTTCCGCTTCACTTGCTCTTTCAATACCGTCTCCCGGTTCCGTTTGATACCTGGGTACTTTCTGGCCGAAGGCAGGCATTGCCAGAGGGGCAGCTCCAAGCCCTCCGTCCTGGTTGGTTTTTGGGGGGCGGTGGTGAGGACCAGGACATGGTCACAGACAGTGTGGGGTCCGCAGACCATCCCGGGAGATGCCTCCGTGCCACGGGGGCACTCCCCATAGGTGGGTGCTGAGCCTCCCCGGGCGGCTGTGAGGCTGGGTTATGCTGCTTCTCATATCTCCTTTCCCCCGCCCTGAGGTAACTGGGGCCAAATTCACCAGTCGGGTTCATGCATGGGCTCCGTTGGATTAAAGCAGCTTGAAGTGAGCCGAGTGCTGTGCAAACATCTCAGCGCTGGTTGTGGAAAGGTCCGGGGCCTGCTGTATGGTCCTAACAGTTTTGAAAGGGACACCTGTTTAATTTCACTTTTTCACAGTTTTATCTCCGTTCTGCACAATTAAAAGCAGACCTCCAAGCGTGACCTAACCATGCACAACTTCACTGCCATGAGTGGGGCTCTCCCCACTGAGACACACACATATCCTGCTGCTGAGCCCATCAACTTCAATAGCCTCAGCTCTAGCTGAAGAGACAAGCAGCTCCAGTAAGCACAGCAGAAAGTGCTGATTTCTTTGTCACAGGTACTGGGAAATTCAGTGGGTATTGCTATTCTCTTAGAGGAAGGCAGAATAGAGCCCTCCGACCTTGAGTTAAGTGCAAATGACTGATACAGCAAAAGCATAAATACCTTTTTAAGCACTGAAATGAAATTAACTGCTGGATTTAACTACTCACAATCTCAACTTAAATCCATACAAACTAATGTCTGCCGGAGCCTCATAGCTAGGTGCTGTTTTCCTTCTAGGAAGCAGAAATTGATAAGCATCTGACACATGCATAAAATTAAATTCAGAATATTCTCACATGTGCTTCTTTGCTACCCTGTTTTGCAATGCTTACCACCTGCACTCCGCATCCCTCCCAGCCTTCTGAGTTAGTCAAGTTCAGTGTTCGTCTGGCATCTGAAACACAGCATGGAGAAAGAGAAGGGAGAAATGCAATAGTCCCCTGGGAAATGTGAGGAACACAGCTGTAACCATGTGCCAAAGGCTGCAATGTAAAGTGGAACGGTAAGAGAAGGCTGTAGTCACTGTTATTTCTCATGCTGCTATTAACTTTATCTAGCAGTCTAGATTTTAAGCCTCTTGGGGACTAAACTATTCCTCAGGCATCCTCCTTTTTCCTCGGTCCTTGCCTCTGAGCCACAGTTTAGCAACAAACAAAAAGGCAAAAAGCAACAAGCAACAAACAAAAGCTACCAGCAGTACACAGGAAGGTAAATAATAGCTTTACTCTGACTGTAGACCAATTACTGTCTTTATATCCATTTTCAAGACAACAAATATATTTTCCAGAGGCATTTATGTGGCTGGAAACTCTTGGTCCACTAACTTCTTGCGTTAGTGCGACTTCTTGTTGCACAGCCCTGACGGCATTAGCAGTTAGCTTCAATGGCCCAAGTGCCATTTCTTTGATGAGAGTTCTATCATGTATCTTGGTAGAACAATGACTGAATCCATTCTTCTGTGCTGCTGAGGGCAATTTTAAAGAAAAATATTTGCAAACAGAAAATGTGTGTTCAGTCAGACTGATGATTTTAAAAGGAACTCACAAATGTGCTAAGGGAAAACAGGAAACCAGTTTAAGTATTTATGTCAATGATTTTAAAGAAAATATTTTCTTTGCTTTCTTGCTTATGTACAAAGTGATGTATTTTAATATTTACTGAAATATACCTCTTCTCCATGTGGAAACAAAGCTGGCTTATCTTTCCGGAGCTACATGGATGTAGATGCAGCTGCATGAGTGTCTGTATACATTCCCTCCTAATAATGTTTGAACTCATTGCCTGATTTCAACTGAATTTGACAGAGGTCTCAAAGATAACTAAATTGTTACATTTTAATTATTTAATTTTTTTTCTGTGAAAACAGGCAGCTGAGTAGAGAAAAGATATTTAAATTCTGCAACTAAAGGAAAGGTTTCAGCATAAACTCAGCCCTTATCAGATATGAGAGCATACAGAGCGGGGTGCCAGCTGGAGATGAAGCTTCAAATACTGTTTCAATCACAGGATAAAAGTTCGTAGCAAACCTGCCCATGGAGCTATGCATTTTAAGATCTGAACTCTATAAAAATAGTTTAGCCCCATCTCATTTTAATGTTATTATTTAATTCTATTTTCTTCTTTTTCTTTTTTTTTTTGGAAGGCAACCCGGCTTCACCGAACTACTTCACCACCATTTTTCAGTTCTGCTGGAGAATAAAAAATCCTTTATTGGCAGAGCTATGCTCAGTGCTCCAGCTCCATCCTGGGCTTCTTGCTCACATTGTACTGCTTAGCAGCTTTTTTCACAGTCTGTAAGGTCTTTAAGAATGAGCATTTTTCCATGCCCTACAGAAAATACATTTTTGCCTTATCTTATCCTCTTGCTGGGATGGAAATCTACCAGCCTGAAACACCAGCATAGCAAGAAAGTCACTTTGCAGACACCTGCACCTTGTGGGCCTGGGCACTGGCTGGGGCAGCGAGGGCACAGTGATGGTCATGCCCCTAAGCTGCAAGGTGCAGAAGGAGAACATGTGCTAGATAGCTTATTCTTTAAAGTCCCTCCAAGGTCAAAATACCCAGCTCACCTCAGAAATTAAGAGACATAGAATATCTGGGGTTTTGGTTCGTTTGGTTTTTTAATTCTGTAGGGAAGCTGGTTTGAGTTCCAGATATAATGACAGGACCACAAGCACAGGTTTGTTTGAAGTATTTGTATCAGTAGCCTCATAGCTGTATCTGCCTGCAAAAACATGCTTCCTTGTAAATGAATCACATATATTATTTCAAAAGGTAATCTTTCTTGGAAGTCCATTGTCATTGGCATTCATTATTATTTGCAGTAAAAATACAATAAAATATACAAAAGACATTAGTTAATTGCAGGTAATAAGCTGTCTAAAAGAGAGTAAAACTCACTTATCTGGCTTATAAGTGGAGGGTATAATCTAATAAAAGTGCAGGGTATTTCTAATTTCTGTCTTGATATCTAAATGTAGATTATCACTCCAAATTTTCAAAAGAGATTTTAAGGACATTGAAATGAAAGTGAATTTCAATGACATGGAAATTTGTGGAAGCAAACAGAGCATTCTGTAATTTCCATATATATACACACACTTAGAAAAAACTCTGTACAGAATTTCTCCCACAGCCAGGGATTTGCATTGTCCCTCTTCGTTACTAGCCTGGTATCACTGACTACTCCTATTATTAAGGCTGTGCTGCCAAATGCAGAGCCACGGCATAAATACAACTTTGTGCTCACTATTCAGCTGCTGACTGCTTCATGCTCTTCAGCCCAGCGTGTTTTATGGATGGGAAGTGGCACAACCAGTAATGATGGCTTTTTTCTCTCTAGTGCTGCAAAACTACTCGTGCTTTACAGCTTGGTGAATTTCTGCAACCCTGAGAAGATGTCATAGGTCTGACCTTAGACTTACATTCCAGGAGAGATAGGAAAAAAACATGTGTTACCTTTGCAAGGACTGCTGCCAGCAGACTCCAAACCCAGCAAAGTTCTGCAAGTATCTGCTTTTTCTTCAGCTCACTTCAGACACTGGTGTATCTAAGCTAGCTGTATCAAAACAACTTTGAGTAGGCCTAGGCATGCAGTCATCGCATTTCCTAACTGTGGCGTGGCCATAGCCCAGGGTCACAGCAGTCCTGAGATGACGCATTTTCTTGCCTTAGGGTTTTGGCCTTAAACTGAAACTTGTAAACAGACGAAATGCGTTTTTAAGCCGATGCGCCTAGGAGTGCACAGCTACGCTGTCCTAGCATGGGGAACAGAGAGATCCAAACTTCCTTGCAAAATAAAAAAGAGATCATAACAAAAGCAGAAGAATAGAAACCAATGCAAACCTTTGCTTGGCTTGAAATTCTGCAAGGCCATTTTCCTTAAGCAAGGAGAAAAAACCACAACACTTATTTACATCCCAGGCTGCTATGTAAACTATAAGGCCGTATTCCACTGTAAATACGGATTATCTACACATGCAGGTTTTCTTTCAGTTATTTACATGCTGATTAAGAAATGGAGATCAGAAACACTAGGGGGAAAAAAAGGGAAGGGTACATCTATATAGCCAGGAGACAAGAGGAAGGGGGAAAAGACACAGAACAATCCCTCTTCCTCTACTACTACTGCTCAGTCCTTGTGAAAGAGCAGGCTGGGAAAGGGAGCTGCTATCAGCAGCTCCATCGTGGCCGAGTGGAGCCAGACCACCAGGGAGATGGAAGCTGAGAGCTGCAGCTGCCTTCTCTTGGAGGAACATCTGCGAAATCCTGCGCTGCAGCAGCAGCGGAGGAGGAGCAGGCATAGGCAGCGGGCGTTCTCAGGGATGCATTCACAGAGATAACTGTCCCACTGGATGGCTTCCCAGGCTGCTGCAGCAGCACTTCCCTCCCCCATCAGGGATGAAACAAAGACCATTTTGGGTGACAAGCAAACCAAGTGTCAGCACAGCCTCTTGCTTCAGCATCCTGTTTCTTGTGATGCTTGTTGACAGCTAAGCTGAGCAGAATGTGAACAGTTCTCCATCACCAAAACCATGTTGTTTTATTCTTACATAGGGAGTAGAATCTATGCTGCTGGCACCTCAGAGTGAAAGCAGACAGCAGTTACCTTGGAGCATTTGCTGTCACCTCATGACCAAATGTTTTCCTATAGGAGGTCATTATCGTTATACAGATGAGAAGAAAACGAGGCAGAGCTAACAACTGACTGGCTGAAGGTTCACACATAAACTTGGTATAGGCCTAAGGTGCCAGCTTTTCTGGTGCTGAAGTTTATGAGCTGTTCTCCTAGGCATGCTGAAATCACCAGGGATCTTTGCTCTTTGAATTCAGTATAAAGACAGGAAGGAGAAGGGTGTATAGAAAGATCCTCTCTTTCAGACTGTGTATCTATACCTATGCTTGCTAGTATAGATAAAACAGGCTCAGGACAATTCTGTGGCTCTGACAGCCAGTGCGGTGGCTGGGGTGACACCCACACATGCCTGGGTTTTATTCCACTGTCACTAAAGGATGAGAACAGTCCTCAGCAAGTGGTACTTCCAAACCATGCTTGGGCACTTTCTGGGAGAAAGTCAAACAGGCCAAAGGCATGCCAAGGACCATGCTGACAACCAAGAACTATGAAAAATAAGCCTTGACCCTGTTTTACTTACCAGTGTCACTGCAGCCTTAGAAGCTAGAGCAATAAAGGTACTTGATGCCTTTGTCTCAGCCCAGCCTCATGCTCTTCTCACTTGTTTTCTAGGACAACTTGCTGTCTTCTTTTATGGGTCACAAAATTCTTAGTGGGGACCTTCTTTGATATTTGTTTCTCATTACTAATAGAAAGACTATAGGTCACTAGAAGCAAGAAACCAACTTCAAGAACAAACGTAACACAAGATCCAAACAACTTTATAACCTGAATTATGACATTAAAAAAACCTGTTCATTTGTTGCCTAACTCTACTAAGCTCTGCAGTTTCCTTTTTACCCAGTCATGAGTTCCCTGGTACCAAAATTTGACATAAGTCTTCAGAGGATCTCTTTCTCACCATTGTCAAGCACGTTAACCTCATGCCAAGATCTGGAATTGAGATATTACCCCATTTGAGTCCATAAGGCTTGAGACAGGCAGCAGATGCTGTCTTCACATGCTTAAAAACTTTCTGCTGGGGTAGGAAGCAAGCTGGCAGAGTGAGCTGACACCAGTACCCCACATTGCTTGGCTACAGCTACATGTAGCTGGGCAGGGAGACTGCTGAGGAGTCAACATTACCATCTTCCTGTGAACTTTTCTCCCTGACACTCAGTCTTCTGATTCTACTACTTGCATTACATCTCTTTGTTGCTACCAACAAAGGTTGGTAGGCATAGTCTGTAAATACTATTCAGTTGCAGAAGTTGAAATTACAGATATGTATTAATTATTGTAAAGTTTAGTAGAGAAAAAGCTCATCCTGATCATTTCACTTTTATTTTGGGATACTTCACTGCCATTTTCTTCCTATGCTTATACTATGTTAAAAAGTATATCCAGCTGTATATATATTACACAATATATACATACACTATGTACTATAAATACACTATATTAAAAGCCTAGCATAAATGTTTATATACTATCTATATTTTTATATACATACAAACATATAAAATAATATGTGTTCTAAAATTAAACAGAATGTTTGAATATTGTGGAGCTGGTTGAAATACCACTTACAGTAGGGAGGTCAGTATCTAATAGTGTTGGCATGAATTATCATACTGTATATCATCTAAGTTCACAGTCTCACCTGATAAAGCCAGCCCTGGGGTGAAGGATTCTCCCCCTGACTGATCTCCTGACACAGGTTTAAGCTCATTCCCTGGCCACCAGCTTGGGAGATGGCTCATAATTAACCTGCAGTATCATATGCATGTAGCTGATGACCATGATGACCACACAATGTCATTCCTATGGAATGTGTGAGATGTAGTTGCTCCTAGGCATGTCATCTTCAGGCACAAATACTTCAGTAGTCTTCTGCACAGAGCCCACAGTACTTAAGACACAGCTGTATAAAACTCTTCATCTAGCTTTCACTGTGGGCTGCCTCCAAGGGGCCATCTGGATTTCTTCTCTCTCCTCTACACTTTCCCACAGTCTACCTTGCACTGGGTCTTATCTGATTGAAAATTAACCCTCTAAAAATGGAAAAATCCAGATAACCAAGCATTTGCTTCAGTTTGGTATTTTTTTTACAGAAACCTGCAGTTACAGCTGAATAACAACATCATTAAATTGCATCTTTTCTCACTCTCAGTGCTGCAACTACAGAACAAAAATATATGCAGTGTCCTGAAGTTTGGTTAACCTTATTTGGACTGCACTAGTACCGATGGTGCCAAGCAACCCATGATTCCAAGCTGCAGAATGTCCAAGCACAGGAAAGAGCCTCCCCACACCTCTATCTCCTCTTTATTTCACAAAATAAAGATACAGAAAAATGAAATCACACAGTAAGGAAGTGACAGTATCAGCAACGGCCTCTGGGCCTTCCCTGTTTTATGTCAACACAGCAGGTGGTAAGTTAGAACAAGCAATAGCAAGACAGTTCCTGCAGGTGGGAAATTCTTAACATCTCAGTTAAAATTAGTGGAGGAAGCCATGGAGCCAAATTAGAGTTGCACAGAGTGATGGAGACCAGAAGAAGGAGAACATAAGGACAGGATAACCAGTTTTGTAATATACAGATGTGGAATAGAATAGAAGGCTCCACTGATAAACTTACATACTGAATTAGGTAGGTGCCCAACCACCTTATTTGCATTCCATGTTAAGGTGATCACAACCACTTGCATACATTTGTACATATTGCACATATATATACATATCTAAAGATGCAATCTTCAGAACATGTCCTAGTCTAAATGGGAAAAGCTGAGGTTTTTCAAAGCAGCCTAAACTTTGAAATGGAAAAGGTTCATCTCTTCACTAGGAAAACAAATTTTCTTAATGTCCAGTTATGACCACACATTTCTGCAGGATACCTGCTAGAAAAAAAAAACTTATATCCTGAAAAGAGCATGTGGGGATAGACAACAGATGTATAGAAGACATTGTGTCAAATTTATGTAGACCTTTATGAATATGCTAAAAAAACCCAGTAGCTCAGTCAGATTTCAAGCAAAATCAGGGTTTATAAAACTTTTCTTCATAATGTGCCTATGTGTTCAGCTATTTGGAAAAAAAAAACCCAAACCACTAGCATCTGTTGTGGTACAGCTATACTGGACCTCAAAAGAACTGTCAGAAAGAAGACATAATAACAATCTACCCTACAGCAGCAGTGTTAATTGTAATGACTCAGAGCTTTTATGCTGAAGCCCATAACAAATTAAAAGAGCCTTAAGGCACTCCATAAAAATGCTGGAGATCCTGAGCACAGTTACTGAACTGTGGCAACAGTTGCTCTCTATTCAGAATCCTTGTTTCCAAAAGCTCGCTTCGCTTGACCATCTTCCCCTCGATGCGGCAGATCCATTCCGGCGAGAAGCCATCAGGTGGCAGAGCTGCTGCTCGCTGCTGGGAAGACAGCCTGGGAAGAGGGAAGCAAAACCTGCTGGCATTAACCAGCAACGCTGTCACTGATGTTCTCCCAGCTCATTTGAAGTGAGAATCCAAAATAACTATACTTGACAAGTGAACCTAGTAATGCATTTCAAAGATTAAATTCACTGTAGCAGAGGAAAACATCCCAACTCTGGAGACTTCAAAATTTAAATTTCATATTGCTCCCTCTTTTCTAATTAAAGCTCTTCTGCCATCACTTCACACTCAGAAAGTACATAATTACAGAGCCTCAACTGCAGAAAATTGTCAATACAGTGAATACTCTGCACTACACATATATAAATATACACGTATATAATTCTCATATAAAGACTGATGTGTCTTTATAAAACTAAAGTCGACCTGACCACTTTATTTCATTCTTTTTTTCTGGGTGGTGAGTCCTTAACTGGCCACAGTCATTTGTTCCTGGGTTCTCAAGTGAAGCACAACAAACAGCTCTTCCAAAAGGAATTGCAAGTAGAGCTGAAAGGCAGTTCATCACAGGCTTCACTACCCAAGGACAGCATAGAGAGGCCAGTGCCAAATTTGGAGAACTGTCCTGGACAGAAACAAAAAACACTGCCATCCCTGCTACCCCCACTATGTCCTCACATCCCCTTCTATTTCTCCTCAAAGCATGCACCATGTGCCCACTTTGCAAAGATTAAACGAGCTGCATACTGCAAGAGTGCAAACCAGCAGACTTACTTCAGTCATTTTAAAAATTAAAACCTAAAAATATTGAGGGCCAGATAGCCCTCAGGGGGCTTGGGAACATTTGAGAATTCTCAGTGGGCTAGTCATATCTTTATTTCACTTAGGGTCAGTAGTATGCTTAGACACCAAGGTACCACAGTTTACTGCTGCGAACAATCCCTTCAGTACCCAGCAACCTTACTTTAAATTTACAGTATTTAAAACATTTGTAAGCCAAGAAGCAGCGACCAGGATCCTTCTGCAGTGCAACATGCATATATATAGCAGCAATCCTAACTAACAATAGCTGGCTTCTGTCAAGAGCTGCACTGACCACTCAGTTTGGTCAGACAGTGCACATGCAGCAGCCAAACCAGCAAACGAGGTGTGGTAAGCTAAAGAGAAACGTCAGGTACAAACCATCTCATCTGCAAACTAGTGGTTAGGATTTGGCACTCTTACGACCAGGGCCTGGGTTCAATTCCCGTTCAGGGAAGCTTTGTTGTGACCTAGTCTTAGGGAATCCTGCTCTGGCAGGGGGGTTGGACTACGTGATCTTTCCAGGTCCCTTCCAACTCCTAACATACTGTGATACTCTGATCTCCTAACAGTTTCCTGGCAAAGATGCTACCTCAGGCGATGTGGTTGGGATCAAGCCAGGACCTGATGGCCAAAGGCAGAGTACCGTGGGCCCACTGGCAGCAGGCATGCTTCCAGTCTGGCCCACAGACAGCCTCCACTGCTACAAAGCCCGAAAAAAAAGAATCACAAAAAATTCCCCTCCTGCTGTGCGGCCCTAAAGAGTAACCTAGCGAGCTCTGAAGGAGTGCCGCTGCTCAGGGGCCTTTCACGACTACCACCGTAGCACAGCTCAGGGCTAAAGCCTCTGTGCGACCAACCTGGGGCGCTAAGCCAGAGTCAAGACTGCAGCTAACAGCAGGCAATAGGAGGCCCCAGCGTCTGAGAGCGAGAGCTGGCGCGGTAACCGCCCGACTAGGCCACGGCGGGGCAGCGGGGAGCCGAAGGCCCACCTGCCCTCCAGCGTTCCATCGCCCCGGACGCTGCCACCGCCCGCAGCACCCCAGGGGGCGGCATACGAAAGCGGATGTGCGCGGCTAGCACAGCCCCCTTCCTCCCCTCCCGCCGCCGTGACTTCCGGCGGCCGCTCTAGCCGGGGCCGCGTCTATGCTCGCGGCGCTGGGGGATGTTTATTGTCGCCAGGAGTCGGCCCAGCACCCGGAACGCCACTGGGTGCCAGCGGCGGGGCGCCTAGACAACGGCACCCTGACCCGCCGCCGACCGTCCGCCAGCACGGTAACGGCTGCCGCCCGCCAACGGGCCGCCCTCCTTCTCCTCCTGGCCACCGCCTCAGCGGGCCCTGCCCAGCGGGACCTGCAGCCCCTACCCGGGGGAACGCGGCGAGGCGGCCACTGGGCCCCTGCGCGCTCATCTCTAGCCCCTCGCTCCCTCCCCGTCCCTTCCCGGCTGAGGTGAGGGATTCGACTTGCGACCGCCCGCTTCGCCGTGGCCTTGCTGGCTCCTGCCGTCGCTGTGCCGTTACCCCCCTGGGGCAGGCGGTGGGTGGCTGGGACCGCTATGTCGGGAAGGGGAAAGGGGTAAGCATCCCCCAGGGGAAACTGTTCCTCGGCAGCCGGCGAGGCTTCCGCAAGCAGCAGCGGTTGCCCCGCGCCCGAGTTCTGGAAATAGCGTTCGCGGCGCCGGGGGCGGTGTAACAGACCCGTCCCCAGTGCAGCGGCGGCGGCGCCGCTCCAGGGAACGAAGTGCAAGCATGAGGTAGCGCTGCCGAGCGGCGGAGAGCGGCGTGGCTAGGCCACTTCTGCCAGCGCTTTGTCCTAGCTGGGGTGGCCGGAGAAGTTTTAGGCTGGGCTTAAAGGCGGGGAAAATATAATTATTTGTTAACCTGAGTGTTCTGACAGTGGTACTTGTAGGGCTTTGAGTGACGTTCCCAGCTGTGTGAGTAGGAAGAGTACTTCTGGTTCCGTAGTCGAGGTGGGCAGATGGTAAATGTTTGACTGGGAGGGGAGCGAGAAGCTTACCTGTTGTGTTAAAATACTTTGTAACTGCAAAACAGATGTTACTTTTTTTTTTTTTTCCAATGTTTTATCGTTGTAAAACAGTGGCCACCTGACCCTCGGTTTGGACTTCTATCATACTAATGATCGTCTTCCACACAGTATTCAAAAAACGTGTAGATGTGGTGCTTGGGGACTTGGTTTAGTGGTGGGCGTGGTGGTGTTGGGTAGATGATCTCAAAGATATTTTCCAGTCGTAATGATTCTACGATTCTGTAAAGGTTTGAAGGATTCTTCTTAATGCTTGGTATTCCACTATTACTGGATATTATGAGGGAAAGATGGCACAAAAGTGGATGCAAGTGTGTTTTGCTTTGATTATTAATGGACCTTTCTGGTAAGAGAGGTTTGAGGAAAATCTTCCCTGTTATGAATTGTTTAAAAATATGTTTCCTGGTCTTATTCTGTAAACTGACTTTATTCCTGCAACTGGATTTGTGTTGGAAGACCCCAGGTCCATGGGAATGCAGTAGGCTTATCCAATAGATTTGACAGCAGGATTGGGCATTTATGTCCTCCTTGCTTATGATACAGCTGGTATCGTCATTCTTGTGCATTGGTCTAATTGGACAGGCTTTGACACTGGTTTTATGTGTATTTGGAAATCTTCTTTTCCAAAATATATTTGTTTAATATTAGGAAATAGTCATGACTCTGCAAATCTTGAAAACTGAGAATGTTAGCTTCAAGGTGGCCTTTTCTTTAGGGACAATTTAGCTTGCCTCTAGAGAGAACAAAAAGTAAAAGCATGCCCCACTAGCTCAGTGTCTGTAACCAAGGAATCATAGAATCATAGAATTATCATAGAATCATAGAATTATCTGGGTTGGAAGAGACCTCCAAGATCATCAAGTACAACCTGGAATCCAACACTGTCATAATTACTAGATCATGGCACTAAGTGCCACATCCAGTCTTATTTTAAAAATCTCCAGGGAAGGTGAATCCACCACCTCTCTGGGCAGGCCATTCCAATGGCTGATTACTCACTCTGTAAAGAACTTTTTTCTGATATCCAGCCTAAACCTTCCCTGGCAGAGCCTAAGCTCGAGTCCTCTTGTTCTCTTGCTGGTTGCCTGGGAGAAGAGACCGACCCCCACCTGACTACAACCTCCTTTCAGATAGTTGTAGAGAGTGATGAGGTCGCCCCTGAGCCTCTTCTTCTGCAGGCTAAACAACCCCAGCTCCCTCAGCCTCTCTTCATAGGACTCAAGTCCCTTCACCAGTTTCGTTGCTCTTTTCTGGACTCTCTCCGGCACCTCAATATCTTTCTTGAACTGAGGGGAAGTTGTTTGGACCAGAGGATTTTCTCTACAAACAGTTGTGTGTTGCCCTCAGTTCTGAGGAGTCATTCACCTGCCACCATGACTGTGTCTTGTCCAAGAATTCGAGCAGATTTCAGAGATCTGTCTCACGTGGACCTGTTTCCTGAGGGGCTGAATAAAAATGTTTAAAAATGCACCCTCAGGGGAAGGATGTAATCAGCTTTCCTCATTCCTTGTTGGCTTTTATTTTATTCTCTCTTCTCATATGGAAACCTCATGTGGAGGTTCCTGTTAATGTCTTCAAAAATGCTTCTCAGGCAGTAGTTTGATGAATGTCTGTTGGTGCAGTAGTGATAGATCCCTTCAGCTGGGCTGTTGGAACTGTTTGTGGGGTTGGTCAGTTGGTGAACTGCTTTGGAACAAGGTTAAAAATAACCAGTAGAAGTTGCTTATACTTAAGCTGCTGGTAAAAAAGGTGTTTATTAAACTGTTCTGACATCAACCTAACCATTGTTAGATATCCCTTGTCTACCTTTACAGCTCTGAGTTTCTCAGATCAAAGGTAGCCAAGAGCTTAAAATAATACTGTGTTTATATACCCCATCCCAAGTGCCTTTCCTCTCTCTCTTTGATGGTGATAGTGTGGTTGTTTTGGAACTTTTTGAAGGCAGAGAGTGCTGGCTTTTTTTGGTTTGTAAGATTTCAGTGCAGGGTGTTTGTCTTCATGTCTGTTTATATAATATCTAAAATAGTGTAGCCATGGTCCTAACTGGGGATGTATGGGTAATGCTTTGTTTAAGAACTTGAGTGCTCATTCCTTCCTCCAAAGTATTTCTTATTCTGGGAATTTTAGTTTGAGTGTAGAACACATTACTTTAGAGTGTCAAATATCCTTGAATTACCTTTTGTTGCTTTTATTTTTGTCTTCATTCTAATGCTTTAGTTACTTACTGGTGGTTTTTTTCCTTCATCTTTTTTTCCTTAGAGTAATATTCCAGGTGTATCCCTGAAATCTTATGTTGAACAGAAAGAATAAACTTTGAGAATTTCCTTGATAAAATAAAATCATAACAACTTCTCCAGAGATGTACTTAACCTTTTTTATGTGTTGGGGGAGATTGTGTTACACTGGTGCAAGAGAACTTGAAATCAGAGATGGCTAGTTTTTTGCAGTGGAGAAAGCTGAATGAAGTGCATAATGTAAAAGAAATTCTGCACATATATACAAGTAAATTATTTTCTTTTTAGTTTTAGCCTATTATTAAATTAACATGGCCTGGTGAAGCAATTTTAGAAATGAGATTTAAGTTGCCAAAATTCAGAGGTTCAGATGAGAAATACTGTAATGGATCCAGGCTATGCAGCAGGGATACAGTAGTGTGTATTGATAGCACAGAAAACAAGAGACAACTGGGAAGAGAGGAAGATGTTGTTTAGGACTCCTGTGTTCAGCCTAGTCATGCTACTGGGGATAGGTATAAATAAGTACTGCATGGTTGATTCTTTCTTCCAACATTGTTTCATAATAAGTTATGCTTGCTTACTGCTTGGACAGGTATCCCAGTCTAGAAACATTTCAGTTTACCCTGTATTTCTAAACTATGCCTTGGAAGAAGGTAGCATTGTTATTTGTATACTACATGGGAATGGACATATTTCAAATTGTGGACTCTTAGATTCAGGTTCTCAAAGAACATGGTTGGCATTTAGCAACAGCAAATACAGACTTTTCTTAATACAAATGATTACTTGATAATTAATATTTGAAGTGTTCAATATTTGAGTGAAAAATTGAACAGTTCAGTGTGTCTGTTAGATCAAGTAACAAAGTAGGATAAAGGCAGTTTGCAGTATTTTTTTGCTGTCTTCAGATACTGTTTCTATAAAAAATGATTTTTAGCTGTCACAAACATAGTCTAGAATATTAGCTACAGCTCAAATTAAATTTCAAATTAAAAAGCTCCTCCCTAAATATCTGTTTTCTTCAACTTTCAGAACATGGCTAATGAAAATGGGGGCACACTACTGTGAATTCCTGTAATTTTTCTCCCATTAAAATCTATGCAAGTGGATCATTCTTCTAACCAAGATACTGCACCATAATTGCTGAAAACATCTTTACTGACAGCTCCACAGCATATTAATGATCTTTTTTCCTGTAGATCCCCCTTTAAAGATAGAGCTTTTCCTTTTAAATTGTAATTTTCCTTTCTTTCAACCACTTTTTCCTTTGTTCTGAATGAGTACGTCATTTTCTCCCCAGTCTGTCTAAGACAAGCCATCAAAGTGCAGCTTTATGGTTTACTTGGAGGATAGCAACCTTTGAAGGGTGTTATGCATGACAGTGGTATTCTTTCAGAGTGTAGAGATGGAGGGTGCCAGCAGAGACTTGCTGATAATTGGGAGACACTGCTGATCCCAGGTATCTTGTTTTCTCATACAGCAATCGTTTCTGAGTTCCAATGAGTGAACTCAGTGAGAGCCAGGAGTTGGAGCCAGGGTAGAAAACAAATGCCTCTCTGAAGATGCTGCTATGGGCTCCTGCTCCTTCTTGCTCTGTGCTGGCCCTGCCTGCATGCCCTTCAGAATCTGCACATGTGCTATCTTTGGATCTGGTGCCATAAATTGCTAACCCAATCTGTAGTAGTCCTTCAAAACCAGATGGGATAAGTCATTTGTAGCTTTGAGGATTCATACAATTTTTAGTTTAAAAAAAAAAAAAAGAAAAAATGTGGGAATACTAATTAGTTACTGTTTGTTCTCTTCTTTGCCTGTCTTCCTCCCCACCCCCACACATAGCCTTTGGGTTTCTTTGCTTTTCTCTTGCTGTTTCTTCATCTCTTTTCTATGGTATCGCCTGTCTTGTCTTTTCTTGTACTGAATAAGCCAACAATTACAAAGTAATTCTTACAGTCAGGAACAAGCTGCACAGTAGAAGCAGCAAGCATCACAGCAGTTGACCCAGTACATGATATACATCTGCCTTGTAGTTTATTACTTCTGTATTGCCACTGAGTTGTAGTCAAAGATGCACCTTGAGTGAGTTCTTGATTAGAGACTCTGGCATGGTGTTTAGGAAGTCATAGTCAGATGAAAATACTGATAATAACTGGAACCAGTGGTCAGATGTCATTGGAAAGTACTCCAGAGCCAGCTTGGCCAGCAGCAGAGCAAGGTATCTCAACATATAGGGATTTTCCTGAGGCAGGGAAATGCCAGGGGAGCAGAGAATCCTCTGGGAGCCGGCAGCTGTCACGGGAGAGGCTGAGGAGGCTTGGGCGTAGTCAGGGCAATGGTAGCTACCACACTTACAACAGAGGCCCTTAAGGAGCACTACAAACAGAGCAGGCAAACAGAATGTGGCAGGTCAACCAGAGCATGGGATGGCAGTTTGTGCAGGCAGGGTGAGTGCTGAAGCTCTGTCAGCTCAAGAGGTAAGTTTTAACTGATGACCATCAATGTTTCAGAAGGACCTTAGCTATGGTCTCCACTCAGCAGAAGACCAAGCTCTTTACTCTTACCAGAATGCATGTGCCAACCCAGACAGCTCCCACAAAAAAACATGCAGCAATCCAGGTCTCAGGCTGTAGGGAGTGCCAGAGCCTTTCACAGTGTATGGATGGGAGTAATGAGAATACCTGTGTGAGGTGTGAACAAGTGGATGATCTGCTCAGCCTGGTGGCAGAGCTGAAAAAGGAAGTAAAAAGGTTAAGGAGTATCAGGGAGGATGACCAAGAAGACAGATTTGTGGAGCCAAGTTCTGCCCTCTCTGAGACAGAAACAGAAGCACACACATGAAAATACTCAAGAGGAAGGAGACCCTGCATTCTTCCCCCTGACAGCCTGAAGGCAGCAGCCAAAAAGATAGGCATGAATGGAGGCAAGTCTTTGCTCAGGGCAGCAGGTGAACTCTCTCCTTGACCACTACACCCTCCCAGGTACTTCTATACAACAGGTGTGAGGCTCTGGAAGTAGATGGGCAGTCAGTGGAGGATGTAGATGATAGTCCATCTATGCCAGAGGTGTCTCCAAGATCAGAAAGGTCTAACTCCTGCATCACAACCACCACTACAAGGAAAAAAAAATTGGAGTTGTAGGAGACTCCCTTCTGAGAGGAACAGAGGGCCCAGTGTGATGGGCAGACCCTTCTCATAGGGCACTCTGCCTCCTCCCTGGAGCCCAAGTTAAGGACACTGTCAGGAAACTTCCCAGCTTGGTCCAGCCCTCAGATTATTATCCATTAGTTTTCTTCCATGTAGGTGGTGAGGAAGCTGCAACCTGGAGTGCAGGAGCTATCAAAGAAGAATTCAGGGCTTTGGAATAGATGTTGAAGGAATCTGGGGCACAGGTTATTTTTTTCCAGCTGTACTTCCAGATGTGGCCAGTGAGATTGGAAGGAGTAGATGCATTAATTAACACTTGGGTCTGAGTCTGGAGTCACCACCACAGTTTTGGTTTCTTCACCAATGGGGTGCCTTACACAACACCAGGCTTGTTGGCATCTGATGAGGTTCACCTTTCTCTCAGGGGAAGATGCTCTTTGCTCAGGAGCTTGCAGAGCTCACTGATGGAGTTTTAAACTACATTTGAGGAGGGATGGAGATAATACCTGGCTTCCCTGTGACAAGCTGTGGGATGTTGTGGCGTGATTAGAGGGGCATGGTGCAAATGAGGACTCTCAGCCTGTTGTTCTGAGGCATACTGGAGACATTGCAGCACAGTTGTGTAGGGATGAGGTCAGGAAGGCCAAGGCATAGCTGGAGCTGAGCATGGCAAGGGACACTAAGAATACTAAAAAGGAGTTCTACAGCTATGTCAACCAGAAAAGGAAGGTTGAAGACAGTATAGCCCTTCTAATGATCAAGTCTGGCAAGCAGGTAACAACAGATGAGAAGAAGGCTGAGGTGCTCAAACTGCCTCAGTCTTCACTTCTCCTCCTCACACCTCCCCATTTGGTGGACTGCAAGGTGAGAACAAGGGGGGCAAAGTCCCTCCCACTGTAAGAGAACATCAGGTTCGTGACCACCTTAGAAGCCTGAACATACCTACATTTATGGGTCCTGATGGGATGCATCCTGCAGTCCCGAGGATTTGACTGATGTAGTTGCCAGGCCACTCTCAGTCATATTTGAAAAGTCCTGGCAGTCAGATGAGGTCCCTGATGATTGGAAAAAGGGAAATATTGCACCCATTTTGAAAAAGGGTAGCTTTCTTTTTGAAAAAGTGAATGCTCAGCAAGTTTGCAGATGGCACCAAGCTGAGTGGTGCAGTTTACACATCTGAGAAATGGGATGCCATCAAGAGAGACTTGCACAAGCTTTGGAATTGGACCTGTGAACCTCATGAGTTTCAGCAAGGCTAAATGCAGCTTCGGAGGTAGTGCAATCCTCAAAATCAGTACAGGTTGGGAGGTGATGTGATTGAGAGTAGCCCTGAGTAGAGGGACCTGGGGTTACTGGTGGATGAAAAGCTTGACATGAGGTGACGGTGCGTGCTTGCAGCCCAGAAGGCTAACCAAATCCTGGGCTGCAGCAACAGAAGTGTGGGCAGCAGATCGACAGAGGTGATTCTGCCCCTCTACTCTGCTTTGGTGAGACCTCACCTGGAGTACTGTGTCCAGCTATGGAGTCCTCAGCATAAGAAGGACATGAAACTGGTGGAGCGGGTCCAGAGAAGGGCCACAAAAAAGATCAGAGGGTTGGAACACCTCTGCTATGAGGAAAGATTGAGAGGGTTGGGGTTTTTCAGCCTGGAGAAGAGAAGGCTCCAGGTGGATCTTATTGTGGCCTATCAGTACTTAAAGGGAGCCTGTAAGAAAGATGGGGTAGTCTTTTCAGCAAGGCCTGTTGTGGCAGGATGAGTAATGACTTTAAACAAAGGAGGGAAGGTTTAGACTGGTGTCCTGGTTTGGGTTAGAACAGAAATTACTCTGATGTTTTTACTTTTCAGTTACAGCTCCTCTGAGAAACTGCACTTTCTGAAACTAACAGCATGTTTTTGCAGACACTGCCTGCTTCTAGCAGTGATAAGACCTAGTGTTTAGATTTACTCCCAGGGATTGGTATGCAGACCAAGGTCACTGCTAAATCTTGTGTCTCACATTGGGGGTGCAGAGCAAAAGCCGCACCTTTGTGGAGGAGCAGACAGCACAGGTGACCCTAAACTGACCAACAAAGTATTCCATTCCATATACATCATATTCGATATAAAACTGGGGTCAGTTCCCCCTTTCTCTCTCNTCTCACATTGGGGGTGCAGAGCAAAAGCTGCACCTTTGTGGAGGAGCAGACAGCACAGGTGACCCTAAACTGACCAACAAAGTATTCCATTCCATATACATCATATTCGATATAAAACTGGGGTCAGTTCCCCCTTTCTCTCTCTTCTTCTCCTGTGCTTCAATGGTCAGAACTCTCTCTGTTCTGCCCTTGATCCTGACCCATAAGTTCCTG